>VZTM01010057.1:3897-21369 GCA_013400555.1 Jacana jacana | reverse complement strand
GTACTCCTTGCTTGTAGCAAACATATTAATTCTCTAGATAAATAAAGATTTGCCTTTCCCACCCCTGCCAGAGAATTATTCCACCATTTTAAAAAAAGCTATATTGTTAAATAGTTCTCTTCAGTCTTAAGCTGAAAACCAATATACCTTGATTAAGAAGTGATTAATATTACTTGGTGAGAAGTTAAGCTGTCATATAATAGTCTGGAGGATCCGCAAAAAGTCAGGAAGATATTACAACACAGCATGAGCCACTCTCTGATCTTCTAAATACCTGGACTATATTGGCTTCTACAATTTCTGTCTTATCTAACCTTCTTTACGTTCACCTGTAAGTTTATATTAAAGCCCCCATCAGTAGTATGGCTTCTAACACGGAGGATTTCGTACCGTACAGAAATTAACCACCTCAAGTACACGTATTTGCACTTTAAAATCCTTCCTGCCACTGCACTGTGCTTGCCAGATAGGAAAGTCCAGACAGAAATACCAATGCAAACATGTAGATATTGAAGCGTGGGGATACAGACATATGCATGCGCGTACCAGGTTTTTAGAGTCCAAATTAATAGAGGTTATTAATAAGAGGAATACCAACAACCGCAACGGTAACAACAAATAGCTGCTTTGGAGCAGTTTGATGGCTTTTCAGACAGTTTTACACCAGCTATGGCATGAATAACTTTAATATCCAGTATAGTGTATCCTCACAAAACAGATGCTCATGCACTACAAAGTTCCCACAGCAGAAAGATGTCATAATTTCATTCTGCTCTGACAATCTGGGGAAACCAGCACAATTCTGTGCCTGGGCAAGCCTTGGCTGGTGATGGTTGCCAGGCAGGATGCTTGCCCTCTGGGCCAGGGGCAGAGTTGACTTGGCAAAGGTGGAGGAACAAGCCCCCTTTGCCTCAGGGCACAGGGATAAATGAGCAGGAAGACCCTCTTCTCCCAGTTCCCAGACTCTTCCACCTGATAACCCTGGCAATTAATTGGCAAATACAGCTGGTGCCCAAATTGGCTTAATTTGCTGTAACTTTGCTGGCTGACTGTCTGCTCAGTGCTGTTGTGTCCACTGTGAAGAGGATGCAGCCTTGGTGCAGAAGCAGTAGAGGAATGTCATTCCAGCTTTGGGAGATGGGAAGGCAACCGAGGACTTTCATCCCATAGCCCTCTGGCCAGGATGCTCTTGGTGTCAGGAAGAGGATGCACATCCCCAGGCCGGTGACTTGTAGGTCATGCTGGCCACTTGCCACCCTGCAAAGTTTGCCTTGGTTTATGTAAAAACAATTAGCGGGAGCAAACTCCTCGCACAGAACTCATGTGCTGCCAGAAAAAAAAAAAAAAAGAAAAAAATGGGAAAAAGCATCCCTCCATGGAGCTGCTGCAGTCCTTTGGTGAAGATGCAGGCTCCGAGCTGGCCAAATGAAGTACAGGCTCTTCTGCTGAATCTGCCTGAAACGTTTTTCTTGTATCCCAGCTGTTACAGCACCCAGTCGATGGAGCTGTGAGATGAAGAACATATGCCTGTAACACTTCATTTCAACAGGCTCACTTAGTGTCTCTTACTTTGATCTTTCACTGTATACTTCCTGTAACTGGAGTTAGTTACAGGCTGAAACAAAGCCCAGAGTTACCAAAGGGGCTTTTTCCTCCCCCCCCCCTCCACGTTTTTTTTTCCCCTTCTTTTTTTTCCCCTTCCCTAAATATTCCTTTTGTACCAGATTCTGTTACCGAGTGCGTCAAATGAACCAGCTGGAGGACAGTGTCCCTGTGAAAACTCTGCTGCTGTTTGAACTCTTCTTCCCAGCCCCTGTGGCCATTGCCTTCTGCACAGTTCACGATAACTCTGGGATGGCCGCAGATTCTCAGACCTTGTATTGCCCTTTGGGTTGCCTTTCCAGCCAGAAACAGCCCAAAGAAAACCCAATAAAGGGCTGTGTAGGTCTCTGGCTGAGTTAGGGGGGGTCAATGCTTCACCACCAGACCCTTATCCTTCATCATCCTTCATCATCCATCCTATTTTCAATGCTAAGCTTTGGCCCGTGTATTTACTGTTCACTATTGAGGAAGAGCTAAATGATTTCCCTAAAACAGGAGTTCCCAAATGCTGCAATATTGTTCCCTTTGCACTGCAGGGGGCGGGGAGGGGGGGCAGAGAGTGGCGACTCTGCGTGAAACAAAAAGTGACCTTTTCCCAAAGAAGCAGTTGAACTGTCGTGAGCTACTTTTGGCTGCAACGGAGATGAAATATGGCTAAAAATATACCCGTGAACAGACAAGCCTGCAGGAGTAAGCAGTCTCTGAAAACATTTTGTTTCCACAGTCATGCATTCACTTGTTTTTCCAGCATCACCCTTGTAGCATAACAATCAGATGAAAATACACCACCAGCGTTGACCCATAATAAGATTATTTTCTAACAGCACTGCCTAGGTCCGTGCACACAGAGTATCTTTCACTTTTGTGTCACGTGCTGTGATTCCAATGATCTTTGTTAAAGGTGAAACAAGTTTTACATATACATATGAGCAACACGCGGGAATAAAGCTTTGCTGGAATGCTGTGGTTTTTAAAAATTAAGTATGTAAATGTTGTGCTGCATAAGCATGAGGTACATTTCAAACATATGGGGAGTAGAAACCGAACTAGAATTCAGTTATTCTGGATTCTCATTCCTATGCTCATTTCATTACAATATGGAATTGCCGAGGGAGTCTCATCATCTTCGGTTTTCAAAGCATCTCAGACCTCCTAACACGCACGCCAGGTTGCTTGATTTTTATTATTTCTTTACCTCAAGGTGACTGCTTAGTGCTGTGCAACGTCATCAGTGGTCATTCCTACAGAGCCAACAGGAAAAAGAAAGTCAGTTCTATGACGTTGCCTCAAATTCTAAACTTTCTGTTTGTTTGTTTTGTGGTAGAACCCAAGAGACTTACCTTAAGTCATTGACTTTCCCAGCATATACATCCAAGGAGAGAAAATCTGAAGGATTTCTCAGATTTTCTGAGAAGGAGTATTCTCTGCTGTGTAAGAAAAACAAATATTGAAGGTTATAATTTATGAGCTATGGAGAACATTTTCTTATCTGTTCTCTGGCCTATAAGACAAAGAAAAACAGAATAATTTTAAAATTTTGAGTATCATACTCTTACTCTTTGTGAAGGTTTTCTAACACTGCATGCTTATCATTCTCCTTTACATTTAATTAACTATCAATAGGCTTTGTGGAGAAGGGACCTGATGGACTCGATGATTGCAAGGGTCTCTTCCAACCTATATGATTCTATGATTCTATGATTCTATGATTCTATGACCTTGTCCAGATTTTTTAAACCATGTTAGCTACCTAAAGAAATGGTCAGCAGCTAGAGGCCCTTTAAAAGCAGACAGCTGGCTGATATTTTTGGAAATAGCCCACTGAGGGCTTCTGTGTTGTTAGGGCAGTCTCACCTGGATTGAGAACAACGAAAATACAGAAATCAATATATGACACAGAATCTGAATGCATTCAATGCGAAGTTACAACACAATGTCTTCTAGGGGAAGATGAGACCTCTAAAATCAAACCTGGGAAAAGCTCACCTCCACTGGTATTAAATGGGAAGATGCATTGTGAACAAAAAGACTCAATAGAGGAAATAAAAAACATTTTAATAAGGTTATTGATTAATAAAGTTAATGTCTGTATAAAAATCATATTATAATCCAGAAATTATTACTGAATTGAGTAACCAGTCTGATGCATCCAGAAAATTCTGTCTTCACATAAATCACCTTCTGAAAAAGAGTTGGGGGGGGACAGAAAGAATTTAAAAAGAACAAATGCAAAAACTTTGAACAAAAGTGTGAAGCACACAGATTGTTTACATGTCTAACTACTAATTTAATAACTTTAAAAAAGTAATTTTTAACTTTAATGCCTGGAATACTGCTGTTCCACCCCTGTGTTGCAAGTGAGCATCAGGTCTACCCCAGTCTGTTGCAGAGAGCCTTAGCTTTAAGCATGCTTTTCCTTGCTTCAGCCAAAATATTAACAGATTATGAGAATATTCTGATAATGCAGAATAGTCACCAATATTGGCTTGCTGGTGGCTGTCATCAACTAGAGTCAGTCGTACTGGGTTTTTTCAGCAGTCCTTTAGTCTTGCTCTAACGGGAACCAGCACTCTGCTTGGCTGGACGACTGCAACCTCACCTCAGGCTGAGTCCAGAGGAGGCAGCTCATCAGGATTTCTGTTTTTGCTATTTGGAAACTGCCATTTGTCCTCTCTGCTCTCTCCATAAGTGTTGATGTTCTTCAGATTGGTGGTGTGAAAAAAACATCACCAGCTGCAGATTTAGAGAGGGAATCTGAAGCGTTGTCCAACATTGGAGTGACTGGGAAACAAATAATTATCACCCAGAGCAGAGAAGACTTCTTAAAAAAAATGGTAATACAATTTGAGGTAATCAGTCGATGGACCTGACCTCTATGATGGGCTTAAAGGTCTTCAGGCTTAAGCAGTGTGATAAAGACACAAAGTGTGGAGACACCATGAACTGGGGAGAGAAGTGTCCAAGAGTCAGGGGACAGCATGGGATCTCACATAGGTACCGTTAGGGTCTCCTTGCAGTCTGACGTTTGAGGACAAGACAAATACAGCTCCTTTTTCTTTCCTCAGTGGAGGGAAGACCTACAGAGAGCCCAGGCTATTTCAGCAGCCCCATGGTTACAGGAAGCTTGTGATTTTGAAAATATTTTTCAAATATAATTTTGTTGAGGTAAAACATCTTTTAAAAAATACTGCTCAACAATGAAATGTTTCTGTCCTCTTCAAACTGCTAGGCCTGAAATCCTGCCAACAATACCCTTTGCAGCTGTTTATATTGGTCCAGTTCCCTTCCTGTTATCCATTTATTTGTTCTGTGCTTGTTAGCATTTTGTGCTAGTTCTAATTTCCTCTCCCTATCTAATCTACGCAGTTGACTCAGTTCAACTGTCAGATTCCTCCTTGTTTCTGTTGCTTTTTCCCTTTTTTTTTTTCATCTCAAGGTTCACATATTGTTTTAACTCCTCTTTAACTTATGAAAAGCCATATATCTCTGTGTTAAATACTGACAGTATGTGCTATATTTGCTGGAAAAACAAGGCAGAGCTTTTGCTTTCCTATGAAGAGTCTTTGGGACTGAAATTCCCACTAGCAGTAACAGGAACTGCACATGCAAATCTCTGTTTTACCTATAGTCCCCACTTATTTATATACTCCCCAGCATAAAACCAAAATAATCAGATCAAACATTCAGTGCCTTGTAGATTTTACTAGCAGAAAATAGATCAGTCTGTCTCATTTTTACATTAAATTCTAGGGTCAAAATAGTTGACATTTAAAACTCATAAATGTGTACCCAGAGATGTTCTCACATTGTTGCTCCATTCTTACTCTGGCAAAACTGGAAGAGAGTTCAGTAAGAGTTCAGCCTAAAATGAGTTGCATAAATCTGGTTAGAGAATTCAGGATTTGTCAATGCGGTTTTGATATACTTGAATATTATGGAAAATTCCATTGATTCATTAAACTCCCTTATCAATGCTCACATGTTCTCAGACAAAAGGCAACAGTGCACAGAGGGGTTAATTATGCAGAAGTGACATCAGCACCCGCGTCTGCGGTTAGGGTCCCAAGGTCCATTGTGACCAACATCTTGAGCTCCATTCACCAAGAGTATGGTCTGGGAGCTCACAGGAATCAATGGCAATAACATGCCATCCCAACCCCGTGCAGTGAGCACTGGGACAAGCATGAAAGGGACTGAACCAAACCGTGGTTTGAAAGACCATGAGAAAGCTTTGCCAAAACGGCTCCTCCTGCACTGAGGGTTTTGGTGACGGAAGTGCTTCAGGGGCAGAGCAGTCAGCCCCTTGTTTCCTAGGCAGAGCCATTTCCAAGAGTGAAGGCTGTTGATCATATGACTGGATTTGTGAATTAAAAGGAAGGCAAAGCAATGCATGAAGCATGCGATGGAAGAGGTTTTGTTTCTAAAATGGGTACTGTAGAGCCTCAAATAAGTGTGGTGAGCTTACTCACCCCCAGCACTTTATTATTAAAGGACATATGAATTGCTCCTTGGTTCTCTAGGAGGACAAACTTTACAGAACTCTGAAATCCTTACATGAAGTACGCCTTAAAAACAGTCCTTCATCAGCAACAAATGTCTTAAAAGTTTTCTGTTCCATGATCTATCAGAACTGTGCTGAAAGCCAGGATGTGTAACAGCACTGTGTCAGTGATGGCATTAATGACTGTCCTCACAAGGGTTTCAAATCCCCAAATAATATATTTTTTTTCTTAAGTCCGTGGGTCTCCCCAAAACTTTCTTGTTCTCTAGAGAAATTAGGCCCTCACATACGCTAAGCCCAACAGCAAAGAGTAGGTGAAGGAGCCAAGTAGGACAGAAGTCAGGAAAGTGACTGAAAACCAGAGCCCAAGACACTGGCTTTTCAACCCAAAAAACTGCTACAGCAAAAAGGCTGTCAGGCATCCTGGAAAGTTAGTTATGAGGAGGACCCCAAGAGATAGCTAAAAGTTGCATCTTGTGGGGTAGAGTGCTGACTGTGGTGCCGTATCTGGGAGATCTGGGCTGGGAAAATGCCCTTTTGATGCTCATTAGAAGTGTGGAAAGAAAACATCTGGACGTATTTTGCAAATAAACAGGATTACACTAAATAATATACCTGACTCAGAGCATCCATTTCTAATGGTTTATTTTAATGATTTATTTAGATGGTAATTTCCTGCATTATTCTGTGTTCTTCACTGCCTGTGTTTACTTTGCAGTTCATGAGCCAGACCAACAAAACAAACCGCATGATCTTAAGGTTCTCTCAGCAGTGAGCAATCCCAAAGCCACATTTTGCTGCTTTCTAAAGGGAGCCCCAGAAAATCTAGAGATTCTGAAACCAGATCTGCTCTGCCACTGATCTTACCTCTTTACAAATATTTGTAAAGCTTTGACCAGACTGTTGCCACCAGCCTTGGCTGTACACTGTTGTGTCATGGGTTATTTCAGCATCCTCCTGTGATGGAGTAACACCAAAACCTGGCTGACCTTCCCTTCCAAAACAGTTAAGACATCTCACAGAATCATTGAATCATGGAATCATAGAATCATTTAGGTTGGAAGAGACCCTTGGGATCATCAAGTCCAACAATCAGCCCCACTCTACAAAGTCCTCCCCTACACATTCAGGGATGGTGACTCCACCACCTCCCTGGGCAGCCCATTCCAGTGTCTGACCACTCTTTCTGGGAAGAATTTTTTCCTAATGTCCAACCTAAACCTACCCTGCTGCAGCTTGCAGCCATTCCCTCTTGTTCTATTGCTAATTACCTGTGAGAAGAGACCAGCACCACATTGTCCTTTCAAGTAGATGTAGAGAGCAATGACGTATCCCCTCCCCTGAAAATAAACAGTCCCAGCTCCCTCAATTGCTCCTCATAAGAAGAAAAGAGAAAGTCTCAAAGGGGAAGCTTTTCAATATATGTGTCTCTCAAATGGAGTAATGAACACGGTGGAGCACATGTGACCTGAAGTTGTGGTGCAGGCAACTTTGCACTCCTCTTATCTTTCTGAAAAGCCAAAATAAATCTCTTGCAAAGAAAATGAAGATCCAGGCACTGGAGATCTAGGCTCAGGTGAGGTCTTATGAAAATGATTGCTCACATGGTTCAGCTCACGGTAGGCCAGGCAGGAGCTGGTATTGTTGCTGCAAAGGCTGGGGAGCAGCTAGGTCAAGAGCATGACAGGCAGCTGATGTCGGCTTACCCCTGAAATCGTGTGTGATGTTCTGCACTGTCTTCTCACCGCTCGTGGGAGGGCATGAGAACATATGGCTTCTCTGGAGCAGCCGATGTGGTGAATTAACACAGTGTATAATCTTGGAGAATGTATAATTCTCATGCTGCCTTGGTCTAGTTTGGTGATGGGTATCCAAACTGACCAACCTTTCCCTGTTCAGGGCACTTTGCATTTGTTGAGGTCACTAACATTTTTTTTTCCTTTTCTGTGTTTTATAATTATTTTTCTTGGAGAGGTCAGAGGTGTGTGGCTTATGATGCAGCAGACTTGCAGGCACTGGAGCAGGGGCGTCTGCTCCTGAGGAGCTGAACCAGGCTGAAATTCTTTGCAGGCTCTGTAGTGCTGTATGCCAATAATATCTCACATGTGTCATCAGTCTTCTTTAAATAGGAGGTCTTGACAGAGCACTTGTTTCAAGGAAGATCTCCTAAGGGTATGGGAGACGGTGAAGGAGTGGTGCCTCAAGACATAAACCATTTATTGCACGGGGTTCTTAGAGGAGCTGATACATTCCAGTGGGAAAATAGTGTTACAGTTAGTTTCAAAAGTGATAGTGAGTCCTCTGATGAAATAGTGAAAATATGCAAATGGTCCAGTCATAACAGGATGTTGTATTTGTGAGTACGTCCATGCTGGACCGTGATCAAAATCTGTCCTAAACGTTACCTTTTCTGCCTTATGTCAAGTACAGAACAATCTCCTTCCTTTGAGATGAACCATAAGTCAGAGCAACTGGGTTGCAAAGCAAGGCCATCTCTTCTAAAGCATGTTTTTCTCACATTCAAACAAGACCTTACCTCTTTACAAACTTTTATAAAGCTTTGACCAGACTATTGCCGCTTGTCTTGACTGTACACTGTTGTGTCATGGGTTATTTCAGCAACCTCTTGTATGGACTAACTGTTCCAGGTCCACCAAAATCTGGGTGGCATTCCCCTCCAAAAAAGTTAAGAAGTTTCAAAGAGGAAGCTTTTCAGTAATTGTGTCTCTCAAGTGGAGTAATGAACACGCCTAAACACATGCTATCTGAAGATGTGGTGCCTCCTAAAACACAACTATGCATTACTTCATCACCTTGCTCTGTGTCTGCTTGACCCTTGTCATGGAGAACAACTTATTTCTTCATAAAAAAAGACCCGTGGAGCTCCAGTAATTTGATACAAAAGGAAATGTGTCCAGCAGGATCTGTCCTACTAATTGGCGATGCTCCAGTGACAGGCTTATCACCTGGATCAGTAACTCCTCTGTGAAAGTTCTTTTGGCACCTTTCATTAGAGGAAGCTGTTTGAGGCACAGTGACTACAAAGGTCTGAGCACCTTTCTTCAGCCTAATTAAGTAGGATTCCTTCTGTTTTCTTAGACTGTTGGAAATACATGAACTCAGTTGATTTGATCTCCTCCAGGATTTGAAACTGATTTATTTCTGACCTGTGCATAGTTCCCCCTGAATCAGATATGGCTTTGATCCTTGTGTAAAATCCAAGGTGACTGAGGTTTCTCAAAACACAGCATTTACAGTCCACATAATTTGCCTCTGAGTTTGTCTTAGCAGGTGGTTTTCACCTACAGGAGACTTGCTCCTTGAGCAGCACATGTGCAGGTGCTGACCTTTCTTATGACAGTGGTGACAGATGGCACTGTTAGTGGCATGTTCACCACATAGATGCT
This sequence comes from Jacana jacana, assembly GCA_013400555.1. NCBI lineage: Eukaryota > Metazoa > Chordata > Aves > Charadriiformes > Jacanidae > Jacana > Jacana jacana. The sequence goes on along the minus strand of VZTM01010057.1, from coordinate 11,859 downwards.
TAAGCACAGCAGTGTGCCCAGGTGGCCAAGAAGGCCAATGGCATCCTGGCTTGCATAAAAAAATAGTGTGACCAGCAGCAGTAGGGAGGTGATTGTCCCCCTGTACTCAGCACTGGTGAGGTNGAGTCCCTATCCCTGACTGTGTTTAAGAGTAGATGAGATGTGTTGTTGAGGGATCTGGTGTAGGGGAGAACTTGTAGAGTAGGGCTGATGGTTGGACTTGATGATCCCAAGGGTCTCTTCCAACCTATATGATTCTATGATTCTATGATTAAGGACGAGCAGAGACCCTTTATCCTCAGGCTGCACAGGTTTCTTCTGAGATCTTGTAGATCTCTCACTGCTTTGGCTTCCTTTGCAGTGCCATAACTGCTCATGGGCACTATTTTTACTCTTCTACAGGTAATGTGCTGGGCTGGATATGTGCACACTCTTGGCAATGCAGGTAGAAGTGAAGCAGCTCGTGAAAAGATCACAAAAAAAATTCCCACCACCTAAACATATTGCAGCTTAGACCCCAGTGCTCATCGCTGTCACTTATTAATTAGGAACAATTCTCCAACTGAGGATAACGTGCTGCAGAGGCCTTTGGTTAAGTTTGGAACAACCATATCGATCTACAGGGGGGAAAAGGTTGAGTACGAGTTTCAGACATGGAAACTGAAATGTACTACTGCTGAGCAGGGCTGTCCTTGCCTACTTGTGTAACTTACTACTGCTGAATCTTCCATTTCCTGCATGCAGAAGCATCCCATATTGGTAAACAATATGCAAATATAGAGTATAGAGAAAGAAGCTATCTATTGATGGCACCGTCAACACACTGGAGGGAAGGGATGCCATTCAGAGGGACCTGGACAGACTGGAGAGGTGGGCTACTGAAAATCCCACTAGGCAAAGTGCAGGGTCCAGCTCCTGGGATGTGGCAATCCCAAGCACAAATACAGGTTGGGCAGAAAATGGCTGGAAGGCAGCCCTTAGGAGGACTTGGGAGTGATGGTGGATGAGAAGCTCACCATGAGCCGTCAGTCTGCACTGTCAGCCCAGAAAGCCAACCCCATCCTGGGCTGCATCAAAAGAAGTGTGGCCAGCAGGTTGCAGGAGGTGATTTTACCCCTCTTCTCTGCACTCATGAGGCCCCACCTAGAGTACTGTGTCCAACTCGGGAGTCCTCAACAGAGAAAGGACATGGACCTGTTGGAACGAGTCCAGTGGAGGGTGACAAAGATGATCAGAGGGATGGAGCACCTCTTCTATGAAGAATGGCTGAGGGAGCTGAGGTTGTTCAGCCTGGAGAAGAGAAGGCTCTGGGGAGACCTTAGAGCCCCTTCCAGCATCTGAAGGGAACCTACAGGAGAGCTAGAGAGGGACTCTTTGTCAGGGAGTGGAGTGACAGGACAAGGGGCAATGGCTTTAAATTGGAAGAGGAGAGATTTAGATTAGATACCAGAAAGAACTTCTTTGGTGTGAGGGTGGTGAGAGCCTGGAACAGGTTGCCCAAAGAAGTTGTTGTTGTGCCATCCCTGGATGGATTCAAGGCCAGGTTGGAGGGGGCTTTGGAACTTGATGATCTTTAAGTTCCTTTCCAACTCTAACCATTCTATGATTCTAAAGAACTAAAGATCTAAGTAGTTTATGTGTAAAATTCAAAGAGTAAGCATAGGTAGGGCTATGTAGGTTTCCCTAACATGCAGAGCCATGTGAATATCATGAAACTATACATGAAAAATGGCACTGAATTTTCTGGTCACATAAAATTGTGCAGGGTATTTTCAATGAAGAACAGAAAATGAAATTTACTGTATTTGCATTTTACCTGTAGAGAGACAGGACTTGGCTGATCAAAAGCAGTAACTACTAAAAATCTTTCAATTTCTCAACAAAACATGAACATTTTTATTCTTTAAGATGCAAATAGTAATAAATAATGAATAATTTTGTTAATAATAATCTAATTTATCTGTTTAAGGAAACCCATTATAAATGTAAACAATAGTGCAATTCAACATTTATGAAGTCCTTGTTTTCTCTTCCTATGGAATTTATTTAACAAACATTACTAGAACGATTCATTATTTATAATCTTTTAAAGTTTAATGAATATGGATGTGAAAATTGTTAAAAATTGAAATACTGAAAATACCTCATTATCACATCGATGGCTCTGGCTTGTAAGTTCAGATCCACAAGTGAAAATGAGTTGGCTGGTAAAAACCACAGAGTATTTGTCTACCAAATAGTTTGAAGAATTAATTCTTCACAGCCAGGAAAGAGGTGTCTTGAAAAAATAATGTATTCCAAAGTAAAGACCATGAAATATACTAATTGTGAGAAGAAAATTAGTTTAAAAAAAGGAACCTATTTATATGTTTACCTGAAATACTCTAACGTGAATTAAAATTGAACCAAATAAAGCGAGTAATTTTATCTGTATATTTCTGTGTGATTCTGTACCTCATTGCTTATGTAGTCGGGATGAGTGAGTAGAAAATTGGGTCTGAAAAAGCCAAAAACATCTCATACTTCAGATGTGGTCGGAGCTGGGATTTTTCGAAAAAGAATAGAGTTTACACTCTGCTCTTCTGAGATTTGATGGTATATTTCAAGAGCACAAAAAAGTCAGATAATCTTTGGAAGTTTGCTTTTCAAACCAATTGTTCTGACACTTGCTACAAATAAAGTACTGATCAATCACTGACTGATCAATTAAAGAAAAATTTAAGCTCCAGTCTTCTCATAAGTCTTTTCAAAATATGTTAGGAGAGAAAATAATTAAAAAATCAGACTGAATTTTTATTTCTCCCATAATTGGACTTGGTGACAGGATATTATTTTCCTGCAATAGACTTAGAAAAGACTCCAATAAGTCTTTTTGAAATAGACTCCAGTGTCTATGAAGATATGCATTATTAGGAGAAGGGTTTGTTTTCATTTTTTTGTTTGACTGTTTTTTTTATTTTGTTTGGGTTTGTTTGTTTGTTTATTTCTTTTTAAAGCAAATATACTGTGCTGTAGTCTTGCAACTTTGGATGGTGTCAGAACCCAGGAGGAAAATGAAACACAGGAATCTACAGGAGGCTCCAATCACTGTACCTAAGAATAAAGATACGGACAATTGTAGAAGAATAAGAATTGCTCTAACAAGAAAGTGTTGAAAAATAAGAGGCACCGTAGAGCTTACAGTTCTTGCCAGGAAACCATCTATCAGGAGACTACTAAAGAGGTATCATTTTTGGGAGTTTGCCAATGGGACCTGATGATATGCCAAAACAGGTGTCTTAACATTAGGACAAAAGATAAAAGCTCAGACACTTCAATAGTTTTCATCACTGGAAGCTGAGGAGCAAGACTCTGCTCCTCAGAGAGAGAGTTATCCTTCTTTCCCTTGGCAGAAGGATACAGGAAGAACAGAAGGATACAGCACATATACTTTAATCAATGTGAAACCAGATCAGAGCAACATTGAGCCCTGAACCGCTGTCTTTGGAAGGGTTGCCATCGGGATGGTAAGAAAAATTTTAAAGCCTGTGCCTATTTAGCTTACCCCTCCAAATGCAGTAGAATATAATCCAGCAAATTTTTAAATTTTTTTGTTTTGTTTTTTTTTTGTTTTTTTGTTTTTTTCCATGTTTGCGATGCAGAGGATGACTTCGGGTCTGTGGCTCAAAAGCTCTGGCTGCGCCTGGGTTGCCAGCTGGTTGCCTTCTGCAGCTTAGTCTGGGTTTTCCAGCCCAAATCAGCACGCCACAGCTCCCTTCTGCTCTGTGCATCCAAGTTGCCTTCAGAAACCTGAATGTGTTTGCGGGTACGGGGGCTGCCAGGAGGAAGGTGGGTGCCTGAAGCCCATTATCATGTGAAATGACTCAAGGCTACAAGCTACCAGACCTGAGAAGCACCCACGGGTCCCCTCCAGTGGACTTATCTTGTGCCTCTGAGGTCTGGGAGTCATGACATTTTCCTACTTTGCCAGCGTGCTCGGATACGTTCACAAGCACTTGTAAGACTCACATACGCTGCAGTAAGGTCTTAAAAATAGACAAAAGGCAGATTTATAAGCTGCTCATCAAAGCAAGTGTCAAATATTTTTTTTGACTTCTCTAAATTGTTCTGCTCTTCCTTGTACAAGAATAATTTTTAGCAGTGCAGATTGGAAAGATTCTTAGCCAGTAGTGATTTTTACTGATTTGTTTGGCTGTGGAATAGGCTATATTACCTCCGAATAATTGGATATCCACTTCATACTCGGTCCACTGAAGTGAAGAAATTCACAACGAGATAAGTAGACTAGGACAAAATCAAGGCAGATCTTTCCTCACAGATCCCTCTACGTTCCTTCCAGTCTCACATTGGAAAGAACTTTTGTCTATTTGATCTGAAATAACATATTATAGCTCTTTTAGTGAGTAAGATTACAGATTTTGATTAATTCACCAGCCTCTGTGCGTTATGCTTTCCAACAAGGTATGTGACTGTCTACTACAATCATCATTACAAGGTTAGGATAATGGTGGCATATACCTTTGGTCGCTACCCAACTGCTGCATGTTTTGGTACCAAGGTTCCTTAATTAAAAGGATATTCAGTGACAAGCAAACTAACAGCACTTCACATTAAGCTGAATTATAATACCCAAACACTTTATTGTATTTCTGCCAGTTCCAGTAACTATAATTGCATCCGCGTTCTGACACACTTCTGCTGATATCACAAATGCAGTGGCATCTGAGCCTCAAACACACCCCTCATTTTGCTAAGCTGGGAACAAAAGGGTAGCGCATGGAGAGAATATTGGCTTTAAATGCCGTGCAAATATCGCCGGGTAAAGCATCACTGCTTCAATAAAACACCCACATCTGCAAAACGCCAGGCGAACAGCCAGCCTGCAAGGCTTTGTGTGTCTGGACACACAAAGACTCTGATGGTTCTTATCTAACTTCAGGTCTCCTTCTGATAGAATCATACATAGAATGGTTTGGGTCCTTAAAGGGAACTTAAAGATCATCCAGTGCCACACCCTGCCCTGGGTAGGGATGCCTCCCACCAGAACAGGTTGCTCCAAGCCACCTCCAACCTGGCCTTGAACCCCTCCAGGGATGGGGCAGCCACAGCTTCTCTGGACAACCTGGGCCAGGCTCTCACCACCCTCACGCCAAGGAAGTTCTTCTCCAGATGTCAACCTCCCCTCTTTCAGTTTCAAACCATTCCACCTTGTCCTGTGGCTCGCTCCCCTCCCTTATCAAAAGTCCCTGCCCAACTTTTCTGGAGCCTCTTTAGGGACTGGGAGGAACTCTACGATCTCTCCAGGCTGAGAGATCCTCCTCCAGGCTGAACCCCCCCAACTCTTTCAGCCTGTTCCCACAGCAGAGGGGCTCCAGCCCTCCCAGCGTCTCTGTGTTTAAGTTACATATCACAAGTAACAACCTCTTCCCCATCTTACAGTCTTCTGCCAAAAGTCACATCCCTTGTCCTGTGGCTTGTCCCTGATGTTCCTGATGTTGCCCCTGATGCCTCCTGCATCACACACACACTCATCCCCATCCTCCCTTGTGCTGCCAACACGGGTGGTACTCAAAACCTGGTTGCCAACAGTGCCCTTCTCCTGCATGTCAGTGTGGTGAGAGGCAGGGCATACCCAGGCTTCCTTCTTCCCAGCATTTTCTTCTGGCTGCTGTTTTCTGGTTCTTTCTTTTTTTTTCTTTTTTTTTTTTTCCTCTCCCCACTTTATTTTTCACCCTTCTCCTGAAATGGCTTTGTTTCTTTTAAAACGGCAATTGTTGGATAGTTAATGGTGGCATTAACAGCTCAAGAGGAAAATGGGAGAGAAAGGCTTGGGGCGGGGGCGGGGGGAGGGATGCTGGGCAGAAGAAGAAGCACTGATCGCAAGGCCAGAGAAAATTACTGGTAAGTGGTGTCTGGGTTTGACCTGCAGATCAGGTATACAGAGCACTTTTTCTCAGAGAAAGGAATGATAGCTACTTACCCAAACTCGGCCGGTTGTAAGTCTCTCATGTTGGGTATAAAAGCAGAGAAAGACCACTTATCTTTTACTCGCAGCAGTCCGAAAAAAGAAATGGCAGCCAGCAAGAACACCTCTTCAGTTTTTACTGCGCGCTGGATCAGCCTCATAAATGCCTAAACTCATATATAAAAATGTTAATGTTTTCCAATTGCTATTCTGAATTTATATTTATTGCAATACGACGTATCCATTAGCACATCTATCACTGGTAAATTTGTTACTGCTTCAAATATACAGTACATAACGTTGCAGCAATTTCATTTTACAAGCTAATAATGTACTGTAATGTAGCTTACAATATCATGTAGATGTATTTGATTAGGGAGGTTCAAGAGTCAGTCAGGTTGAATAGTGGATTATGTGAGAATCAAGTTTTTAACTTATTTACTGTACAAATGAACAGCTTTGGTGCGCATTAAATGTGTTAATTTAACAGGTGTGTCGTTTTATTTCCTCAAATACTCATCGAAGAGGAACAAATGGTATTTTGACTCAAACTGAAGCACAGTAGGCCTGGAATGTTTTTTGACACTTGGCCTGTTTATTCTTTAAAGGAGAGACATAATTATATTTAATTGTTTTGTAAATTTATTTAACTGCTGCATTCCACCAACTGCAGTAAAGTCCCAAGAGCAAGAGATGTAACTGAAATATTATTTCCTGAAACGTTACAAAAATACAACATTAGGATGTTATTCAAACAAGCCAAAGCTCTGAAAATATACTACCTCAGAGACGAATTTTTGGAAGTTTTCCACGTTGTTGGAAAAAAAAAAAGGGTGATGTTCTTCCTCTGTGGTTTTACTGAAAGTTGTCATGTGTTGCAAAGGTCCCCTCTGCCATCTGCAAGGCACAGGGTGAGGCAGGGATGTCCTCGTGCAGATTTTCTGGGACCTTGGGTGGGAGCGTGATACCTCCAGTGGACTGAAAAGTAAAGTGGGATTAATATGGATTAATATTTGGCTTCCTGTTCCACCAATTGTCATGCCAGGAAAAAAACCCATAAAACAAATCAGTGCTGAGTTTTAAGAAAGGTGTGTACACAGATTTCAAAAGTGTTCTTGACAATTTGTTTTGGGACGTGTTTCTTTTTGGAGGGCCATAAGTGCATTGAGATGGATCTGTAAATCCTCCTCCAAGGGGCTTATCTGCACCCTCTGGAGCCTGCATCTGGTGCATCATGTAGATCAGAGGTTTCTATGGGTTGTTGGTCCCCACCACCCGGGTGGGAACAGACACCATCAGACATTGTCAGCCTTGGAAACCATTGCAAGACACAAATCTGGTTTATTGTGGCTGAGTGGGCAGTGCTTTCTTCTGTTCCCAACTCACAGCTCATCAAGGAGAGCTCTTTTCCAACCAGGTAAAAACACGGGAAACACATTCCTAAAGATATACTTGCAGAACTCCACATGGGCAGGTTTTTTCCAAACTCCTGCCTAAAGATATTGTCTTTGGAAGGCACGTTTGTCTTGAGTTTTGCTGCTTAGGTAACTATACCCAATTAAGAAGTCAGAAGTTATTAGGTTAAATTAATCACTGGTGAAATTCCGGGCTCAATGTTATGGTTGCACACCCATAAAAAGAAAAAAAAGGAGAATTTGAGCTCCCTATCCACTCCTGCTCCTCGCAGTGCATTCCAGCTGAGAAATGGGACACAACAGGAAATAGTTTACAGTTTTTTTTGTTTTTTTTTTTAATGTGAAGGGGGACTATAGCTGTCACTTCTGTTTAGCTTATAGTTTCCCGAGTTTTGCCAGTCTTTTAGCCCATTCAGATAGGATAGCTTTTAATTTAGCTGTCGTCATTCATAAAGTACCCACATGAGTATTGCGGCAGGGGAAAATTACATGAATGACTTCTGGAAACACCGACTTCCTAAGGACTGTTATGAGAAGTAATACTGCACTATATCTGCAGCTGTCTTTGGTGCAAGGGATCGG
>VZTM01010056.1:0-22158 GCA_013400555.1 Jacana jacana | reverse complement strand
TTCTATTTCTTAATGTTTATATTGCTTGAACAATGAAGCCAAGATAACCAAGAAAATTAACTTGGAGAAAGTGAACAAAAAGACTGAAAAGACTGCAGTAGAGAAAAGGAAAACTAGGGGACTTTTGTGGGCTTGTGAACTCTCTTATCTATATAAGAATGTACAAGAAATGATTGGAATACAGGCAAAATGTGCAAGTTTGTAATTCATCAGCCACTTAACAAGTTTCAAGGTGGAAATTCCCTGAAAGTAGCATAGCTTGATTGTGGTCTGGAACAAAGCACAGAAAAATCCAGAAGGTGCTGAGGCAGTTCATCTACACTGCAAACCAATGTGGGGTATGGCGAGAATATAGTACTCGTACACCAGCCATTTTTGATTTTTTAAAATCATAATTAAAAAAAAAACAAACAAGCAACCTCCAGGGGTTGCATCACATGAAGTTGGAGCTGCAGCAGGAAAAAATGTTCAGTGTCACAGTAACCACCAAAAAACCCACCCAGAATAAGGGGGCTCTATATAATCTTTGTGTTTCCTTGTGACACGCTGCCACACAGGCTAGGAGTGTGATCCACTCGGAATATAAGGAATCTGTCCACAGCAATAAAAACCCAGAGTGTTTATGCTGGTACTCGGGAGAGAATAAAAAGAAAAATAGTTCCTTAAAGGGATTCTTAAGAGATAGTTTACGCTGCTTGGTATCACAGGATGAACAGATGTTCATTTCCTGATACTGTCTCTGTTCTGCCTTGATCCATTTATGAAGCAGCAATGCACTGAATTCCCACATTGTGAGTGGTTACTCAACAGAGTCCTCAAAATGGTCATTCAGTCCAGCGTGTGTCAGTGCTTACTGAGAAGTACATTCGTGATTTGTACAAATGGTAACAGATCAGAGAAACACAGAATAATTGAATTCAGGAGGGATCTCTGGAGGTCTCTAGTCCACTCTCTGTTCAAAGCAGACCAAAGTTCAAAGTCAGAGTAGGCTGCAGTTTTGACCATCTCAAGGGATGGAGGAGGATTCCTGAACCGCTTTCAGCTTTTCTTTCAGTGCTTTACCACTGCTACGGTGAAGAATTTTTTTTCTCATTTCCACCCAAAATTTTCTGGTTTGCAACTTGCAACCACTGTTTCTTTTCCTTTTAAAGTATATTTGTAAGTTTAAGGGTTGTACATAAATCATGATACGATACTGAGGTTGTCATACTGTTTAAGTGTGAAGTCAATTTCTGGAAGCATCAGTTTTCTGAGAAAACAGGCATATTTGAACAATACAAGTACAGTGTTTGAATCATACAACCTAATATATTTTGTAATAATCTCAGTCATAACAATACAATTGATCTCTCCTGCCTGTTGGATCAAAGCCAAATCATTTTTATAGTTTAGAAATGTTTGCAACTAAAATAAGTATATTGAAAATTGTTCCTTACGTGTATTCTTTATGATCAGAATTGCATGAAAAATTGACATTTCTGCTATTTCTCTTTTTGTATGTGCCCACAAACTACAGATGCAGTTAGACCTATGAAAGAAACAATAAAAGCTACTTGTGCTGGGACGTGCTTAACGTGCTGATACAAGTTGTGTGACTGCTTTCAGCAGGGATTTTTGTGCTGTTCTGTGCATAAATACTTTTCTGTGGAGAAAAAGAAATGTTGAGGGATGGAAAGATTTCAGATGTTAATTTGTTTAAAGGGACTGTCCTTGACCTTAGATACAGTAAGCCTTGGATACCCAGTGCAGCCAGGAGGTCCCAGAGCCTGATATAGAGCAAAAGTGAAAATTATTTGAAGTTCAGGCATTTTGACTGCCATTTCTTAAGCCAGGCAGAGGTCTGAAAGCTTTAGAAGAAAGAAGCAGACCTGACTTGGGAAAAGATGAATTTCATCCTGAGTATTCTTTTGCATTCACTGAGTCACATCCATTCCCATTCTGAAAAAAACCCACAGTGTGCTTCCATAGATTTCTTTGAGAACCTGAACACCCTTAGCCTTTTGATTGCCAAACCACGGATGAATATTGAGGAGAAAAGTAAAAAGTAAAAAATCTTCAATTGCTGCAGAAATGTAATGTGTTCATCAAAGGCATGCTATCAGGTGCACTTTTGCTGTTGAAGCTGTGTATTGTTAGTAATTCTAATACTTGTTTTATTACATATTCAACTTGCACATTCACCATAAATGAAGTAATATAAAAATGACAAAACGAAGGAAGATATCAGTTCAAAGGATAATAAATTTTCTAGTGAACAGAAAGGATTTTATTTTTTCAAGTAGATAAAAAACCAATATTTTTTTTTTACTTAGGAAAACGTATGTTAGTGTTTAGTTAGTTACTATACATGTTAGTCTATAGTTCAAAAGAAATAGTAGAAATGCTTTTGTTGTAGGACACTTTCCCTCAAGCTAATGAACAAAAAGCCGTGACATTCTTCAAAACTAATTATATTTCCGTTTACCCTTTGGACCCTTAAACACCCATCTCTCTTGGTTTTGCTCTAGTACAAAATTTCAGCAATAACTCTTACTGTTGTGATATAACAGGATGTGGTTTCTAACTTCATGCAAATATCTGGGGTTTTCAGCCTTAACAAGATCTCAGGAGGCTGCTTTAGCTTGAAAAAACATTCTTATATATGATTTTTTTTCAACTAATTTTTTTTTAAAATCATACCAGGTCTTACAAAACTATCTCACACAATCTTCTAAATTGTTTCACAGTTATTGTAGCAATAGAATATTTCTAGTGATAAATAAGGCAAACATTTTCCCGTCATTTATTCTAATTGTTCTATACTTAAAAGGCAGATGGGTCACTTCTAAACATTTTATAACTCTTCTTTGACTGTATGCTTTGGATAGTTTCATACAGTAATTTGTCTGCTGAAAAATATCATACTGTTATTAAATTAGTCATAGTTACAATTTTTAAAAGGTCTTGATGTTAGATAGATTTTGAGTAGCTAATATTGAGTGATTTTCTTTTGAAAGAAAACCATTGCTGTCCCTTCATGAATTACTGCAGAGAGCTCTTGTAACTTACCTTACTGGTGTTCTGAGCTGGACACAGCAAAGCTAACCCACCTCCATGGGAGGGTGGGCATGCTGCAGCAGGATGGGGGTCATGGTTGGGTTGAGGTTCTATATTTGGGGTCACCGTCTGTGTTAAACAACCCTTTAATATTAGAAAAAAAGTCCAATAAGCCATTTTTTGACCTAGAAAAGATGTCTGCAACCTGACATCACTTACTGCCTAAAGGAAAACTCTATACATTCTCCAGAGCAAACAGAAAACAGGGGAATCGCATCTCACCCTTAATTAACAACGAAAACCAGCTGGGAACTGGTTGTTGCTGCATCTGAGTTTTGGCTGCTGGCACACCAAAACTCTGAAGACATCAATTTACGCTCCTGTGATGTTGAGCTGGGTTTATAGACGTGGTTGGGTGTCTCAAGGTGAAGAGAAAGGCAGGTGATGGGATGTGGCAGTGCACTTCACAGCGCCTAAACACCTTTGTCTCACCACCCAGCCAGTGTGTTGCATGGACACCTTTTGTGTCCGAGATGCTTTGAAAAGCAGAAGGTGAATGTGTGCAGGACGTCAAGGTGATGTCATTGCTAGTGAATTATTCAGTCCACAGTTCACTTGAGATTTTAACTTCTAAAATCTCTTGGAATTTCTCTCTGTGTGAAAATCAGTTAACATAATCAAAAGTGTCAGTAGAAACGTGCCAGGCACCTTCTCTTCTGTCGTATCTAGAGTGGGATGCTGAGGGGAGACCTTATCTCTCTCTACAACTCTTTGAAAGAAGGTTGTAGAGTGGTGGGGGTCAGTCTCTTCTCCCAAATAACAAGCAATAGGACAAGAGGAAATAGCTTCAAGTTGCACCAAGGGCAGCTTAAGATGGATATTAGGAAAAATTTCTTCACTAAAAAATTGTCAAGCATTGAAACAGGCTTCCCAGAGAAGTGGTTGAATCACCATCCCTGGAAGTATTTAAAATAGGTAGATGTGATTCTTAGGACGTAGTTGAGTGATGTTTTTTATCAGTGTTAAGTTGATGGTTGGACACGATGATCTCAAAGGTCCCTTCCAACCCAGACAATGCTGTGATGCTGCTGCTGTGAAACATTACCACTAAAGTAGGCTGTGACTTGCTAAGTCTTCAACAATTTTGTTCAATGGGGTGTAACAACATCACCCATTGCAATTTTGGAAAATGGAATACTTCAAAGAAAACACAAAACCTACCCTAATGCAATCTTCTCAACAATCTTGTGTTTATATTCATTGCTTTTCATGTTTTTCCTATGCAGTAGGTCATATCAACTTCACACTACAGCACCTTAATGAAGTTCAGCTTTCATCAAGATATGCAGTTCAGTAATTTTCTTTCTATAAGGGAAAGATGGTTTATTCATGTAATCCCATGTCAGCATTTCAGTGAAAAGACCCGTCTATTTGCCATTTTGAGACTTGGATAATTACAGTGACTCTGCTTGGGATAATCCAGGATCTTTGCTAATTCCCTATCTTTTTACCTTTTGAACTCTGAGGAGGATCCAACTCAGCTTTTTCATTAATCTACTCACTCTCATCTGTATGAACCAAAAGTATTTTCACGTAATCTGACAAACTATTAGTTGTGGTGTGTAAGACAATTGCATCTCAGAAAGTGTACTGTACCCTTTTTGGTGAGGGGCTGAACAGAATTTTATTGAATCAGAACCCTTGCTAAGGATCCAGAGCCCAAGGACAGTGAGAATGGAAGGATGGATGCACTGTGCCAGAGAAAATCGGGAATACAGAGAGCTCCCTAAAGACTCTTTGGGGATAATATCTTATTTTAAAAGCAGTATATATAGCAGAGTTGTTCAGTACATGAGGCAAGCTGTATCTATGCCTTCATGAGACGTCCCATGCTGTGCTCAGCAAATGCAAATATCAAAACACTGAGCTACCTCAGACACCTGCAGCTATGATAAATTTAAGCAATTCCTGACCAATTTGTTTCCTCAATATTGAAAAGGAGATGTGAAAGCTGAATTATGAGTGAAAGTGTTCTGCAAAAGATACTGGGTTTTAAACAATTTTTATAGCACTCAAATTTGCTTTAAAACTTTACTGCTCCTTAACAAAGATTCACAGTTTTCAAATGTTCTCAGTAGGCATTTGTGGAGCTCTGCTCACAGTAATACCATCAGGAAGATGATATATGTAACTGTGAGTATACCTTATGATATAGTTTCAAAATTTACTTCTACAGAAGCATCTGTTCTGAAGCAACTATAATAGATTTCACTGTGGCTGAAGTTCTCTCTCTGTTGGAGCTGAAAGAATTCTGTGGCTGATTTTAATAGAGGTCAAAATATTACCTCAGGTAAAATGCAGGTGATTTGAAAAAATATCTTTTCTTTGAAGTTAAAAAGATTTTACTTCATTTGTGAACTCCAGTAATCTGCTATCTCTGATCAGAGAAGTCTGAGAACAGGTAGAGCACCCACTGGGAAATGGATAGAGCTGCTGCCCGCTGTCAGCCATCGGACGGCTTGGCAGTTGTCAGAGGTCCCTCCTTCTGGAGCTGTGTAAACTGGCAACTTCAAGCTTCAGAGCTGAAGTCCAAAGTAGTTTGCAGTCACAATGGACATATTTATTCTGTAATCACAGATTGTTGTGAGTGAAATGAAGTTTTGTGCACTAAAATTATTATTCCAACAAGTGCCCTCCTTCTTGGAGTTGGCAGTCAATGTTTCAAGATAGAAAACAAAGACTAGATTTTCCTTCATGTTTTAGTTAATGCTTTCTAATGAGATAGCCATTCTTGTCGGTAAGGGAAGCGGGGAATTATTTGCATTTCTTTCATGGACAAGGTGTCAGAGAGCAGCAAACAGGGGCTGTGCAAAGGGAGGTGAGCCAGGAGCCCAGGACAGCAGCAAGGCAAGGCAGGGCTGGGCCCTCAGTGAGAAGGGATGCAGCTGGCAAACCAGCAAATGCTAGGGAAGGCTAATGATGATGCACGTCTGAATTCAGGTTAAGAAGCCAAAGAGAAGGGCAGCGTAACTTGCAACAGAGCTGAGACAAGGTCTGAGGACACAGGCAGCTCCTGAGACATTGGATGGAAGGTGGTGGCATGAGGGTCTCAGATGAGGTTTTGTATTATTATTTCTCACAATTTTACTTTGCTGATCTGATGCAATACAGCTGCTATACTGGAGCAGACTTTGAGCACCAGCTGCTGAGCTAGTACAATTGAGATGGGTTAAATACAGTTCCACTGAGAAGATCTCCAATCATTTAATGGTGTCACATCCATAATGTACAACAGTCTTTATTGGAATCTCAAGTTGCTTGCAGTCATCTTTAGTGGCATGCCAAAAATGGAAGTACTTTTCAATCTTGACCAGAATTGAAAAAATATATAACCTTCTCAGGTTAGCTATTTGGGATTTACTGCAGTGCTTAAACTACTTTTGGAATTTATATTTTTTTTAAACTCCATCTGTAGACTGAACAAAATGGGGAAACAACTAAGTGTTTATGGTATGTATGGTCACTGGATAATTGTGTTCAGTCTCCACTTTACTATAAGAATATTATATATAATAATTCTATCTAAAGTTTCAAGTGGATGGCAATAGAAATGATTCATAGGTGTTCTTCCAGAGTATTTCTGTTTTGGTGTACAAATCAAAGTCATGTCAGATTTGCAGGAGATATCTGTGAGTAGTTAATTATCAGCAGTGCACTTTTAATCATTCTATATAGTTCCTTGACCACATGTCAGGCTTCTGTAAGCACTGAAGGAAAACAATTTCTTGCAAGAGGTGTAACATCCACTTTTTTAATGTTCCAGTTCAGCTGAAATGAAAAGCTTTTCATTATTATTATTATGTTAAAGACTTCATGTGAAAATAAGGCAGACTTTAATACCTCTTAAAATCACTGAGTTTAACATTGGACATGGTGAACCATAGTAGCTTCTGTTATCAGCAGAAGATAAAAAATTCATAAATTAAGTATTCCTAATGGAAAAGTAAAGCTTTTTTGGGTGTTTGTTTTGTGGTGTAGTTATTGCCATTTACTGAACTCTGGCAATTGTTTAAGCCCAGCTGGCAGCCAGGACCAGCTGTTCGTGCAGTTCCCTTCCCCCAGGAGGGTAGGGAGAAGAGGGAGAAAAGGAAAACAAAGGGAAAGGAAAAGAAAAAACCAAAACAGCTATTGGCTGTGATAAAGACATTTCAATAAAATAATAACAGAAAAGGAAAATAACTGCAATGATAGCAATAGTGACCTGATGAATTGGTACCTAACTGGACAGTAGTCCTGGATTTCTCATCCCCACCCTGCCCTGCCTACTCCCATTTCCACACTGAGCAGAAAGCCTATTACTCTGTCTATGCTTCTTTTCAGCTTCTATGGGAAGAGAGCTCTTTTCTATGGGAAGCTGAAAAGAGCTCTTGAAAAGTACAATCACTGTGTAGCAACAGCTAAAACAATATGCATTATTCACAATCCTTTCACAGCAATCCCTAGAAAGAAAATTAACGCTTCTCCAGCTGAAACCAGGACAAACTCGTGATTTTAGAGTAAAAAAGCAAGAAAGATGTCAAAGAGTAGCATTTTTATTTAGCTGTGTAAATGATGCACGGGTTATTACAAATTATGGCAGAAAAAGGGAAAAAAAATCCTTGGAAAAAAAACCAACAACTCAAAAATGGTTTACAAATAGTTGCATGGTAGAAGCCATAAGAAGTAAAGGTTTTTTTTTTCTGTAATTAAGCTGAGGACTGATCTGTTTGCTACAAAAATGAATCATTGCACACTAACAATGACCGTGAATACTTGTACCTGCTGAGAGTCCTGAATGCGTATTGAATACGTGCCCTCTGGTATTTTGGTCCTGCAGGACAACCATTCCAAAATTGGAATAATGGAGTACAAAAGAAATTTGATATATTCAGTTTTGTTATAGTCATAGGATGTTGTTCATGACTTTTCCTGAACTTCCAAGAAAAAGATGAGATTTTCAAACTTCTCTTACTTAATATGATGGATCTTCTATTGAATTTGATCTGCCCTTTTCCAGAGGGTATAGATGCCGCGGTCAGGAGCAGTCGAGCCCGACGCAATCAATCAGGAGGCCACCAATCAGGAAGCCATTCCAGCAAGCACCCGAATCAGGAAGCCATTCCAGCAAGCACCCGACTCCGGAAGCGCTCACCCAGGAAGCACTCACAGTCGGGAAGCACACATAGTCGGGAAGCACCCCCCAGGCAGCACCCATATCGTTCTACAGTTACAGGTCCTCATTCGCTAAGCACTACATTGCGGATAGGGAGAGGGATATTGTCCACGAGCTTTCCACACACTTTCCACAGGCTTAAAGTTGCCCCATGATTGGCTACAACATTTGTGTCATTTGCTGTTTCCCACACTTTGTTTCGCCTTCACTATACTTCGTTTCGCTTACTTCCACTTATTTGCATATGTGCCCTCCCAGCAACCCCCTCTTAAAGGGCCTGCTCTCAACATATAGAAACATGCTTTCCTAGAACTCTATGATGCTTATTCTTGAATTCAAATTTTTCTCACCTATGTGTGGCAATGTGACTGCCTATCTGCTGTCCTCATCAGTCGTTTCTCTCTTGCATCCACAAAACAGGCATAGCCTGTCATCTATGCAAATTGTGCAGTTGCCTAGAAATAAGGCAGCAGCATTTTATCCACGTGTACTCAATCATTTTTGACTGACTGCCACAGTGATGTCTCATGCCTCTGTTGCGAGGGTAGAGGGTAGTGGCAAAGCATATTTAGCCTATTGCCTGCAACACTTTTGGGAACCATGACTATATGTTAGATCGCACAATTAAGAGAACACTTGAATGGTACTCACATGAGGTCGGTATTTAAAAAACAAGGCTTGCAAGATGGCACATATCCAGTCTCCTGTCCCTGCAAACACCAGCCTGGCCTCCAAAGTAGGACAGCAAAGCTTGCTAAGCGACTAGCTTGAGTGTTAAGGAATGCTCACCCACTTTTCTTTTGAGCACTAATTTACCTGGGGTAAGAGCAGGCTCCTTAGTGCAACAGAGATGTACCCAAAAAGTTTCATTGCAACCAGTTGGACTATTTCCTTTTTCAAAATATCCAAAGAAATTTGCAAGATTATAGCCCAAATTAGACTGCAAACTCTCAGACAGAGATGCTTCTCTCACACTTCTCGATGGTACAGGGTTTAGTGTGATATGATCTTAGTTCAGCCTCTGACTGCAGCTGTCATATAAATAGCTAAATTTTGTGCCAGAGTTATTCAGATTGCTCCTCAATGTTCAGTATAGGCTAACTCAAATGCAATAGGTCTCCAACTGACATTTTCTTCCCATCATTCTACTTTAAAAAGGGGGCAGGAAGCTAGAAAGGGCATAAACTTTATTACTAATGTTTCAAGCTCTCTCTAACAGTGCCTAATAAAATCTCCTCAATGTAAGTAATGTTCGGTCTTTCCAAACCTAAAATATCATTAACCTCTGGTTATAACTAACTTTGTCTTAATGGAAATATGTGAACTCTCCTCAATTTAGATGTTGTTCTCCTGGCATATGGAATATTGTTCATAGGGTTCCTACAGGGTTGGTAGATATTTCTTCTCTCAGTGGTATTTTCAAAAGCAAAATCTTACTGCAGGAACAAGAGCGTCGTATCATCTTTAATATGCAAACTTATGTTAATCTTAATACTGCCCTTGTTGCTAATAGCTGTAAGCTGACATCCATTTCTGTTAGTGAGCCTTGTCTAGGCCTCCAATAGCTATTTGAACAGAAAAGCCTGTGCTTAGATGATGAGTTAAAACTATGAAGAAATTTTACTTACTTGATCTAGAAATCCTTGAGAAGATGTTTATTTAAAAAACAAAATCTTCTTGGATAGTAATTTCAATGGATTGTGGTCCCCACTGGGGGCTCCAAGTTGTGCTGATACCATAAGGAGGAATTTTGTAATAAGACTAGTGGTACCTTATTTGGAAAACAAAGATGAGATTTTCCTAGTAATATTTTTTTTTCTTATGTAAAAATAACAATAGGCCTACTGACACTCCAGATCTTGTTTGTGAAATGCCCCATTCTCTAGTATTTAGGAATTGTGCAAATATGTTGTAGAAGTATATTTCTTTCCTGTTTTGAAACTTGGGTTACCTGCTTAGACTGATTCTTCCAGTAGGACTTTGGACTTGAAGTGCAAAGCCAACATACAATGAGTATCCCTGACTGGAAGGAGGAACATACCAATTTGTGGAAGACGGAACAAAACTGGAACTGCAATAATGCCCAGTGGCAGCAGTTCCAAAGCACCCCCAGAGTTTTGAAAATTCTCTCTAATGGATATTAACTGTTTGAGAACCTATTTTACCAACAATTTTGATGGGGGGGGGAAACAAAACAACAACAAAAAAAAAAGGATAAGTTTGTTAATACATCTGCTGACTGAAATAAAAGAAAACTGAATAAAACCTCAGAACCCATAAAACCAAACCCAGAATTTCTAGTTCAAGAAGTGGCAGAACTACACAGGGTCTACCTGATTGCTTTCCATAGCAGCTTCTGAAATGTGCTGTTACAGAAGCAAACTTCTGTGATTGTATTCTTTCTTTGTTGAACGTAATATTCAGGGACCAAGAAAATAATGCTCAGAGGTAATTAAAATTTATAATGGCTATGATGGATGAAGGAAAGGGGGGAAAATGTATAACAGCTTGTAGTTGAGTAAATCTTAATCTTAGGAAGAAACTGAGATTGCATATGACCTATAAATGTTTGGAGCGTAATGGAGGAGAGGGTCGTGTTCTGAAGATATAGAACCTTTCCTGGTGACTGATAAGCAGCTTAAACTCTCTGCTCTGGAATCTAAATTAGGTAAAAATATTCTGATCTCAAGGTCTCCTGCCTTAGTTATTCCCTCAAGTACTGAAAGTACTATATATTCATGTACAGTACCGTAGTGACCCAATATGATGCCCAGCTTCTCCTAGTTATCCTTTGAAGGACAAAATCTTTTTTACCCCTGTGGTGTTAGTTTCTCTTAGTTAGTTAGTTAGTTAGTGAAGTTTCTCTTTTTCCTTAAACTAATGAGACTCACAGAAATTCTTTATATTACCTAGCATAAAGCAAGCCTTCGAAGCCTGTGAGCAAACACAGAGCATTTGTTAGAGTTTTAGTATGGAAATTTAATCATTTTACTTAAATTCAGTAGGTCTTAATTTTATGTATGTATTCATTTTATACATAATATCTCTGTGACAGTATTTTAGTGTGAAAATTAACCTCTCTGAAGAAATTAACTTCTACTCACCAGTACCATTTAGTTCTTAAGTAGTACTTAACTTCCCTAGTCCAATTTTGTGTTTTGCCTGACAGTGTCCTATCAGTAGGGTATCCTTCTTGCTTGATGCATGTGAAACTGAAGGATTGAGATCTCCTTTGAGATTTTACATTACTTCTTTTTTTCTTTTTTTCTTTTTTTTTTTAATTTTTTTTTTTGGGGGGGAGGTTGGGGTCCCCTGAAGGCTAATTTCCAATACTCTACTCACAAGTATTGATCGATCCCTTAGTTACTTCCTAAGCTCTTTTTATTTACTAGAATTAGTAAGGTGAACTAACTTATAAAACATGAGTTAGGCAACTCAGAGGACGTGACTTTGAAATAAAAAAGCCTGATTATGCTTTGGGATTTTATAGTTAATCTGAACTTTATAATTATCATATGTACCTTTAGTAACCTGAATTTAATCTCTCCAAATTCAATGTCAATCTCTCTCTCAACAAAATGCCATTTGAGGGCTCCACCTTACTTTATTTTAATTTAAACCTTCTTATGAATCTGCTTTATCAAAATCCAGAATAATTCCCTTTTAAATTAAAAATAATACCTTATTCTCTTAGGCAGAAATTGATGAGTTTGTGCTCTCCTTCCAGTTCTCTGAGACATGGAGAAGGACAAAGCTCTTGCCTCTTTACCTTAGCTTCCTAGATGGTATACTTTTTCTAAAAAGAAAATACCTGCAAACAACCTGCTGTTCTATAGCGGATATATAAATGCTGGGATTCAGTTAAATAAAGAGCTGTTAGGAATATCAAAACAACAAAAAAAATAGGGAAAGATTAATAGCTTTTTTCTGGCAGCTAAAATTTGAGGGTTTTGTTTGGTTTTGTTTGTTTGGTTTTGTTTGTTTGTTTTTTTTAAAGCCCAACCACCACCAACAAAAGATCTGCAAGATTTTTCTTAGTTTAAGAATTGTTGTCAGCTGTTTAGGTTTTAGGTTAGGTGTTCTTTCATGTCAAATTTCTGCTGTATCACTTCCAGAAACTGGAAGATAGATATTATAAGAAACAGGAGATTGTAGAAAGAAAAAAAGGACAGTCCTATGATTAAGATAATACAATTATGTAGAGATATTTTTTCCCTTCCTCTGTGGTGTTCCTTTCATTGAACACACAATAATGGTGGCCTTATTGTGAGCAGTCCTTATTATGTGGGCCTGCAGGCTCTCTCCATGTCCTGTTTTCAGAACATTCAGACTCTGTGGAGGTCCTTAGAGTATCACCTGCAGGCAAAGATGAGCTGAGACTCAACTGGACACACACCATCTCCATGATCCAGACGCAAATGGTCATATTAACACTGTGTTGTACCTGCTACAGTATCTTGCTTGTACAAGATGTCTATTGGCATAGGTACATTGCTTCTGCACCAGGGTTGCTAACATACGCCAAAGCCTTTCTTCACCAGATGAGCCTGGCTNCTCAAGCCACTGGTTACTTCAAAGCTAATAAATGTTTAACACTCCTTGCCTCAGTCTTGCATACTTAAAATGTGGGAGTAACCTCAGCCTCTGTCTTTCCAACATGTGAAATTAAAAATAGGGAGATTTTCACCCTAGAGAAAAACTCAGAAGCTCTTTTTGTAGCATACATTGAAACAAGTTCTGTGGCTACACCATGGGCAAAGAGGAGCTCTTAGGACAAATATAAAAAATTCCACTTTCTGATGGAGACAGACCCTCCACATTAACCTGGTACCCCATGGCCTTCAGTTGAACCTCTGTTTTAAAGTAGTGGGATTCTCTAGAGATGCAGGCCTCCAATATCATGCATCTAATCATAGAATTGAGGCCTTGAGGATTTCTGCCCATTGAATGAATTTCCTCATGACCTCATTTTCTGGAGCAGCAGCAGTTTATTTCTCCTTACTTCTTGCCAATAAAAACTGATCTGCAGGAAAGTTACTTGTGTGACTTTGAAGTATTGAATCATTCATTTATTCAAAGAAAGAATTAACAGATGTGGCTGCACATGAATTGTTTTGCTGTTGCACTAGATAGCAATTTTATCCAAATTTTAAATCGTCCGCAAATGTTAACAAAAAAGAAAAGCCAACCAACTAAAAATAAAGTAGGCTTTCTTCTTAATATTAAAAGCTAATTTCTCTTTTGTGTTAGATGAGTAAGTACCTACCACCAGAAAAAAAAGTCTTTGAGTACAAAGCAACTAGGCATAATATCCCTTAATTATGGAAAAGACACACAAAAAAACCCCAACCATACAAAACCACAAACAACTAACTAAAAAAACCCAACCAACCCACACTGCAGGAGTTGCAACTGAGACATTAGTCCAGGTGTTAGGAAATTTCTGCAACATCAGCTCAGTACAGCTATTTGAAAGAATCCATAAATACCCCTTTCAGCTTTGCTGTGATAGGCAACACACAGGAAACTAAACTAGCCTTCTGCTGAAGTCACAAAGATGCTGTCCCCAAAGGTCTGTCTTACAGTGGGTTTGCCCCACTAGAGCTTTACCCTTTCCCCCCCCTAAGATGGGCTGGATAAAGGCAGTGAAAGCCACTCTGGGGAGTGCTTCTTCCTCTCTGGGGCAGTGGCAAGGGGCAGCCCTTTAATAAAAAAATAACCCAGGATTAAGGAGGCACTGCAAGCACATTATGAAACCAAAGTTTCTATTTCACTAGTTCATCTCTTTAAAGTATATGATGATCAGATTTTAAAAAGCTCTGGTGTATGTATTTTGTGCTATAATCACTAAGAGCTTTCTTCAATTTTTTTGAGGATGGATTCAAGAGTAGACCTTTAAATAGAGGTAGACCTTCTTATATTGAAGGTAGAACTTCTCCATTCGAATTAATGGAGAATTCCATCCTTACATCTTTTAATTAGTCTGTGTGCTACCGACTACTTGTATTTTCTGTGTTAAGCTGCCCTCATGTTGGTGGTATGTGTTGAAGGTAGCGGGGCTTAATAGGTCTCAGAATGTCATTTAAAAAAAAAAAGTTTTCTGTAGCAGGTGTGGAGAATTTCTCATGCAGAATTTAATGCCCAGGTTTCACTAAATTTCAACGGGACTGCACATGAACTAGCTTTTGTACAGACACTAGAAAAAAAGCCCCACACCGGTTTATAAAAACATTTTCATTTTAGTAATGAGTACAAGGGAAACGCATTACCTGAGATTTTTAGATCCACTCTGTCTTTAATTTTCATTACTGCCAACAATGCTTTGAAACTCAAGTGCAAATTTATCACATAACATTTGGTATCAGCTGTAAAATTGTCCAGTGTTCAAATGGATGGCAAATTTTATTATCCTCCCAAAAGGTTTTAATTAACATGTTCAGAGGCCAAACAGCTGTACATGGAAATGATTACTTCAGTGGAAAAATCAAACTTTAGAACTCATAGTCTCAAATATTTGATTTATGCACTGTATCTTCTGCTTGTTATAGAAATTCAAATTAATTGAACTAGTAGAACTTGCAGATACATGTCTGGTACAAATTTGGGAGCTGGAAATAAAAATGAGCATGAGAGTAATTTTTATTTATTTCTGGAACATCAAATTGCTGCACTTTGGCATGAGTGAGTCTCTACAAGAGAAGATTGAGCCTGCGATGCTGGGGACTAAGGCTTGGAAAAGAGGAAGGCTTGAAGTAATGCATGACTGAGTCTTTGGTTAACAGATTGTGGCATTATTATTCTTTTTTCCCTATGATTTTCTAGGCCTGTTCTTGTAACCATGATACCCATGTGTAGGGCTATTCTTTTTGTTAAAGTTATGTCTGTTTCTCAGTGGTTATTTATGACTGAACCTGTAAGCATTTTGAATAACAAGTTGTGGGTTTTGTGGCTGGCTTCTTTTTGGGTTTTTTTTGGGTTTTTTTTGAGAGGGTGGCTGTGCTTCTATTGTATTTTGTTTAACTTTTATTTATTTTTGTTTGTTGGTTTGTTTTGGCTTGGGGGTTTTGTTGGTTTTTGTTTTGTTTGTTTGAGGTTTTTTTGTTGTTGTTTTTTCAAATCCCAGCCAGCACATTCTCCTGCCACCCTGAAAACCGAGCTCTGGGTGTGTGCATGTTAGAAGGCTGGTTTTAATTTATAGGTTTTGGTTTGGGACTGTTTGGTTTGGTATTTTTTGTGGGGGTGTGTGGGTGTCTTGGTTTTGGGGTGAAAATAACACAATAAGTAATTCTGGCAGCATGCAGGTAAATTTTCTAAACACAACAATCTTCTTCTCTCTCNGGGCTGATAACTGTTGAATTAAATTACTTTAATATTTTTTCTACTTCACGGACTGAATAGGTTTGAAAGTTGGAAGTAGCCTTGAAAATTAAGTGGAGAAATGCAGTATTCTCTGCCCACTACAGCAGGTAGACATGTCCAAGATGAGGGCACTGAACACCCTTTTAGTGCTTGTCTTGTTGCAAGGGCTGGATTCTGCTAGGGTGTGACAGTGGATGTAGAGAGTGAAATAAACACCGGGGACTTGGTCCCCTGTGTTTTTCGTCCTCACTTCATCTCACCTCTTTCGCTTCCTTTCCTGAAGCAAATTCCTAAAATATATCTGAAGAGCTGTGTACGTTACCTCTGTCTATTAAAAAATAATAGATAGTGTATTTTAAAAGCCTCTTTCCAGGCAGACACATCTCATCTGTCATAGTAATTTAATTCAGAGACACGGTAGGTTTCCAGCCATTAGCAGATGTTTTAGGTTACGTTCCATTCGCTAACCTTGGAAAAAATGCCCTGCATGTATTTTGACAAAGAGCTGTGCTTCTTGGGAAGAGTCTTGCCATGCTGTAACACACTTACTTTAAAGTGTTTCTCAAAAAGGAAGAGATATAGGAGACCTTCATATAGTCGAAGGGCAAGAAAGAAAATGTTCGCACCATGTTCACTTTCCAATATGTGAAAGCAACTTCACAAAATAAAACAAAAATGAAATCAGAACAAAACACCTGTGGCAATAATATATAACCATTTTGGGGGCAGTGTCTCTCAGATGAATTTCAGGTTGTGCTTTTTTTCATGCCTGTTGCACTCCCCTGCAACTGATACAGCACTGGTTGATATCTCAAAGATAGAATAGATATGGAATTTACGTGGGTATCTTTTCTCCATCTTCCTCTCCTGTGTCTTGTATAGCTCTAATGTGATCCCTAGAAGAAGGAGGGGAGGATTCCCTTTCAGTCTCCTTGATTTCAGGAGGTAATGATGGGATTTGCTCCTGAGTTCAAGAAAGAGCTAAAGGATAACATCCAGGAATCTGAAAGTATACTGTCAGTCAAGAGAAGGGTTGGTCTTGCTCTTCTGCACTGCGTAGCTGAGTGCAGCAGCTACCATGGAGGGAATTGAAAGGCAAGTGTATGGTTCTGTTTGACAGCTTGCTATAAGCCTGTGGAAGGAACTGCCATGCCATAGCTTGAAGGCATCCTCACTTGCAGGATGATTATCCATACTTGCAGCTGCCAGGTTTCTCCATAGCAATGCCTTAATGTGCTTAAGGGCACATACTTTAGACCACACAGGGGTGAGATGAGAATTAAACACTGCAAATTATACCATACATAGCTCTACTAAGCTGCTGGGAGTTGGTAGAGGGCATGTTATACTGTTGGGAGTCCCAGAGGAGCCTCGCTAATGTATCAGAATCCATTACACGTAAGCAATATTTCTAAACACTTGCAGCAGAAATCTCAACTCAGCAATAACTGAGAATTATGACCCTCAGGGTGGAAAGCAAAATGTTCGGTTGTTATGGTAGGAAGTAATGGATGCCATCTCAACTAACTATTAGGCTTCGTGACCCAGCTCTCCAGTGCTTGGATCACCTCAGCACAGAAGAGAAGGAAGCCTTCTGTGGTTGACTGACGCTCTCACAGAAGGGGTTCTGGCCCTTGCTTCCCTTGTATGCCACAGGGTGGGGGCAGCTGGGGAGAATCTGTGCTCCTTTGTCTCTCTGCCCTCATGAAGCACATGTTCTAGTTCCAGCTCTGCAGGCTGAATGGTCTGGGTTTGATCTTAGGGCTTCACAGTGATGTGAAGTTTAGGCTGACTAGAAAATAGCGGTTTATGTAAAATTACGTGTTGGCCTGCTTTATCAGGATTAGAGTAATTGCACGATATTTAAATGAGAATTATGCAATAAGGTGCTTATCAGAACAGACTGAATGTTGAGATAGCCAAGTTTCTAAATGTTTATTGATCAGCAAAGATTATGCTTCTAAAGTATCCTAATTTAAAGAAAAACTAGCCTCATATTTCCCTGTATTTGCAGAATTTAAGGTACATATCAAAAAAACACTCCAAAAAGTAGGATTTTCAAACCCAGGGAAAGCCATGTAAGTGCGAAACGATACAATTTTGATTGTCTGTCAGGCTGAAGAGTAACTGAAATCTATCCATTCTGGAAGAGGTGGAACGAAAATATTGGAGCAAACTTGTTATCTCAAGTTGGTATGTGTGACTGCATTGAACTACTCTTCCTATGGAATACAAAAGGCTGTTGTTTCAGGTATTCATTCGAACATTTAAAAAAAAAAAAAAAGTTTGAATGTGGGAAAATAATGAAAATACCATCTTTTACAATGAAAATGACTGGGTGAGATCCAGTCAGCAGGCCACAACAGAATGGTTTAAGAGCCATGGATAGCTTGGTAGGTACTAACAGCAGTAAAAAATAACAAACTCTCCTCAACTCTCATCTTCTCAAATTTGGAACTGATGTAGACCAGTGATTAGAGTAGAAGAAAAACATATCTGAACCGAAAATGTACTTTTGTCCCCTTTCTATTTAAAGTTGATTGACAGTATCCAAAATCAGCTATGATATAAATCATAAAATCAGCTGTATCTAACAAATTAGATATGGATGGTTTCAGGTTTCCTATGGAAGTAATACACCCAGTACTTTGTTTTATGAATATTTATTTTCTAAGGTTATTCAGAAGCAAAGGCCTATTTTTGAGTGAGTAAAAACTTCTGCTAAACTTAGGAAATACTAGCTTTTAATTTCTCCAGTTAATCTACAGGAAATCTTACTATGGTAGTGGCCCAATTTAAATAATAAGGAATTTTGAGGTGGTCTATATTTGAGATTATTTAAAGTTTAAAATTGGAGCTTAGTTTTCAAATATCTGGAATTTTTAAAAATAACTTCTAAAGAACAAATCTGTGCCCAAGCCTACACAGAGCCTTGAATTATTTTTTTGTTCTAGGATATCCTTTGTTCTCTGGTTAGGCTCCTATCCCCAGTAATGGGAAGTAGGCAAACACCCTATACGTTACTGGGTTAGGCCTTTCAAATTATATGTTGTTTCAGCTTCACCTATGTGGACACGAGTCACAGGTCGCTTCCTTTAAGGCTTATCCATTGATAGTCCTACTCTTTACAGTATTCTTAAAAAGAAATAAAAAATACTTTAAAACTTCAGAAGAAAGTTGAGTTGTCCAGCAGCCTTGGCCCTGCTGGATGATAGAAATTAATGAAATCAGATGGCTGCCTCCTTCCTGAGTTCTGGGGTCCCTATGCTCTCTGCGAAGTCCATATCCACAGTTGGAGAGGCAGCAGGTGATCATTTCAGCTGGGTGCAGTCAATAGGTTTCTTCTGAATGATCTCCTCTCATTTGTGCCTTTGTGAAAGGGCTAAAACACGTTGTACTTACAACATCTTCATGCTTCAGTACCAGTATGTGAATATATTTGGATGTAACAACAGTGATGAGACTCACTGATTCCATGGTATTGCTCCTGTTAGGGATCTTACAATAACAGTTTTAAAGTAAATTGGCATGGAAGCAGTGAGATGTAAGATTAAGCTTAGCCTGCCCAACGTCTAATAATAATCATCATCATTATATGTCTGTTAAACAATGTTAAGCACAATTCTACTTAAAAAGCAATAATGCCTGCTCCTGCTAATGTCCGCTTTTATTGGAAACTGTGAAGACTGACATATAACATGCTTTTTTGGCTGAATAGCATTTTCCTCAGGTTTATTATAGTTAGACTGTATTTATATTTCAGAGGATGCACCTCTATTATTAGTTACAATTGGTAGTATATTCTAGATGCAGTTAGCATAAGGATTACAATTTCTCATTGCTGTGAGAAAGTTTGTAATTACTGTTATTCCTCCATAACATGGTATTTCTCTTGATGGACAGAATGCTGCTGCAGATCCCAAAATAACTCATACCCAGCCAAGATCCTCTGAGAGTAATGACGAAAACATACTCTGAAAGCAGAAGTACTGAGGCAAGTGCTGTTGGCAATACAGGGACCAGTGTGAGTTCTTCCATGAGCATGTATTCTTAAGGATGAAAAATCCCATTTCTCTCAGCAACTCATCATATATATTCTGTGCCTCTTGCCCACGATCATCTTGGTTGCGCTGCTCTCGGTCAACTGTGTCACTGTCTTTCTTGTACTGAGAAGCCCAACTCTGGACAAAATATTCCAGGCGTAGTCTCAGAAGTGCCAGACAGAAGGCAATAACCCTCAACATATCAACCACTACACCCATTTTTGTACCATCTGCAAACTAGCAGAGGGTTTTCTCTTACTGACCATCCAGGTTGTTAACAAGAGCCTTGACAAATATTGGGGCCAATGATGAAGAATCAATTCCTGAGAGGTGTCACTAGACACTGACCGCCAGCTAGACTTTGGCTGTTCTCTGTCACTTTTCCGGTGGCTAGAAATGATTTTGAACTGGACTTGCTCCATAATTTTCCCACACACAGGTTCCCTGGAACCTCCTTCTTGTTCTTCTTTAAAGATGAGTTATGTCTTTCTTCACTCATTGGGAAAGTGTCTGAGCACCATACTCTGCCAAAGTCAGCTTCTACAGGACCTTCAGCTGTATCACATCCGATCACATGGACCTCTGTATTGTTCAGTTCTGCCAATTGCCTTCATAATTATAGAAACACGTTATACAGTGAGACAGAAGTGCACTGATCCAACATTGTTGGAGTTTCTGCTGCTGCAAATTGGAATTTTTGTTTTGTTTTGTTTTGTTTTTCTTAAATCAGTTGTGCTACATCTGCTTTTACCAGCTGATGCTTTGGCAGATGGTTGAGCTTCCCAGAAGAGCATAAAAGAATATTTGGGATATGTCTTTACTGATACAAATGCCAATATATTTAATGTCTAGTATACAATTTTCTGATGCCAGTATGCTTTGGGAAGGGTCAGGGTTCGCTTATTCAAATCCTGTAATGCTGTTGATCTGTGTGGCCAAATAACAGGCATGAGATATCTAGATCTTCTGAATTCTTGATCAATGCTTTTTCATAGAAAATATTTTCTGCTTGTTTTGAATGGAAGTTTGACTGGCCTAGAGACCAGGTAATGAAATTCCAAAAGCTTTTTTTCTTAAATCACTACTTACAGACCAGACCAGCAAAGCAGTAACCATAAGACTTTGCACTGTAAAGACTGATTGATGGCCTCAGTGAAATAAGTTTGTGCTCTCAGTATAGTTACTAGTAGAAGAGATTCATGTCATAAAACTAGCACAACAGTGTATTGTCCCTATGGAAATTTCAGCTGAGGACTGATAGGTTTTGGAAATGGATTACCTTTCTGCACCTAGAGGATTTTCTGTCAAAACAAAAAATGGTAGAAAGGCAATAGTAACACCTTTCTGATTGTTGCTGTATTTAAAACAGAATAACCAGCAGAATATTTTTTTACTACTACTTCTATTCTTAAAAACCATGCTAGTGATGATAAATTCATCCAAATTACAATATCAAAGGGAGAAGATTGCACCGCGTGAAAAGGAACTTAATGAACAAATGCCTGTATTCATTGCACATGTTATTTTTAGAGCTGAGTAGTGCGGTGTTTGGGGAGCGGGAGGATGTGATATTTTTCAGGGGATTTTTTCTTAATTCCTATTATCATTAGTAGACAGAAAAATAGATAGAAAATATAAGGTGTATTATTTCTGTAGCACTGCTCGATGTCCATCCCATATCAGGAAAGGCTGCATCACTGCACACAAACTTCTAGCTCTCCCATGACAGTTGCAGCTGACTTCAGACAAAAATGTCTGTATTCAAGTCCAGTATGTGCATTGGTGACAGGTCCCAGTTACACTGTTGTTGCAACAGAAGGTGATTCATTGCTGTGGCTTCAGGATATTACATACTCCCGTAAAAAGGCGAAATAGTCCTGAATACTCTCTCTCTGATGCAAACGCTAATGTACCATATGCTAAATGATACTGCTTTTTAAGGTAATAATGAGTTACAGCATAGTAAGGTCAAAGCAGTGATGATCAAACCAAACATATGCTATGGCTGCCACTCCTACTAGGTGTAGACCTCTAACTATTGCTGATGTTGTTTCCAAGGCAGAAATATTTTTTCCAGGATATATTCCTGACATGCTTTAAGAAAAATCTTCCATACCCAGGAAAATTGGTATCAAATGATCTAGAAATGCCTTCAATGTTAATTAACATTTTCATCAATAAACTGGAAAAGGGATTAAACAGCAGGCTAATGAAGTTCAATAATTTGTTGAGGGAGTGTCTCATAGATGTTTCTGGAAAACAATTCAACTTAATGGGGGAATGGATAATAATGTAGAAAGAATTTTAGGAAAACCTAAGAGTTTGAGGAAGAGAAGTATACCAAGAACATACTGGTAGCAAGACCTGTTATTTTTTTCCCCTTCTTCATAACAATAACCTCTTCACTAAGAGAGAGCATGGGCCAACATTGCTTCTTTTGTCACTGCTGAATGTCTCTCTGTTCCATCCCCCTGCTTCTAGGGGGTAAATGCAAGAAGAAACAGTGTG
>VZTM01010052.1:3367-17166 GCA_013400555.1 Jacana jacana | reverse complement strand
CGCCGCTGTCCCCGCTGCCTGCCCCGGCAGCCGTTGCGGCTCGAGGAGGAGCCGCTGCCCGTCCCTCCGACCCCTCGCCTGGGAGCCCGCCAGGTAACTCCTGCCCTGGATTTCCCTTCCCTCCGCGCTTCTGAGCGGGAAGGAGAGCCGGCAGCTGAGGGGGGCTTCCCCGCCCGAGAGGAGCGGGCTGGCTGGCGGAGGTCCCACCCCTGCCGTAGCGCATGAGGATTCTGCCTCAAAAAAAAAAAAAAAAAAAGGGATTCCTTTTGTTTATTTGTTTATTTAACTGCCTTACTTTAACTTTTGTTTTGACTAGTGCGCGGGCAAACTGCAATCGAAGTTGCTGTTCCCCCTTATTCTGCTCCATCACTTGGTAGCATTTCAGGGTTCTGCATGAAGCCTCCCGCCCATCCTGCCATCTTCGCCTGCCTGCGGGTTATGCACCTGCGAGCGGACAGTAATTCTTCTTTCTCGGGTCCGTGCTTTGCTTCAAATAAATAAATAAATATCAATGGAATAAAAATCAGTCTTAAATGAGGTGGTGCGTTTCTGTACTGTAAACCGACTTCCTGCATAATGAATGAACTCTTTATTTAAATCATATCCGCTTTGCGAAACGTTAAAGTGTCGGCAATCTTTTGCACCACTTAATTTAGAATTCTAAGTATTAACAAAAAATCCTGTTGTCGTGTATTTTTCTACATCGTGCATAGCAAATGAGTGGGTCAGAATTAAACAGTGCTGAAACTTTTTCTCTGATTCCTGTAGTTGAGGAAGGGGTGAACTTGAGCTTTACTTGCAGTAACAAACTGGACAGAATCTGTAGAAGTTGCCTGTTGGCTCTTAACAGTGTGATTTTCCACTGGCTTTATGTTGCTCTTATGCAGTGTGCTGTTCTCTATGAGCCAGAATCTTGTGTGTCTAGTTAATCGTGACAGGATTTCCTAAAGGACAAAAAGGCAACCACGTTTAAAGCCATAAAGAAGAGTCCAATGCTTTTTCCAGGATAGAAATAACCTTAACTTCCGTGTGCTTCTAATTAAATGTGCTCCGTAATTTATCTTTGCAGTAATAAGAATATATAAAGCTGCATTTAATCATACAGAATAAGTGGATAAAAAAAAGTATATTTGAGACACAAGGGTTTCATCCCTTCTGAACATGTCATTATGTTTTAGAGGACCTGTCCTCTCTTCTTGGTTGGGTTGCTTCATGTTCCACAGGGCTGATGCGTATGTAAACTTGTTACCAGCAAAGTCCTTAAAATACATTGTATGTTCCCCTTTAAATTATAGATTCTAACTATTGCAAAAGAACTTTTTTCATCTTTGCAAAAGAAATCTTTCTTTTCTTCATTACCCAGTATAATCATATCATAGTCCTTAAAATGGTGATTTATGGAATATTAGAATATATGGAATACTAGAACATATGGAATATGTTCTAGTAATTTTACTTTCATTAAGTATATTTTATGACTCAAGACTAGAGAATTTGAATACTCCAGCATTTACTTATCTTATTCAAACATATTTTTAAACCAACTGCTATATGCTTACAAGGTTGCACAAGAAGTCAGCTTCATATTTTATAACTGCTCAGGTTTGTCACTGGTGCTGACCTGTTCTGGCCCAGTTCTTTCTTTTCATTGCAGCAGAAGTAGTAGATGCTCAGTGGCTTAAATATAATAGATACTGACATCTGTCTGTGCACTGACAGCGAGAGGTCTCTACCATGGAATCATCATAGTGACACCGCTTGATAATGCTATCTACACGAGGGCTAAGAACTCAATGACTGAAGGGGCTGATCTACTTTTACCCTTAGTGGTATCTATCTTAGTTGGAAAGTTTAGGCTAATATTGCCTATGAAGGCTCTCTGTTCTTTAAAGCTGGTTATTTGGCATGCTTTCCAATGGATTTCCTTTAGATAGGAAAAATCATAGCCTCTTAGCAATTTCTACCAACAAAACACAGAAATGCTAGAATAGCTTCTTCTAGAGTCAGAAACAAAATCGGTGTTATTTTGTGTATTTTAAGCATATTTTCTTTTAGCTACGTTGGAAGAAGGTGATGCAAAAGAAATATTTCCAGGTTAGAACAGTTCTGGTAACAAATGATCGTCATCTAAGTGTACTTGCACTGATATTCTCTATAATCTGTGCTTTGTAAGTCAAAATTTTGTATGTAACTTTTGGGATTTGTTATTTATATGATGTGTTTAAGGTACTTTGGAAACAGTTCAAAGTGCTTTCCAAATATGAATCCTTACTAAGCTCTTTAGCTGTGTGCTACTTGAATGTGAAAGGATTGATTAATACCTGCAGGTTTTGCCCAGCATATGCTAAAACAATATTTTGAACTTTTACTGTTTCCTGGTTCAATACATAAAATTCATTTAGAAAAATTAAAAAAGCACCCTAAATATAACACTTTTTTCAAATTAGGTGAACTGCAATTTTAAAGTGTTAGCTCTGTCCTTGTATGCTTTGCTCTGGTGCTCAAGCTGAAGGAACAAGGTTTCTTGACCCGATTATTTGTGGTGGGCTGACCCTGGACAGACAGCAGGTGCCCACCAAAGCCTCTCTATCACTCCCCCTTCTCAACTGGACCAGGGAGAGAAAAATATACCAAAAGACTCATGGGTGAGATAAGGGCAGGAAGAGCTCATTCCGGTTACCATCATGGGCAAAACAGACTCAATTTAGGGAAACTGAATTTAATTTGATTTATTACCCATCAAATCAGAGCAGGATAATGAGAAATAGAAACTAAATCTTAAATCACCTTCCACTCAACCCTCCCTTCTTCCCAGGTTGAACTTCACTCCTGATTTCTCTACCTCCTTGCCATTGAGTGGCACAGGGGGACGGGGAATGGAGGCTGTGGTCAGTTCACCACNCTTCACTCCTGATTTCTCTACCTCCTTGCCATTGAGTGGCACAGGGGGACGGGGAATGGAGGCTGTGGTCAGTTCACCACACCTTTTCTCTGCTGGTCCTTCCTCCTCAGGGGAGGACTCCTCACACTTCTCCCCTGCTCCAGCGTGGGGTCCCTCCCGTGTGAGACAGTCCTTCACAAACTTTCCCAACATGAGTCCTTCCCACAGGCTGCAGTTCTTCACAAACTGCCCCAGCAGGGGTCCCTCCCATGGGGTCCCTCCCATGGGGTGCAGTCCTTCAGGAGCAGGCTGTTCTAGTGTGGGTCCCCCACAGGGTCACAAGTCCTGCCAGCAGACCTGCTCCAGTGTGGGCTTCTCTCTCCATGACCTGGCTACAGGTCCTGCCAGGAGCTGGCTCCAGCATGGGCTTCCTGCAGGGTCACAGCCTCCTTCAGGCATCCACTACTTTGGCATGGGGTTTTCCACAGGCTGCAGGTGGATGTCTGCTCTGCTGTCGACCCCTGTGGGCTGACAGCCTGTCTCACCATGGTTTTCACCGTGAACTGCAGGGGCATCTCTGTTTTGGTGCCTGGAGCACCTCCTCCCTGTCCTTATTCACTGACCTTGGTGTCTGCTGAATTGTTGCTCTCGCATATTTTCACTCCTCTCTCTGGTTGCAATTGTGCAGGTTTAATTTTTTCGTCCTCTGAGAGGTGCTACCATTGTTGGTGATGAGCTTGGCCAGTGGCGGATCCCTCTTGGAGCTGGCTGGCATTGACTCTATTGGATGTGGGGGAAGCTGCTAGCAGCTTCTCACAGAAGCCACCTTTGTAGCCTCCCCCTACCAAAACCTTGCCATGCAAACCCAATACGTAACCCTAGCTATTTAGGAGTTATGAGTGCCCTAGGACAACTCAAAAGTCAGGTCTTCAGTATGAGAGCTGGAAGACATCCAGGTGTCGCTTTGCCTGACTACAGGCATTAGCTGGGTGCCCTGGGTTGGTTGACATGATGGAAGTCAGGTACACAAAGCAAATCAGCAGAGCAAAAGGAGACAGGACAACAAACAAGTGTAAGTAAATTTAAATTAAAATGTGCCTTTGTAGCTTAGGCGGTTTATTCTGAGACTCTGGGAAGCCTTTTTTTACTTTGGAGGGTTCAGTGATGTGAATCCCTCCTGGAATCAGACAACTTACTGGAATAGTGGGTGGTTCCTGCTGCTGTTGAGTTGTTTTCCGTGTGTTTTTCACATCCACTTCTCCCCCCAGGGTTTTGAGGCTGCAGATATGAATACGTAAGTTTTGTCAAATAAAGCCTTAGTGCTTGACTGTAATTCTGTGGTAAGCCTTTCCCATAGTAACTTACACAGTTAACCTAGATCAAGTTTTAGCAGACCATGCAGTAAGACTTTCTAATTATGTTTTCTCTTCTAGGCTTAAGAAGCCAAAGATGAGTCGTGGATTTTCAGAAAACAATAACTTTCCATATGACAACAATCAAATGGTTTTGGATATGATCCTGTGTTCCCTAATTGGTGTTCCTCAGCCTATCAACTGGGACAGCGTGGCAAGGCTAGTTCCAGGATATACATCCAAAGAGGTGAATTTACTTATAAAAGAATTTGTATACTTAAAACAGTACTTTCTGAAGAAGAAAACATCTTTGGGGGAGGGATGGAAATTGAAGTTTAAAGCAATGTGGGTTTTTTTCTGAAGTAATTTATACCTAAAGAATTGAAAACGTTAAGCGAGGAGTAGATTTTTTTAAAAATAATTATTTCTATGAAACCTAAATTTTGAAATTAGGAAACACATTCTGTGTTTTATTTCATTAGAACAGATATAGAGTAAGAACAAAAATTACTGGAAAGTAAAATTAAAAAGTTAAAAAAAAAAAAATAGTAGTGTTAACATATTTCAAATTACATAGCTAAGATTTTCATGGAAAGGGTGACAGAACCCACTAACCTCATGTAGATTGTGGTATACTTACTAGAAAATCTGAAGGTTTTCTGCATTTCTTGTTACAGTTCTAAAGAAATATGAGTGAGAGATCTCCATCAGGTAGATAAGATAGCTGTTGCCTCTTGCTTTGTCCTACAAGATGTAGATTTTTCTTTCTTTGATGGGAATATAGTTGGAAGAACCTAGTATCTCTGTATGCTTAATCTTTGTGGATTGCTGAATTTTCTTGTGAAATGCTTTCACTTTTTTTAATAATATTTTTTAATTTTTTAGTTCTGAGGGGGGGTTAAGATAAAGAAGGCAAATGTCTTGCCCTCGTGATTCAGCAAAGCTGGAAAAAAACAAGTCAACTGTCTATTTTCGTGCAAACTTAATCAAATGTGTCAGCTGACATTTGTAGCATTGCTATTGGGCATCACTAACTTTGTATTTAGAACATTAAAAGAGAATGATTTGGAGTAGGAGTTTATGTGGAATGTTACTGCCTTTCAAATGTTCGGGGGTCAGTCTCTGCTGGTTACTTGCAATTGGCAGTCAGTACAATGTACAGTTTGCAAATAATTATAAAAGTATCAGTGATCTCTCTCCTCATTTTAATTAATATGATCGATTACTACATGTCTGCCTGCTCTGTTTTTAAATGAACCAAGTGTCTCATGTATGTGTAGTGCCTGTTTAAGGCAATTAATTTCATGTATGCCTGTGCTTTTATGGATCTGTTGGATAGAGTAGACTGATACTCTTACAAATTTGAGAGGTTACATTAATATCAGTAGGATGTCACTGTGTGCACCTTTCCCGAAGGGGCAGGTCTCATGAATCCTTGTCAGGTAGCTCAATCAAAGAATAAGTAAAACCAGCTGCTTGAATGGAGCTTATGAGCTGTTGAATGAAGTAGGTTTACTTGTATGTGTAATTTACCTGTGTATAGGATTCTGCTGAACTAAACCTGTTGTTGTCATTGTATCAGTACAAATTTACATAATGGAAAAACTTCTAGTTCATCAAAACATGAAATGAAAATCATAAAGTAAAAGAATAATAATTATGAACCAATTATTGTAGCTACTTTTAATAATATTTGACAATGTTTATTGAGAGAGAATTTAAATTCTCCCCCTAACTTTCCCTTTTGAAGATCAGGCTTAAAATCACAGGGTTTAAGGCAATAAAGGTTGAAACAGGTTCCATCTTGTTTTTTTTCTCTTTCTGTTAGAGTATTTAATTATGGTCAATCTTACTTATTTTACTGCATATTTATGTACTTTACTGATACCACTAACTAAATAGGAAGCATTGTAAGTTTAATATCAGTAACTGTTCACATGCAAAAGATGAAATACAATATCAATCTCAAGTTATAGTTATTAAAACTGTACTGAAAGCTTCTGCTTCATTATCCTATCGTTTAATCTTGTGACAGTGTGCAAAAAGATTTGATGAACTAAAAAGCAGTGGAAGTTCACCTGTTGACAACCAGTATAATCCCCTGATGGCTGCTGGTGCAAGTCCTGTGGAAACGTTAGCTACGTACATCAAATCCTCCTTGCTTGATACACAGACAGAGTTTCAGGAGCCTGCTATTGGGCAGGATTCCATTACTATAACTGGTATGTTTTTAGTCATTCTGAAATACATTGGCTTTGTATATAATCACTATGTGCATGCTTTCCTGTCCTGAGTGCTAAGTCCACCCAGGAATAGTAATTATCTTTGAAAATGAAAGTTGAGTATAAATGTAATGCAGATATGAAGTTGCTTTTAGTTATTTTAGTTTAAGCATCAGTGTTTGTTTGGGTATTTTTAATAGCTTGGCTTTCAAAAAGGCATAAATCCGTAGGCAAAATCCTATGTTTAGGATTTTTGGGGAGAGGAATTACTCTCCCGCTCTGTATCCCCAGTGTTGTTCTCTGTTCAACCTACATCCATTTGCAATTATGTTAAGCTGTGTTATTAAAGTAATTAGCAAGTTTTGTGCAAAAAAGCTGCAGAAAGCTGAGAAGGTGATCCTGTGAGGTCAGACCCTCCTCTCCCAGCAAAAAGCCCTGGGTTACCCCTGCTGCTTGGCAACAAGATGGCTATATAGGAGTTGGAGCATAATCTGGCTACTCTTTGGTGCAAGACAGTCTTGCAACGGCAGATGACGTATGTAGGTTAATTGTATGTCCCAGTAATAATTTGGCAGAAAAGGACCAGTCCTAATAGTTGTATTTCAATCACAGCACAGTTAAATGTTGTTAGCTTCTCCTGTAAGAATTTGTAATTAACTGTGTGATGGTAATTCTCTGATGTTCATTGTAGACTGAGATGTTTTCAGCACCTTATAGGACTCAGTAAATGTGCTGCATGAGAAATTTGTTTCAGTAATGAGTAAACAATTTCAGTGTTAAAGAAGACAGTGCAGTGTTTAAACAAAATGTTCTCTGTTACGATATCATTCACGGTGCTGCAGCTTTCTTTGCAGAAGAAAAACAGCTGTTTGACCTTTGCTGGAGAACAAATGTTTTTAATAACTGTAATCAAGAGATATTTGAAAACTGTATATGGAGTGTCTAGACAGAAAATGCTTCCAATGAGCTTTCAATTATGTATTTGTTACATGCATGGTGTGGAATAAACGCTTCTTCTACCCACAAGTGGCTACTTACAAGATCAGTAGCTTCCCAGTAGGCAGTTAACAAGCTACCTCTGCTTATAGAACTCTTTAGTGTAGTGTGTGTTTTCTTTTTAACAATGTAACACATGTAATAAGTATTAATGCAGTTAATTATCCTGATGTTTCTTACTACAAGATCCTACCCTGAGATTTTTCTCTTTCCTTTGCAACTTTGGCTAAATAATTTTCCCTGTTTATTATGTAATTTGTTGATATGAAATCAGGATAATTAATCTTTTTCTCCCAGGCCTGAGTGAACTCACCTTTTTAATATTTGTGAGATAGTTGTATATTTCAGAATTAAGGATGTGAGAAAAGCTTATTTATAAATGGTTTTTGTTTCATTAATTGCTTCCTAGTGGATTTATTCACATCTGCTTATTGTGAGGATCAAGGATTTTGTGCCTGTTTAGATTTGTTTGTAGACATGAGTAACAGTAAGAAAAAGCAATCAGGCTGAATTCATTTTGAGCTGGATTATGGTTTTGGCTGAGTTATAAAAGCTCATTTATTACTTGCTAATTATAAGGCAAACTGCTGTTAAGTCCCTCTGAAAGCATATTGTGGTAGTAAAAAAGCACGTAGGATAGCCTTTTACTCAAAGTATTTATTACTAACTTTTGGAAGTCAGGCAATCTATAAGCTTTTGGGAGGGGAAGATAGGAAAAAAATGTATGATGAAGTTCAGATGTCCCCATTAGTTTGGTTCTATTACATATTCTTGATAGTGTTATTTCCTTTTCTTTAATAGACAATTGTGTTCAAAATAAACTTCTTAATATTTGTGGACAGAACTGCTCCATGTCATTTTTCTTCCACAGGCCCTTTCTTTAAAATACTCACCTTGCGTTCAAAATCAAGAACTCTCACCTTGGCAGTTTTAATGCTAGCACAGGTCATCTGGCTGCAATGGAATGGATGCCCTGAAGGCTGTGGCTAATCCAGGTTTTAGTAGGATCTGTCTAGTGAATCTTACCCTTTTATTAACTGTGTTTCCTCTGTTATGGTCCTACTAAGGTTTAGCTGTCCAAGGCCTTAGGCTATATCCTTGGAGAGACTTTTGTTTTTTCTGCCTCTGGTGTGGTAATTTTCCTTTCTTGAAGGGCATAACTGCTGTGTTCTGAACTGTGTAGGCCTTCACAATCTTTTTTCGTGTTTGCTGGTATAGTTATTTGGCTATAAGATGAAGAGGTCTGTCTTGGTCTTCTTCGGAAAACTACAGCCTTTTACATTATGTAAGAGGGAGAAGATGCTTCTGGAATTATTTTCCTAGAAATCTGAAAGTAGGGAGTAATCATGGAAAATCACAACCCTACTAGTTTTCATTGGTGGAACACAAATATGTACCCTTCCATTATTTAAAAAAGATAATGATCTTTATGACTTACATGCAAAATGATTGAAGTTTCAGATTGCAGCAACCCATTCATCAGATCAGAAATTATTCAGTGTCTGAATGCTGGGCTTGTCTTAACCCTTGACCCAGAACTCGATGGAATTGCTGACTAGACCTCCTGGACTTCACTGGATTTTGTGTCCAGGTTCCACTGCATGTAGTGCATTTATGAAGATAACCTATTTGTTCTTTATTCCTGGAATAAGATGGATGATGTAGTTCTAGCACTAGGCAAATTCCATGGTCTGCTTTCTTTGAGCATTATTTTATATATATTTTATTCTGCTGCTTTAAGCTGTGTATTTGAGAAACATGGCAAAAACACATCATAAGAGACTTCTGCACTTCTTTTGGAAGCAATGTATTTCAAAAGCTAACAAATTATGGATAAATAGTGAAGTTAGTCTCAAGGTGTTATATCCTGGCAGCAAAGCTTCCTGAAAACAGAAGTTTTCATGTGACACAGTCTTAAGACATCTCACAAAACAGACAAGGAGAGCTAAAGGAATGGATTGTATTCCCAGAAGGAAATGCTGAAGACTCCTGAGTGAATCTCGCTGCTTTGGACGGACACAGGAGTGATCTGGGGGTTCAGCCAAAGTGTCTGGGCAGCCCAGCAATGCCGCTGGTTTTCCAGTGTGTGGCATGCAGAGCCGGAATTTGGATTATCTCATACCCCTTATGTGGGAGCACAGATTTATTGCTAGTTGTTTAACATTGTTCCAACCTGAGAGCTGTACTTCAGTTGTGTTTCCAAGATGCTGAAGAGCAAAAGGTCAGGCATTTTGTTCTAATGCAGTCTTTTTTTCCTTGCATTTAAGGAAGACCCAGCACAACCTCCATAAGGAATTCTTCAGAATCTGAGAAAGGTCCTGTGCATAAAGGCGGAGAAAGCACTGACGAAAGCCAGGGGTAAGAAGATTTTTGTGTGTTTGTTATCTAGGAGATTATAGAACTGACAGAAAGATGTCTACATTGCTTTTACTTTTCTACTGTCACTGAGAAGACAGCTGGGAACATCCTAATAAAAGCTGTAAGAAATTTTTTAACCATCCACTGCTACAGAAACGTGGTAGGGCTTGGTTTGAGAATTTCCTTTGGGCAATAGGGATAGCTTATTTATAAATCTGTCCATCTGTCCAGAGTGATTGATCATTGTTGTGGTGAGAATGGGGAACATAACCTGGTTTTAAAAAGGAATGAAATAAGATTGATGATCAATAACATTTTAATTAAAAAAAAAAAAAAGTAAAGTTCTTTGTGAACATAGATTTGTCCTATGTAGAAGCTGGGAAAAGAAAGCTGTAAATGAAAAATGCAAATCAAAACTTTTACTACAAATTCAAATAGTGTGTCGCTGTTTATCACACTATCACATCCCTGTTTTCCATACTATACAAGTACACGTAGAATAATGTGTTTGTTTGAAACCTGGCGGTAGCCATCTTTCTGTAGGGACAGCATTTACAGATTGTAGCTTTGCCCTTTCCTTTAGAAATAGACATTTTAATATACAATAAAACAATTTTAATTTCCACAGATGAAAATTGGTATTATATGTTGTTATTGCCCTTGGTGCTTCACTGCCCATTTTTTTCAAGAAAATGAAAAAGGGAGAACAAGTAAGTTTTCTCTGTAATTTAGGTTATATTCCATAACAAAACTGGGGACTAGAGCTAGAATTTTTCTTTCTCCAGTCCCTTAACAATTAAATCACAGTGCTAATGTGTCAGGATGTACATTTGTGTTCTTCACCTGACAGTGCTGACAAGTTTCTTTTGATAGTTAATAGCTGCAATTTGTTTTCTTTCTGTTAATAAAAACCTGTTAATGACATCAATGTTGCAATGTGTGATCCAGATTTGAACATGAGATCTTTGTCGATTGGTTTTGGTGTTCTGATTGGCTGGCAGACCTGATTTTTTTTGTGTGTCATGTTTTATTTTTGAGGCCAAATATGGTGATCCATGTGTGCGATGAAGCAAAAAACCTCAAAGAAGATTTTGTGTGTCCTCGAGACCTTTTGATTTCAGAAATGAAATACTTTGCTGAATATCTGTCAGTGGATGCCCAGCGCTGGGAAGAGGTGGACATTTCAGTGCACTGCGACGTTCACATCTTTGACTGGTTGATAAGATATGTTAAAAGGAACACTAAAGATTCTGAAGCTAATGAAATGCCCACTTTAGGTAAAAGTGTGTAGATCATTGTTGTAGGTTCGTTATTTTCTGTACTGATGGAAAATTAATGGCTTTGATACAGTTCAGCCCAGTCTTTTTGCTTCTGACTGTTGCACTGAGGCTTGCCATTTGTTAGAAGAGTGTTGCAACAGATATCCTCTGGTCATTGAAACGGGTGCCTCTGATTTGTAAACATTTACAGTTTTGAGGAAACATCCCAATAGTTGAACCTGTGAAAAAGTTCCAATATATTTTGGGACATCTTGACAGGAACAAAGTGGTAGTTTTAAAACAGTGATGATTTTTCAATTTTGTTTTGTTTTCTCTCTGCTCCCCATCAGTACAGCAGCAATATTTTTAGAATTTAAATGCAATCTGATACAGTGGTAGAACTTTGGCCTTTATGAATTTGAAGCAAGTTTTTAATCTTTTTGTGAGCCTTGGTTACCATTTTTAAAAAATATAATCAAACTGAGAGATTGGAATTAGAGCTTACAGCGCAAAGCTTATGTTATGGTAAATCTCAAATGCTAAGTGGTGGCTACAGGTGGAAGTTAATCTTGTGTAAATGTTTTGTCATTGTATCTCCATGAAGCCACCTTTTCCAGTTTTCATAGATTCCAGTTTGTTTTAGTTATACTCTGGCCACCTAAATGATAAATGGAAATTCTATTTCTTAATATGGGAAATGCTTGGAAGCATTGGAAGGTGGAATGTCAGGTTGATTGGTAAAATAATACTTAAAATAGATACTAACTATTCACAAGGAGAGATGTGATGTGAAATTATCAAAACAATTAATGTTAAAATGTTAAAAACTTTTTTTGGTTGCCTTTTAGAACCATCAAATGTCATATCAATTCTTATTTCTTCTGAGTTTTTGAAGATGGATTCATTAGTAAGTATTAAAAAGGCAAGATTCTCTGCCTGGTTAATTAGGAGGTATCTAACAGCTTGGTTGTTATGCTTTGGTTGTTAACATAAACAGATGATGCAAGGAGAAAATGTTGAGATTTTGCCAGCTTTCTTATTCAGTACAGTAATTAATATTCACAGAATCTCAATGCAAGAAAATTTACAGAATAAGTTGTTTATAAATGTGATAGTGGGATCTTGGATTTGCCTTCTGTTGACTTATCTAAGTAACATCACTATCTAACATCTGATAGGTTTTATTAAAAAAGATTTGTTAAATCAACTAATACCTTTGGTTTATATCCCTTTTACATGAGTGATGCATCTGCAATTTAAGATCTAGTCCTCCAGCTCTATTTAAGTAATATCAGCTGACTTGTTTGTTAAAATGTTTGCCAAAAATCCTGTTGCTGGGGTGACCCACAACTAAATACACAATAAGCAGCTGCTGACGTTGAGATCCATGCAGTACGGTGTATGATGAGCACTGTGCTTCTCCCTTTACAAGCACTTGGAAGGTACCAGGTGTTGAAGACGAGACATTTGTGGAGTTGTTTTCTGGTCTATCAAAAACTTTTGGAGGAGAACACAAACTAACTCGTAATCTCCTTTAGATAAATTGAGACTTGTTTTTAATTATTAAGTTGAACTGAAATAGTTATCCAAAACACCAAATACTTAAAAAATAGAAAAGAACAACTTGAAGCGATGTATACGCCTTTTGAGATAGCTTTGTCTAGAATTCCTTAACATTGTTTTTAATGTTTGGTTTTTCTTTTTCCTAGGTAGAAAAATGTATTCGTTATTGTCACAAAAATATGAATGCTATTGTAGCCACGCCATGTAACATGAATTGTATCAATGCTAATCTTGTCACGCACATTGCTGATCTCTTCACGCACAGTGAAGTGGAAGAGTTGAAGGACAAAAGGGACAAATTTAAGAGGTAACTTTTTGCCCTAGTACACTACTTAAGTGTTGTTGGGCTTTTGAGTAATTTTGCAGAACAGCTAAGACACTGTGGAGTTTGTAGTTACATATATACAATTTATACTCTCTGATAATGTATCCTTAACATAAATTATCATGAAGTGGCTTCACAATTTTATATTAAAATTATGAGCAAAATGAAGTAGCTTTTTATAGGAAATGAGCAAAAGTAAATGCACACTAGGGGTGTGACGTGGGCAAATTATTAATGAATTTTCACATGGAAGACGGGATTAGGGTAAGGACCCTTTTATACAGTAATTTGTAGAGAATGATTTGGGTTCAGCATCCAGTGAACTCTGATGGTTAGACATAGAATTTAGGATGTCTAGAAGGCTGAATAGTTTTGATGGAATACTATTTCATATATAAGGACTCCAGCTTAGTCGGTATCAAGATAAGGGACAATTACTGTAGGGCAGACTGACAGACAAGCCAGGTGAAAGTAAAGTATTTTAACCAGTAGGGATGAAGACGTTATAATTTTTACAATTAGTTAAATGTAATTTTGCAAAAGTATTCATAAATAAAGGATCTTTTAGTCAAGGTAGAAGCTGGCAGTTTATATTAGCAAACATAACATAATAGAGGAAAAAAAAAAAAGGGATCTCATTCCTCACTTTGTAAAAATGAGAGCTGGTCAGGAATCAGTTATCCAAGCAGATTATTTTAATTACAATAACATCACATTAAAAACTGGATTCTGAAAGAAATATCATAACTTTGCATTTGCATATCATCAGAATATAATTGTTAGTATCACTATACATAAAACAATTTTTAGTTTTTTTCTAATGGGTAGGATGTGTTGCTGTCA
>VZTM01010050.1:595-11375 GCA_013400555.1 Jacana jacana | reverse complement strand
ACTGTCTCAAGCAATGCGGCCACATATGGGAAA
Organism: Jacana jacana; assembly: GCA_013400555.1. Lineage (NCBI taxonomy): Eukaryota > Metazoa > Chordata > Aves > Charadriiformes > Jacanidae > Jacana > Jacana jacana. Next base: position 11,342 of record VZTM01010050.1, on the reverse strand, counting down.
ATTTCAGAGAAGGGCAATAAGGCCAGTTAGAGGCACTGCACGGTTTCCATACAAAAACAAGCTAGTAGGTTGGGATTCCTCATCCTGTAACTGAAACTAGGGAGAAACATGATTCAGGTCCACAGATTAAGTGGGGGAAAAAAAAGTAGAGATAAATTCAGCAGAGAAAAAAACGAAAGTGCTGCACAGAGTGAAAATCACTCCTAGTCTCTGCCAACTCAAGAAATAGTATCTCTCAAAGCAGAATTAGAAAGAAATGTGAGGAGGTGGTGTAATATGGAATAGGTGGCAGATTGGTGGTCTCCTTCGTGTAGAATGTTATGGATCCCTTATTATTGCAAATGAGCACAGAGCGGGTAGTTAAAAGGGGGAGCTATTGAGAGTTACTGAATGGATAAAGTAAAATAGTCTAAAAAAGTTAATTGTATTTAAAAATTGGGAGGTTGTAAGAATCTTAGGTAAAAATAACATTGATGCCAACTTCATTGGTATCCATTTAAGAGCAACTGTTGGAGACAGAAAACAGTAACATAGACTTTTGATATGAAATAGTGAAACTGTATTTTATAGCACAAGTATTAATTTTAATAGAAAAAAAAATTTGCAAAGAGCTCTGATTATGGGTTTGAAAAATAAGAGATGGCTAATCAGAAAGACTGCTTTAAGCAGTGAAATAGGTGGAAGATCATTCTGAAAAAAAAAGACAGTAGCTCCTAATGCTCATCACATGTACTCATAGTAATTAAGCGGGAAGAGTACTCAAATGAAAAATACCGTGGCTAATTTTAAAAAATTTCAGTGCTGTACTTTAATGACAGCCAGTGAAAAGCTATCTTTTTTCCTTAATTTTCAAAGGACTTTAAAAGTTTTGTTATTTCACCATTTTTAAGTTTTCATGTGAATTTTGCCTATTGTAGGTTTAAAATATGTTGAACCATAACAAAACCTCTTTTTTAAATAAATGCAGCTTGACCTAAATCAGGAATTAAGAAGCAATCTGGTCTTCTAGGAACTCAAACTCACCCTCAAAGAAAAATATCTTAGATAAACCTTGATGCCTACTTTGCAAAAAGAAAGCTCTGAGCTATCCCATCTCTCTTCACCAATTCTTTGTGCTGTAGTCCACTAAAAAATGAAATTTCCTGGAGGATCTGGGTAAGTTTTCATCTCAATTTTTTTCTATAGGAAGCACAATCATTCACTCAACAACCTCACCAGGGACAAAATTATTGTTCCTAAACACAGTACTAGACAAAAAGGTCCCATTCCCAAAGGACTTTTGAGTATTCCACATTATACATATCCCAGATAGCCAAAGCTCTTAACTGAAGGGACAGCCTGTTCCTTACACAGAGGTTTACTACTCTTAGTTATTTAAATTTGACCAAAATGTAACAAGATGATAATATTATCATGAAAGATATTGTACGTAGATGTTTACTCTCACCATTCTTGTCACAATAAGGCACTATCCATTGCAATCACTATTTTGCCACAGCTGTAGTGTAAATGACTCAGTTTTAATCAAAACCCGCATCTGATCAGGCATATATAGTAAAAGGTCATATCAAAATAAGTCTTACCCCTCCTGCTAGTCTTTCATAGGATTTCTGTTATTTCTGTGTGAAAATGTAGTGGAGAGCACCACACTGAAATGGTTGTTTGTGAGGCACAAAAGCAAATTCAGATGTGGCTGAAATTTTACTATAAAAATACATCCTAGTGTTGCTTGCTAGGCAGAAAACTATTCTTTGTTTCTAAGTGTTTGCTTGCTATAAGACACTCCCACTGCTATCAGTTAACTAGAAGTCAGTAGGAGTTTCTTGAATCACACAAAGCAGAAGACAACATTATTCTTGCTTTTATAATTCGCAGACGGTCACTTGCAGGGTAATAATATTCTACCCCATGCCTCAGGTGTAGTAGACTGAGTATGCACAAGTCTAGCTAAAGTGCTGAGATGATATGCATGCACAAAGCAAAAGGCTGTATCGAAAGAATAACTGCATGTTATTCTAAATATAAAGAAGAAATTTCTTTTTATGATGAGAGTGGTGAAAGACTAGAACAGCCTGACCGGAGTGTTGCTACATGCCCCATCCCTAGAAACATTCAAGGTCAGGTTCGATGGGACACTGAGCAACTTTATGTAGGAGAAGATGTCACTGCACATTGCAGGAGGGTTGGAGTGGACGGCATGTAAAGGTCCCTTCCAATTCAGGCTATTCTATGATGCTATGATTCTATGTTGATGTTACTGTAATGGACCTTGCAATAAAAAGCTGGAGTGAAAGAGTGTGGCTGAATTAAAGGCTGTGTCTTGGAGGTGTGACAAACTCTTTGGCATATACAGTAGCAGATAAAAGGGATAGGATTCCTCTGCTGTGATTAAGTAGCATTTTGTCATGGGCAGGTTTGACTAGGAAGTAACCCAGCTCACAATTAGAAACATCTACTGTCCAGTTTATACATAACTATGGCCAGTTCACTCAGTTGTTTTTTGCCAGTGTTTTCTTTCAGATGAAAGAGTTATTTTCCCTATAGGTCCTTACTACCTTGACATATTTATGTGTTTGCTTTTAGCTTTTACTTTACTATACCAAACAGGAAACTGTGTTTCAGAGCATTTTTAACTGAGTGCATCCTGTAGGCAAGTGTGCAAATTCCAGCTGGGAGCTAGTTCAGGTACAAGAAACAGCCAAATCAAAGCAGCTCAGAGCCTGATGCGTGATAATTTGCCTTACTTCACAGCAAGACTCATTAGTCTTTACTGAGTTCTCACCACTGTTTCCTCCAGTTTAGCTAGTAATTCCTATGTGGCTTCATGTTTAGTGGATAAGGGAAAAGCTGTGAATGCTGTCTAGCTAGACCTCAGTAAACATTTTGACACTGTTTCCAACAGCATCCTCCTGGAGAAACTGGCTGCTCCTGGCTTGGACAGAAATACTCTTCACTGGGTAACTGGTGAAAAACTGACAGGATCGCCAGGCCCAGAGAGCTGTGCTAAGTGGAGTTAAATTCAGCTGGTGGCCAGTCATAAGTGGTGTTTCCCAGTGGTCAGTACTGGGGCCAGAACTGTTTCAAATCTTTACCAATGATCTGGATGAGAGGTTTGAGTGCACCTTCAGTAAATTTGCATACAACACCAAGCTGGGTGGGTGTGTTGATCTGCTTAAGGTTAAGAGAGCTTTACAGTGGAATCTGGACAGGATGGATCAATGGACTGCAATCAGTGGTATGAAATTCGCTAGCGCTGAGTGCTGGGTGCTGCACATGGGTCACAACAACTGCACACAGTGGCACAGGCTTGGGGAAGAGTTGCTGGAAAGCTGCCCAGAGGGTGCCCCAGACCTGGGGGTGTTACTCAGCAGCCAGCTGAATATGAGCCAGCAGTGTGCCCAGGTGGCTAAGAAGGCCAGCAATATCCTGGCTTATACCAGTAATAGTGTGGCCAGCCATCCTAGGGAAGTGATAATCCCCTTGTATTTGCCTTTGGCAGGGCTTCACTTTGAATACTGTGTTCAGTTTTGGGTCTCTTACTACAAGAAAGACATTTAGATGCTGGAACATATCCAAAGAAGAGCAATCAAACTGTTAAAGAGTCTATAGCACAAATCGTATGAGAAGCAGCTGAGAGAACAGGAGTTGTTCAGTCTGGAGAAAAGTAGGCTGAGGGAAGACCTTATCTCTACCTACCTGAAAGGAGGTTGTAGAGAGCTGGGTGTCATTTTGTTTTCCCAAGTAACAGGTGATAGGACAATAGTAGGCAGCCTCAAGTTGCACTAGGCAAAGTTTAGACTTCATATTAGGAAAAAATTCTTCACAGAAAGTGTTATCAGGCATTGGAACAGGCTGCCCAGGGTTGAGTTGAGTCGTCATCCCTGGAGGAGCTTAAAAGATCTGTTGATGTGGCACTTAGAGACATGGTTTAGTGGTGGATTTGGTTAGTTTATGGCTGAACTCATACTTAAAGATATTTTCCAATCTGAAATATTCTTGATTCTATTATATCAAATGATTACTGAAATTCAGAGAGCAATTGATTTTCTGTGAAAACACTTTAATTTTCTTATGGAAGATCACTACTGACACAGTCTACCTTTGAACAGTATTTTATGTTATTTTACATGTCTTTGGACATTTTTCTTCTCAATATGTTCTAATGCTTTGCATTCTGTTGCAATCAGGTTAATTGGATAAAATTGTATACGGATCTCATCCCCTCATTCTTCCTCTTTCACTCTTCCCCTTTTAAAATATATCTATTTTATTTGCCATTTTTGCATTTGGCAGTTGTCACTTTCCTACTGCTTGCCTTGGTCTAAAAATGTGGCTTCATTTGTTGATCAATTGAGTTCTTCTTTCTGGGTCCTTGATTTCTCTGCTTTATATGTTGGGATGATTTTTCTTCTTCTTCCTACAAGCTCTTTCCAATCTGTGGAAGCTGAATCCAGCACCCAAGCTTTACAGAGATGACTGGCAAGAGTGCACAGAGAAGTCAGAGAAGGAAAATATGCTTAAAGTTGGAGAGCCAGGAATCTGAAGAGTTCGCTCCTAGTAGATGATCATAATGATAGAGTCGGCTTGTCTGGAAAACTGTCTGGTTGCAAAATGTTGTCCTCTGAATATAGATAATAGATATTTTATTACTTCTTATAAAATGAGAATATCATGTTCTGTTAAATCATCTCTTACACTAATGACCTTTTCAAAAATGTATAATATTGCTAGTAGAAAATGTTCCCTTCTGTGAGGGATAAACCTTTATTATCAGTAGGCTTCTTTAGTGCAGCATATCTCCCTACAGATAAAATATTATTGCCAATAATCTCTGTGGTTTCTATACCAGCATATTATCATTGAATTCAGAGGATGGACTGCAACACTGCCATCAGCAGATTTGCCAATAACAACAAGTAAAAATAATTTTTTGTGTATTTCGTTCCAGAATTACTTTTAGTTTATTAAATATTTCTCTGATTGTTGTCTATAGCTGTTTATTTTGACAGCAGTAACATATTTCTTTTAAAGATTTTAAGACAAAAAATTAAGTTTGTAGTACCTTACATATTTCTCATAAACTCTGGGCTGCTTATCTTTCAATTTATTCCATTTGCTTGACATCTAAGTTTTCTGATTTCACCCAAAAAAGTTAATCCAGGTAAAATGATATAAGCATCAGCTGGTCAGATGAGTGTCTTTCAGGTGGAAACTTAATTTTGCAGCCTACTAGTACCCAGGCAGGGTAAATTTAAAGTGTATTCAGTGGAGTGTTTTTTTGTGTAATCATTAATAGGCATAGATATCTCAGCTCAATTTTAGCATAATTGCAACTGTCTTCTTAGGACAAGACAACAGCCAGGGTAAAGGGATAACAGCAGTTTGTGCAATTCAAGATTAAACGTCTGAATGGAAAATTGTACAGGATCTGATTTACAGTGCTTATCTCTACATATTATTGTCAATCCCTTCTCTCACAGCAAGAGTGGTGTACTTCAATCACAAGAGAGAAGCAACAGTGTACTTCATTGATATAAAACACTGAGTTAACAAAATTCAATGTTCTAACACAACACTCGTTTAACAAGATTCAATGGCAAAGTACACATTTACTGCATAGAGGACAGGGTTAGACAGACACATCATGGAGACCTTCCTGTTGAATCATGAGGTTCAGAAAGGTTTCTTGCTTTCTGGACTCTTCTGAGAAGAGTTTAAGTGTGACTGGATCCAACTGTAGTCCCAGAATTGGTCAATGGTTTATGTCAAAAGGATTATGTATGCATAACATTCGTTTATGTCACTTAGCTAAGATATCAAAGTTTAGCATGCTATTGGACACTTACCGAGTATCTCTTGTGGCAAGGAATCTCTCAACCTTGAGGATTAGCCTTGATTAATTTCTCCCTACTCACTTGGGCTGTTGACTATTTAAGGGAAAAAAATGATTGACTTTTATTCATATTTACATATTGACTGCAGAAGTTAATTACTTCCAAAATTATCTTGAGTCAGACATTTACCAGCACTGTAGTTAAGTGGGTGCACTGGTATAATTTAGCCCTTGGCTATAGTGTTGTTACCTGACTCCCAAGAATTCAATTTATGCTAGATACATCCACCATGACCAGACACATCCATCATGACCACCACCAGTGGTTATCGCTTGAGTAGGGTTAAAGGAAACAGGTTGGGCAAGGGGAAAAAGAGGGAGTAAAGTGCCACACTTTTTTCTCTATTTATTTAACCTAATCTCAAAAATATGAAGGAAATTCGACTATGAACTTTTAGATGAACAAAACTGGAAGTTTGATTATCTGCAACAATTTGGTGCTTCAACCTGAGAAGTTTTCAAAACACTTTTTCCTCACTTGAAAAAGAGTTAGGTAACCAGATCAGAGATAATATGGCAGTAGCAGCAGTCAGTACAAAATTAAGTCCTAAACCACGTTTTTGCTGTGTGAAAGACAGATATTGTACATGAATTGAGCATCTAGCATCCAGAAGATGTGCTGAAGAGGAGCCTTTAGGACATCAATATAACAGTGTCTAACAAAAGTAATGCTTTTAATAACCCACCATGCAATGTGAGATAGTTTTTTTTCTACAGCTGAGAAGTGGCCCCAGAGAATTACTTGCTAAGGGGAATGTGGTAAAAGATTAAGAAAAATGTTCTATGGAAATCATTACAAATGCTTCACTTATTAAAGAAATAGATAAAATTCAGTTTTAGAACAGATTTGTGGCCAGTTAAGAGCCATTTGAATACAATGAGGATAATTTCAGTGGGAAAAACAGATTACTGACCAGGGTTTCTTTTGTGTAATATGCATCCTCACAAACAAATCTTTACACAAATCTGTGGTGTGAGCACTGCAGCGTGGAAGCAGAAATAGAAAGCCTGTCCGAAAGAAAAAAGTAGTAAGGATTATTTCAGAGAGCCTATTTCAGCTGTGATGTAAGATCATCACAGGAGGGCATTCATGGATGAAGGCAGGATCACAGCAGGAAACTCACTGTGCATCTTCACTGCAGACTTCACCTGGATGACTGACTCTGATGACCTTTGCTCAGGTGCAAGTATCTGTACTGCCAGGTCACAGTGACGTTCACTCCATGTAGTAGAGGTGGGTAAGAAAAATTATGAAAGTGGTAAAAGTGTATGGGGAAAAAAAGGCGCATATATTGTTGTATTCAGGGAAGATTGATCCAAATAATTCAGTAAGCACAAGACTAAAGATGGTTTTTTTGAGCTTTATTTCCTACATAGATTTAAAATTCATCTCTTGAGCATAGTTTATACTGCCTCAAGAGCTACTCATATAGCTCTGCCTTTCAGAATTAATATCATCACAAAATCATCAGCTTTAAAGGATTCTCTAAAATCATGAGTCTGAGGAAAGACAATGAACCTAGATAGAAACTTCAGCCATTGAGCTGAAGTTGATCCATCAGCCATTTAATCATGACATGAAAATCCAAACAGCAGTGAGTAAGTCCCTGGAAAGCAGTTCCAAACACCAGCTGTTGTGTTAAAAAACCATTTGTTTCTCAAATTAAAACTGTTCTGATTTAATATGGCCTGCACTACATCTTATTAGCATTTTCTATTTGGTTTTTGAGTCTTTTATTATCACTTTGAGAATGTCAATGATGAATATTAGGAGGCATGACTCAAGTCCTACGGGGATATGTTTAAAAGACAGCATTTTCTTTCCCAACGTCATATTTGCGGTGGTGCAACACCCTTTCCCCCGGCTTCAGGCTACCCATTACTTAATGTGATGTCCCTTCCAATCTGGTCACAGAACACAATGGAGGAAGACATAACATAATGGTCTAACATAAAAGGAAGAAAAGATAGAGAGGAACAGACTAAGAACACAATAGTGTGCCTGGTCCCCATGGCTCCTACTACTTGAAGATAATAACTATAATAGATGACTGCTGACACCATACAGAACATGGCCACAGAGTGGGGATATCATGGTCTCTGGGGCTGCATAACTATCATCTAGTCAGGCCAGAGTGGAAAAGTCCCTGACTAAAGTCAATTGACTTGGATTCTGTAAGTAGCGATTCTAGTAAAGACCCTTTGAGCTCTTCTGGATTGCAGCGGCCGTGGCCAGCAACTCCCCAAAGTTGATATACCTCTCAGGCTGACACCCTGCGGTCAGGGCTGGAGAAGGCTCTTCTCAAGCCTCAGCTATCACCCACTGAGGAACACAAAGCATCATATTTACTCTAAATCTGAGAAAAGGAAATTTAAATACAGGACATTCTCTCTCTCTCTCATCGACCTCTCCACATATATGTTGTGAGATACACATTAGCTTTTGAGATACACATTAGCTTATGGATACAGATGCTCTTCTGTCCATCCCTTATTGTGCAGGACCTAAAGGCAGCACCTTTGGCTTGCTAGCATTAAGAAATTCCTTATTGGAAACCTGTATGTGTGTGTGTGCATGTGAGTATATGCTTTGATTAGATATATACATGTGTATGTATTAAGCTGTGATTTGTACTTCTACTCGCATGTGTAACTATTGATTGAGATACATTCTAGTAATTTAGTGTGAATCTTGACGTCTTCAAATCTGTAACTGAGTTGCTGTTCAATTATTTTGTTTACTCGCTTCATAAACCCCTAAACCAGTTAATGACTAAGTGTTGCTAAAATTCAATCTCTCAATCTACCTTACTTCATTAAGAAATTTTAAGTATCTGCTAAAACATAACTGTGTCAATTATTTTCATCTGCAACAGTATTTCATTAATCTGTCCTGACTGATCCACTGTAAGTAATACTCACAATCACTGTTCTCCTGTGTGTAGGTATTTTTAAATTCTGCTTCTAGAACTATCCTGCTATATCAAGTATTTCCAGACACAGGATAGCTTCTATTTCTAATACCTTTTGACAGTTGTGGCTGCTCCCAATTGGCAGCTTAGGTTCTGCAGCTGAATTTTCACCTGACCATTGCCTCCATTCCCAACTACCACAATACAGTATAGCAAGTGGCTGCTTCAGAGCGAAAGCGGTATTACCAGGTCCATTTCTGAACTCTCAGTTGTAGATAAAAAGTTATCAGACAAATTTAAGAAAAAACTTTTTTATCTCTGCTCTTCTAATTTGGGTTTCTTGTTTTACATTCCATCAGTTTTCTTATTGCAGATGTATCTCTAGGGATCTCAGAACCGCAAATCTTCTCCTGAGGTGGATCAAGTGTGCATTTTTGACATTCAATTTTGGCTGTTTCTTACTTGCATTTGGCACCAGAAAAATTTCTCAGAAAATATTTTATACTGTTCATCAGTTGTCATCAGTTATCTGCAGTGACCCTATTGGCATGGGCCACGTTCTTCATTTTATAGGCAGTTATTGTTACAACTTGCTTCTCTTTCCTGCAACTTACCTCTGCTGTCTGCTTTTTAGCCACTTCACATCAGAGAAGTCACATCAGAGAATGATGTTCTCTACGGCAAAAGTTGAAGTACTTAAAAAAATCCAGGACTAAAGAACTCAGGACCCATTTTTTATATCCTGCTGTGACAGATTCACTGTGAAAATGTAGATCAGCAATTTTTACTTACTGTATTCCACCTGGAGCAGCTCATGGGAGAGCATGAATACAGTAACCCCATCCATATTTGATGCCTGTCAGACACATTTAACACCATTTGCAGTGTGAAGTGCTAAAGTTCCCAGCAGACACTGCTGGAAAGGGACGTGTCAGTACTGGCATCCAGCAAATCCCGTTGCAACAGATGTCACTCAGGTTCCAGGTAGCAAATCATCCCACTTCCTACACTAGGGAAGAGTATTTACCTCTTGACTTTCAGATTACCAGTGAACTGTACATTACATACAAGAATGCCATTCTAAGTATATTCTGTCTGAAAAAAAAAAAGTCTTTTTTTTTTTTTCTTACAGGTTCTCAAGGTGTTTGCTTCTGAAGGAAATAGCGGTGAAATAAGAAAACTGTAAAAAGTGATGGCCAAGAGAAGGAGCAGAGGACAAAATTGACATCATCTTGTAGAACAAATACCAAAGATGATAGTACAGACATTTTCATTATGATGATCACATTTAAGCCCGTATCTTCTCTGATTTTCTTATGGAAGCTATTCAGCTCTGGTTTTGAGAGGAATGGGCAGGACTTCACATTTTCACTTAATCATGTAACATGTGGTTAACTTTGTGGGACAGTGAAACACCAGATGAGAGTTAAAATTTCATTCAGAAATTTCCTGATAGTGAACAAGGTAAGATTGTAGAAAAAAAAAAAGTTAAATCTTCAAATATAGAGGAATTCTATGTGGATTTAGAGTGATTCTCCAAACACAGCCTCAGGAGGAAAGGCTTGTGAATGTTAAGTTTGTACTTTTCCATAAAAAAACGCACCAGTGAAGCCTCTTTGCTGCACATAGATATGGCTGGATTTGTAAAAACACAGCTTGCCTGTAAATACAATATATGTGGAAAGCTGCTAACTGCCAATATACACCTAGTGAAACACTGAAGCCTGGTATACATATAGTATTGAGCTGCAAAAAAAAACAACATCTGTGGCAGTGATTACTCCTCATATTTGAAACTCAGCTGGGAGATGATTGTTTCCACAGAATCTAGCAGTTTATTGGTAGGGTAGAATATCCTATTTTGAGTCAAAATTACTAGTGATCCACAACCTGCTTTGTCTTCCAAAGGGACTTGAAAAGCTGCTTTAGGATTTTGCTTTCC
>VZTM01010047.1:14244-29710 GCA_013400555.1 Jacana jacana | reverse complement strand
TCAAATCCACCCCTTGGTCACGAGCACATTGATATGTGGCATCTCTTCCCGGAGGGAACCCCTTCCATGGCTGTTCTCCCTTGCAACTCCTGCACCTGTGCCCGTNATGCCCAGATCTTACAGTTCCCAATCGCCACAGGGCTTGCTTTTCATGACCCAGGATGGTGTTCCGGACAGTGGCATGAGGCATAGGGTGTGTTTCCAGCCATCCAGTGGTTGCTTCCTTCCACCATGGTCAAATCCACCCCTTGGTCACGAGCACATTGATATGTGGCATCTCTTCCCGGAGGGAACCCCTTCCATGGCTGTTCTCCCTTGCAACTCCTGCACCTGTGCCCGTAAGATTGAAGTAGGCTGTCCATCCCACTTTCATATGTCCTCTCCATGGTCACGCAAGTAGAACCACAGGGTGCCTTGTGGTGTGTATCCTCTGTATTCTCTATCTTGAGTGGAGAAATTTCTGCTTCTAATAGCTGAGACGCTGGCCTGTACAGGTGGGGAGTAGGACGTACTCTCTTCAAGTTGCTGGACCTTCTGGGACAGTTTCTCCACAGCTGAGACAGGAGGGGAAGAGAGGCTTTCTTCATATCGCCGGAGTTGGGCAGCCACCTCATCCATCCACTGTTGGTCCCCCTCCGTCTTTCCATTGCAACACGCAGATTTTTACTCTCTATGGCAGAGCTGAGCAAAAAGCACTGAAGAAAGGAAAGTGCAGTGTATAGGTAGGTGAAGACTTGAATTGCAATGATCCCTCTTAGTATAAACTGTAAGGGATTCTTCATTACCTGTAATCTATAAAACAGTGCTGGCTGTTTTCCTGGGGTGGCTTCTGCTCCTAGCCAGAAGTCTGGAAAGACACAAAATGTGAATTTCTCTGGTGTGTAATGGTGCTGGCAGACACAGGAATTAAGTTAGTGATGTTTTGTTAAGTGATGCTAAATCAGTGATTTTTTTTTTTGTTGTTATCTTTGTGACACAACATTATCTTTGTGTCAGTGTTTGGGGGCTCATGTTTAGTCAGGCCTTACTAGGCCTCATTGAGCCAAGTAAGTGAAGCCAAGCAGTGGGCTTCAACACTTGCTTCCTTGTGCATGTATTTGGTGAGCACTGTGACAGCAGAAGCACTCTGTAAGCTGCGCTCGGAGGAGGTGGGGTTGTCAATATGCTGACCCCTGCCAAACAGTATGCAGTCAGTGCATTCAGTAGACATCTAGTGTGCAAGATGAAATCTGAAGGGGCAGCTCATCCAGCTTGCTCAGGAGGCTAATTTAAATGACGGGCCTCTTCAAAGGTTTAAAGTTGCAGCTGCTAAATCTGTTTATTTCTCCTGTATGAAACAAACTGAAATACACTGCTGTGAACTTTGAGTACCAGCCTAAACTTTGCTGGCTGTGTTTGTGAAACAAATTATGTAGAAAGTAGAAGCATAGAATTGTCTAGGTTGGAAGGACCTTTCAGATAATCTAGTCCAACCTTCAACCTAACATGGACAAAAAAAAATCACTAAACCATATCACTACGCACTATGTCTACCTGTCTTTTAAAATACCTCCAGGAATGGTGAGTCAAGTACTTCCCTGGGCAGCCCTGTCCAATTTTTGATAGCCTTTTCTTGAGGAAATGGTTCTTAATATCCATCTTAAACCTCCCCTGGTGCAGCTTGAGGCTGTTTCCTTTTGTTCTATCTCTTGTTACTTGGGAGGAAAGACGGACCCCCACGTCTCTACAACCTCCTTTCAGGTAATTGTAAAGAGCAGTAAGGTCTCCCCTTTTCTCTGCCCTAAACAACCCCAATTGCCTCAGCTGCTCCTCATCAGCCTTGTCCTCTTGGCCCTTCACCAACTTTGTTGCCCTTCTCTGGATGTTGTCTAGAACTACGATGTCTGTCTTGTAGTGAGGGGCCTAGAACTAGGATTCATCTTCCTAGGAATTCAGCCAGATGAGAGAGGCAGAAAGGTGCTCTGTTATGTGCTCTGCTTTTCCTGATACTGACGGCTCTTCTCAGCCTGTCCTTGGCCTTGTGGGCTCCACAGCAGGCGATAATACCTCCATCCTCCAAGGAGAGGAGGAGGGGAAGTGATAGGGAGGTGGCTGCCCTTAGCCAGCCCTTCTGATAACAGACAGCACCAGCCCTGCTGGGAGAAGACACAGCTGCAATCCCTGCTGGAGGGGTCAGAAACTGGGGGGCGAGGAGCACCAACTCCTAGGAGAGCATTGCTCCTTTGAATCAAATGCACCTGATTTCAAGTGGCATTATTTATCTGGAGTAATTACATTTCTTTGTCTTGATTGCCATCTGCTGGCAGAAGGACGTGTTGGTAGACATTTCAGGCTTGCATCATACAGGGTTTTTTTAGCCAAACCAGTGCCACACTAATGATTTTGTACTTCTTAGTGTATTTTGTATGCGAATGCTGTAGAAAAGGGGCTGGTTTTGCATCCCAAGTTCAGAGACCTGATGAGGAGTAAGCAGGTAGATCACAGGGTCATGCATTGCATGTGCCCAGGCTGCGGCAAGTAGGTGTGACCTCAGCACCTATGTACAAGTATTTAAAGTGCTCGTACTTGGATACAGTTCCCTACAATTGGAGGGGGAAGAATAGTCTAAAGAGACAAAGCTTCCTGGCAGTGCAATCTACTGTCCTGGTACTTGCTGGGGCCCCCCAGTAAATGAGGCTATACTGACTGTTCAGCCCAAGCTGCTTCACCCATGGTGTGGCTGTTGAGCCATCTTCTCCTAGGTGGTTGCAAAGGCTGCCTCCATGCATTGCCAAGCACTGGTCTCAGGGCTGGCATCCTCAACGTGCACTCTCACAGAAAAGACTGATCGGTACTGACCAGATCTGACCAGTAGATGCCTCACCATCAACACCATAAAATTCAGCTGCTCAGCATATTGAACTGAGGTGCTGAATTAAGTTCTGCACTGGGAAGTTTGCTGTCAAGAAAGATGCCAGCAGCTTCAAAGAAAATTTGAACTGTATTTGTATACCTTTGTGTAGGAAGGTATAAAACTCCATGTAAATGACAGCAATCGACAGGCGTTGATACCAACAAGAACTGAAAAGTGAAATCTGAGCTTTAGGTTGGAATGGTTGGAAACTGCATCTTTAATATGACCAAGCATCTTGTGTCTGGTAAATAAAATTCGATGTACTTCAACTTCTAATTATGTTGCTGTCAAGTGTAATGGGTCTGCTTCAATGTAGAAATTATAAATGCAGTTCTTTAATTTTAATGCTATGCAAATAGTATTAGAAGATTACTTCTGATACTGGAAGATCAGCATCTGCTGGAAGATTAGCACAAGCTAGAAGATCTATTGCTTTGATCAGTGATGGCATTTACTACTTCTTATACTTTTCCATAGACAATCTGAAAAACAAATGCATTACCCAAAGGCACTTTTCCTAGCACATGTATTCATATTTTTGTGCAGAAGCATATAAAGAAGGAGATGGTAAAAGACCATGCTGTTATCCAGAAACATGAAATTAAGCTTCAGGTCTGCAGAACTGTGACGGACCTTTGCATCCCCACTGGATATTATACAGGAGAAGGCACAGTTCACCTGCTGTTCTTGTCTGTGTCCTCCTGCCAGACCCAACCCTGCATTTTCTCTTAGTTGCTAGAGTTCAATATGAGCAAAACCAAGTATTTTTCTTCTATCCTTGTCTCAGAAGCAGCTTGAGCCTTATGAATGAAAATTTCCTGCACATGGCTGGGAGGAAAGCATTATGAAGGGTGCCAGGGCCTGTCTACATGGAGCAGCACTGCTGCCAGTCCCTGTGTGAAGCCGAAGGCATATATTTGCTCAGAGTCTAAGAGCCTGGACACGTTCTGGCTTCAACTGTGGGTACAGCTTTGCTTCCTACCTGGCTCCTCCAGCACAACCAGAAGAAAAGAATAAAATGTACTAAATAAAATGTACTAAAAAGTATGATGCTTTACTTATAGCACTACTTACTTCATCAATATCTTGCCTTAGCCTTTCCTGTGCATTGCTCATTGGCATCCTGTGTCATTTGCCAGGAGAGACACTCTGTTGATAGTGGGCAATTTCTTCCTTCCTGTTCTTAGGTACATTTAGGATGATCTTTGTATCTTTCAACCCCATGCTTGCAAATAGGTTATACTTTCTTATCTCCAATGGGTCCAGAGGGTTAATTATACCATGATTACTCTGGCTGGCTGTTTCTTTATACATGACCTGATTTCTTAGGAAGAGAGACCCACGCAACTGCACAAGCTGAACAAAATTTATGTTAAAGGAGCTGGGCAATAGCGACAAGCTAGACAATATGTGTCTAATCCTATGGTAAGTTGTAAGTGCAAGTAATGCATCTTAACCAATTTTGCAGAGATGGGGGAAATCGAGCAAAGATAGGTTCAAGGCCTGACTTCAGGTATATATAGGAATGAATGTTCTAAAGCTATAGCTGAACTACATGGCTACAATTTCTATGTGTGAAAAAGCAAGTCTAGGGCCTCTTAAGACCTGAAATTTCAGAAATTCTTGTGTGCTAGTGATATGTTTGTGGCAAGCAAACACCCAACTTCCCCTGTAAGGAATTTCCAAGAGTTAGGGGAGATGGAATCCTTCAAACAACCTACAATATCATAGACTTTGAAATGGGAGGTCAATATTTCCAGTTATTTAGATAGCTTCTAAAAAATCCAAAATTTGATACCTTTAGGAAGGGTTCTACAGGCCTGTGAGTTTCCTATATTCAGACGCTCAACTGTCTGAGCTAATGGTTGCCCTTGTTTTACACATCCAGTTACTGACACTGAAGCCATTCAGCTTTGGAGAAATAAGCAGGAACAAGAAAGCAGTCTGGCACTCTTGGCAAGCATGTGCTGAAGCAGAGCCTTGGTTTCAGGTATGTGGCTTTCGCTTATTGACCTCTGGGGCAGCTCCAGTGTTGGAGTAATCTGAAATAGCGGTGAGTTTTGTACTTTTCTTGCTGTGGCATTTTTTGAAAGCTGAAGTGGTTCCCTTGGTGTTAAGTATAATTGCAGTCACATCTCCTCTTTGCTTTTTAGCTACAACTCAGGTTTCCACAGCGAAGACCAGCCTGTGCACCTGGCTTGTGCAGATATGCCGTCTTGATGATGCATGGGTGCTGTGCTGCCTGGGCTGTGCCACAGAGCCGGGACCAGGTGTGAGAGGCCATAAGCCTTTGTGGAGGAGAGAGAGACTTTCTGTGGCATTAGCAATGTGCTGTCTTCCCAGCAGTAGAGATGAGCAAGAAACTTATGCCTGGCAGTTCTGCTTTTTGCTAAGGGGCAGAATAAATACTGAAGTGCTAGTAAGATCCAGCTGAGCTGTCTGAATAATCTTCTAATAAACTGGATAATAAAGAAGTGAATTCAGTAGGAGATCAGCTGTTTCCAGTACTTTGTAATTGATCTCTAGCAAATAATACATCGACGTAGCACCTTTTCTGCTTTCAGATATGTCAGTGTGGACCTTTCAGCCCTAGGGATGTCGAGGATGAGATGACACGAGCTGTTTCCCTCCTCTCTACTTGCAATGCCATGGTTTCCATAGTCATCTTGCACAGATTAGGTGCATCCTGTGGGGTGGGAGTCACTGCTGAACGATGGGGCTTTGCATGAGCAGCTTGCAGCTGCACAGACTTGTGACTGTGGTGTGCTGACTGGCTGGCTGGCAGAAATACCTTGCCAGGCAGAACTGATCCTGCTACTGCCACTGCTGACTTGACAGTGAAAGCTGACAAGGGAACTGGCTCAGCATTGGTGCAGGGAGGACTGTTTGCAGGAACTTGCTCTAGGGCTTGCAGGGTCTCCTGCAGAGAGCAGGGTGGATCTGGGAGGCCAGATACTTGCTACGGTCTTCAACCTCTGACTTCAGGGCAGACATTTTAGAAACATGGCATATAACACCCAGGAATCTGCATGCTGCTTCCTCAAAGACACTGTGCTAGACCTACCTGCTTTGTGTGCTCTGGGCCTCTGAAA
Organism: Jacana jacana; assembly: GCA_013400555.1. Classification (NCBI taxonomy): domain Eukaryota; kingdom Metazoa; phylum Chordata; class Aves; order Charadriiformes; family Jacanidae; genus Jacana; species Jacana jacana. The sequence continues at coordinate 23,725 of VZTM01010047.1, read as the reverse complement.
CAGTGTCTTAGTGCATCTGTTCTTGTAGCTCCAGGGCAAACCAGACCTCAGAGTTTCTGGAAAGCTTCCTGGTGCATTGTAACGGTCTGAACCTGAAGCACTGGAATAACCAACCATACAAATGCAGGTTTAATATTTCAGCATCAAAGAAGGGATCTGCCCTTCTCCAGAGGCTCATGTTATAGCAATGTATTCTTTTGTACCATGGGACAATGGACAGAGTAAAAGGAATTGAGTACTCAGCCAGCCCTCTGGAGACACATGCTTTCCTATTTCTGCTGCTTCCTCCTACACACCTCATGCTTGGGCGGGAGACCAGAGGAAACAGATGCTTGCTGTGTGCTGTAAATCCTGTTCCAAATGTCTTGTAGAGGGAGGCGATCCCTGCCACTGCTCCTCTTCCTGTCACAGCAGCTACAAAGTGTGGGACAAATGTTCTCCTAAAGGTGCAAAGTCACACTTAAGTCTTCTAACGTGCCCTTCTGCAATAGACACATCTCTGCCTAATACAACAGTGCAACAGGCTCTGCTGTTCAGCCTGGTCCTTCCTTGGGTCTGGATGGTGGGAACCAGCTGACAGCATCTCCTTCCCGTCATCCACACAGTGCAATTTGCCACCTCCTACCTCGCTCTCTCCGTGTCAGAGTGCAGAGACAAGGGAACAGACACATTGGGTATGCAGAGCCCATTGCCACATGCCTCACTGGTTTTACTGCTGGGAGGGCTTTCATGGCTGTGAAACAAGATAAGCCAAACAGTGTTCCACTGGTATTGGTGGACAAACGGATTGAAAGTAAGGGCTCTGCCTAACAATAATAAAAGACTTATTAAGTCTGATGTTAGATGGTTCATGAAATAATTAGCCTTTCTGAGTGTGTCCCAGTCTTAGACAAAAGTGAAAATACAACAAGATGAACAGAAAATGATGGGTTATGCTTTTGGAACAAGGCACTTGAATTGAGCCAGATGGGCCCAGATGTTTCCTCCCACTCTCTGATTGAAATGATCACCTATTCAGAACAAAACGTGGGAGAAACTGTAACATAGATGCAAGCAATTTCCATAAGCAAGTATTTCACTAAGGGGACTTCAGGCAGCTCTAACTGCTCTAGTGAAGCTAATTGTGTGTGAAAATAGGAACATTTGAAGGCCGAATTAAAGAGGTGCTTATTGCTGCTCATGCTCCAGTTTGCATTTTGATCCAAGAAAGTTTTTCTCTCTCATCAACTGACTTTGACTCCAGGTTTCCTTTTGGTGACCTGATATTTCTTTTCCTGGTTAATGCAAGCAGACCTCTTCTCTCTGTGCTTCACCTTTCTGATGAGTTTGGTAACCATTTTTATTCTAAGCCATTTTTGGAGTTTCAGTTTGAAGTTGCAACTGAGAGGAATGTTTCTATATCATTGCATATATTGACATGATCAACGTAATCACAGATCTTTGAAGGGCAACTCACACTGTGAAGGTTTCCCTGCTTCTCTGCACGTGCATTTAAAAATGCCCAGGGTCTGTGTGAGCACAGAGATGTGGGAAGCATGCATATGAGTGCATCATATGCAAATGTGTCCACAAGGAAAAGTTGAGAGCCAAGAATGTATTAGGAGTCTGGTAGGTGTTAGGAAGATGTTGAGGCCATCAGATCTGGAATGCTTCTGGGCATGGGGATGCTTGGTCTGTGTGCCCTGGGTGCTTCCTTGCTAGCTAGCCTGCACTCCCTGCTCTCCTCCTCACCCTTCCAGCTGCAGTCAGTCACTTGTGTGATCAGAAAGGTCTGGTTTCTGGGTGCTGTGGTCAGGTGCAGGGCTGTGTGGCAGTTGTCCTTGGACAGCTCTGACTGCATATGTTATTATCCTGTTCCCTGATCCTCTTTGCTACCCTTGTCCTCCCCTTTCTCAGCTCATTCTTCTTGCAAATAAACAGCTTCTTCCAAATTACTGCTGCTTCTTTGGCTCCAGCTTTGCTACATCCATACCAAAGTTTGATATTTCTGATATGGTTATCCATTTGGTCTCTGTTCTCTATGCTATTATTGTTGCAGTTCCTGGGTCACTGCTGGCTTGGCAAGAATAATTTGCCCAAAGGTCCCCAGAGCTCCCTTCCCTGTGAAGTTCAGCCACTTCTCACATTTCTGATGGGTCTTTGAAACACAGAGAGCCCTCATGGTGGCCTGCAAATTTCCATCTTCTTCCTCCACCACACTGTCCTGAAGAGCTGGCAGAGTCTCCTGCAAGGCCATGTTCCCAGCTCTGTCCATGGGTTATCAGTACTCCATCTCCACTCCATTTACCAAAGCAGGGAGAGAGGAGATGCAGAGAGCAGCCACCCAAGCCATTCTTGCCATTGCCTTGCAGGGAGAGCAGGAAAGACAGGGGAGGGTGTAAATTGTGAGAAGCAGACACAACTCAGCTGCCTTGTGACTGACTTTCAGTTGATGCTGTTGTAGTATCCTGATGTTCACCGTTCATTTTGTGAGACTTCTGTGGAGACTGGGCACAGCATCTCCTCCCTCATGTGTCTTCCTAGTTGAATGGAGGTGGGAGCATCCCAGGTAGGCTTCAGCTTGATCTTCTCCTCCTTGGACAATGTGCCATCCAGAGGTGGGAAGGAGGTATTGCCTTACTTGTGTGAATCCTGGATACTGGCCTCACACTGTAGATTGGCAACGGCTCCCTCCCACCTTGAAAACTGTCCAGGGGATAGTTTGCTGGGGCAGCCTGCAGGGGTGTTGCTGGGAAAGTGAAGTAACTGACTTCAGCACTAAGCAAGTCTTCTGAGGGAAATCTCCCTGATCTCGGGGTCAGTTCTCCTCTTTCAAATGCTCTCAGAGTTAGGAAAAGGGGCCTCTCCCACCTGGTCCAGACTCCAAAGTGCTGCCAGCCCCTGGATTGGAGCTGTGGCTCTTCAAGTCCCACCACACCCCAAGAAGGAAATGATGAGCCTTGGAAGTGGTGGGGCCTTTGCCTCTTCAGAAAGCTTCATTGGGGGCTGTATGTCCTTCCTCCATGAGCTGCATCTCAATCCAGCTTAGCTGGTGAGGAGGGCATGGTGAAATTTGTAAGTATTACATAAATTAACATGGCAGTGTGGCATTTCTTTCTCAGGTGCACGTGACCCTGCTCCCGAGATGGTGCTCAAAGCATGGGAAGCTCCTGCATCCATCAAACACAACCAAGCTCTTCTTGGGAAGGGGTACTCCAAATGAGAGCAGCAGAAAGCTGGACAGCACAGACCAACAAACATCCCTGCAGAGGCTCGCTTCTCTTCAACTTGACAGCTTTCTTCCTAGCTCCTGTTAAACACCAGTCAGTTGATGTTCTGATCATTTCTGTGGGAGGCTGTTTGTAGGGCTGAAATGGTCTGTATATGTACAGATAGCATAGTAGTCCCTGAAATTTAGCTCCTTTTCATGATATAGAAAAAGCTTAAAGCTGTTAGACAAGTCTTTACCTCTGCTCTGGATCCCTGTATGTGGATTAATCACTGAGAGCCTCAGGGAACAGAGCTAATTCTCATGTTGAGTTGTTTCAAGCAGCACTACAAGCCAAACAGCTGTTAAAAAAATTAAAAATCTTATGAATCTAGTAACTCCTCACCAGCCCTCACACCTGTTACCTAGTAGGTTACAAAATCTGTTTTCTGCTGACGGCAATGAAGTGCCTTATTCCTCCCTCATTTAATTAGGTTTCTGTGTAGGAGCTAGTTGCACAAAACCAAAAATTACATGAGTTCCTGGCCTGATCTTGGTGTAGGAAGCTAGTAGCCTCTTATCACTTCCATCCAGGGATACAACTGCAACAGAGAGTTGATCAGCAAACAGCAGTTGGGAGGGAGGGAGATGCAAAGGCTCCCTGTGCATCCTCAGGCAGTATAGCTGAAGAAGAACACAAACCTGCATTGCAATATGCTTTGGCAGCTGGTTACCTACAGCTATCACTACCACAGGATCTCAGAAATGCTGGTTATTCATTTAAGAAACTCACCACGAGGATAACCATCAGTTCTTCCTTAAGCACCTCTGTTACAATGCAGCACAGAAGTGTGTGAACCACAGCTACCAATTGGAGAGTGCTCACTTGGATTTAGGAATATTGTTCCCTCAGCTTTGGCAATACAAATGCAACAGTACTCCCAATCTTGAAAATTCTGCCCTTGTGACTGCATCACAAGATTTCTTTGGTTGTTTTATGATAGGTTGTTTTTTGTTTTGTTTTACTTATTTATTTAATGATTTTCTCTGCTTTTCCCTTGGAGATACAGGGCAGCCAGAAGGTGAGATAAACTGCAGTGTTGTGAGGTACAGCAGTTCCTCAGCAGACTCACAGAGACTGTCCTAGGATTGCAAAAGCTATTCTTGTATCTGGTTCATGTTGTGCTGGAGCACCTAGCATAAGAGATACTGCAAGAGTCACTCATCCTAATGGAACAAAGTAACTTTCAAAAACAGAGGAAATGCTTGACAGTTAGGTGCTGGAGTCAGTGCAGAGGAGGGCAACTAAGCTGGTGAAAGGCCTGGAGAATAAATCTTATGAGGAATGATTGAGGGAGCTGGGACTGTTTAGTTTGTGGAGGAGGAGGCTGAGGGGAGACCTCATCACTCTCTACAACTGCTTGAAAGGGCATTGTGGAGAGGCTGGTGCTGGTCATGAGATGATAATCATTCTCTCTCTGAGCTACTTCTAGTCTCTGGCATTCAGAAGGATCAGTGGTTTGACTCATAAAGAAGTAGATACATATTCTTTTGTATCTGAAGAACTGAATAAAAGATGGTGATTTTTTTGACACTCTATGTTAGGCCCCACCTAAAACATTTTTGTTAGTCTGTTTTCCCTGATAAAACTGCATTGCATGGACTTTGCAACCCCAACAAGCAAAGAAGCTCTATCAGAAAAAGGCATCCTTTGCCATTGGCTGTACAGCATCTGTCTTGTCTGTGGTAACACATCTTTTAAAGAAGAATGTTTAGCTCCAGTGCTGGAGTGAGTACAGAGAAGGGCAACAAAACTGGTGAAAGGCCTGGAGCATTAATCTTACGAGGAACGACTAAGGGACCTGGGACTGTTTAGTTTGAGGAAGAGGAGGCTGAGGGGAGACCTCATCACTCTCTACAACTGCTTGAAAGGGCACTGTAGAGAGGTTGGTGCTGGTCTCTTCTCACAGGCAATTAGCGATAGAACAAGAGGGAATGGCTGCAAGCTGCAGCAGGGTAGGGTTAGGCTGGACATTAGGAAAAAAATCTTAAGAGAAAGAGTGGTCAGTCAGTGGAATGGGCTGCCCAGGGAGGTGGTGGAGTCACCATCCCTGACTGTGTTTAAGAGTTATTTCGATGTAGTGTTGAGGGATATGGTGTAGAGGAAAACTTGTAGAGTAGGGCAGATGGTTGGACTCCATGATCGCAAGGGTCTCTTCCAACCTGAATGATTCTATGAAAACAGGATGCAGCACTTGTATGTGACATTACCCAAATGTGCTGGCGTGGGTGTGCAAACTGTCTAGGGACCTGGGTGCAAGAAGGGAGAATGAAAGAGTGTGCAAGAGAGCTCAAGTGTGGGCTTGAGTGCACCCATGAACAGACCCACAGCTGTGCCTTAGGGAGGATGCTGAGAGAAACTTCTCCAAGGACCCAGAGAGGCTCTGACTGCAGCTGAAGGGAACTACTGCATGCTGAGGACACATTTGCCTGCCAGGAACTGCCTGCCCTACCTGAAAAGTGCTGTGAGCTGGAGAGAGTTCACTATGCCTTTATTACAGTTTCTTTGATAATGAGTTTCCTCAAGACTAGGTTGCCTAGTGCCTGTTTGGACAAAAAGCTCCCCCCAGCAATTCTCATGATACCTTCACGGCTGCACCATGGCCAGTGTGGCCACAACCGAGAGATGGCCAAAACACCGCTTGCTTGTGAGTTCAGATTGAGTGGGAAGGTGGAGAAGTGCAGTGTACTCCAGCAGTAATTGCTGAGTGACTTGTTCTGCTTTCCTTGTATATGTAAGCTGGAAGGAGGTTGGTGCCTACTATTCTCTCTCCAGACTCAGCAGGTGTAACATCAGCTCTGTGGTGACCCTAAATATCAGGCAGGTTCATGAGGATGGACAGTATCTGCTGTTGTTTGAGCAACTAACCCTGCCCCTGACCTCTAGATGAGAGCTAGGGTCCAGTGGTTAGCCCAAGAGAATTCAGACTTTGCAAAGGAACTGGTTAAAAGTAATGTATTAAACATGAACTGTGTATTGCAGGAGGTGAATTGAAATGAATGCACTATAAATATTAAACAGAATAAATACCACGTGATATAAATTCTATAAATATAACAGAAGGGAATACTTGTACTGAACACTTTGAAAGCTTGAAAATAATAAAATACCACAGATGGGTAGCCAAACATTGCACACACTTAGTTTTGTTACTTTAGTTTTACAAGAACTTGCCTTGTGCCCTATCTTGTCAGTTTGAGCTATGAGAGAGTAAAACAGAAGTCTCCATTACTTCTGTACCTTCTTGATGAAGACCTAGGACCCTGATTCCTCTTTTTTCTTTAATCCAGTTTAAGATTAAAATCTTAACATAATAGTCATAATCCTTCAAAGAAATCTAAGGCCTCTGAAAGAAATGAAAGAAATTATTGCCGTTGTTACTTTCCTACTTGTTTTTGTATGTACAACTTTGGGATAAAGGCACACACTTCGTGTTGTGTTTGCACAACACCCAGCTCAGCAAACCTGGTCCATCTTGGGGATTTCTACATTCTGATGAAAAGTCTGCGAACCTTCCCTGTGTTCTCTGGGCAGCCCCCGACCTGTGCTCCTGCAAGAACCCAGACTGGATCTCTGCCTGACTGAAGGCACCATCGGCTGCTTTAGTCCCACATTCTCCCTTGCCCTGTGCCAGTTCTGCAACAACACAATTGGCCTTCGAAGAGATCTCTGCTCCCATTTATACGGGCTGAGCCAGCCTGGAAAACAAGCATATTTGCTCGTATAAACAGCTACATAGTAGTGCTTGCTATGTGCTGTCTCTACGTAGGGTGAGACACCTATGTAGACATAGAATCATAGAATGGTTAGAGTTGGAAGGGCCCTTAAAGATCATCTTGAGTGTCATCACTAACCATGTAATGGACAACCAGGGGATCAGGCCTGGTCAGCATGGGTTTATGCAAGGCAGGTCCTGCCTGATGAACCTGATCTCTTTCTATGACAAGATGATCCGATTGTTGGATGAGAGGAAAACAGTGGATATTGTATACCTGGACTATCGAAAAACATTTGACACTGTCCCCCACCACATTCTCATGGAAAAGCTGGCTGCTCATGGCCTGGATGAGCGTATGATCTGCTGGATCAAGCACTGGCTGGAAGGATGGTCCCAAAGAGTGGTGCTCAATGGAGTTCAATCCAGCTGGCGGCCGGTCACAAGTGGTGTTCCTAAGGGACAGTACTGGGGTCGTTTCTGTTTAATATCTTTATTGATGATCTAGATAAGGATATAGAGAGCACCATCAGTAAGTTTGCAGATGACACTAAGTTGGGTGGGAGTGTTGATCTGCTTGAGGGCAGGGATGCTCTACAGAGGGACTTGGATAGACTGGATAGATGGGCCAATGTTAATGGCATGGCCTTCAACGAGGCCAAGTGCCAGGTCCTGCACTGGGGCCACAACAACCCCATGCATCGCTACAGGCTTGGGGCAGTGTGGCTGGAGAGCTGCCTGGCAGAAAAGGACCTGGGGGTGCTGGTCAACAGGCGGCTGAACATGAGCCAGCAGTGTGCCCAGGTGGCCAAGAAGGCCAATGGCATCCTGGCTTGCATAAAGAATAGTGTGACCAGCAGAAGTGGGGAGGTGATTGTCCCCCTGTACTCAGCACTGGTGAGGCCACACCTTGAGTACTGAGTCCAGTTCTGGGCACCTCAACACAAGAGAGATATCGAGGTGCTGGAGCGAGTGCAGAGGAGGGCTACGAAGCTGCTGAAGGGTCTGGAGAATAAGTCTTATGAGGAATGATTGAGGGAGCTGGGATTGTTTAGTTTGAGGAAGAGGAGGCTGAGGGGAGACCTCATCACTCTCTACAACTGCTTGAAAGGGCATTGTAGAGAGGTTGGTGCTGGTCTCTTCTCATGGGCAATGAGCGATAGAACAAGAGGGACTGGCTGCAAGCTGCAGCAGGGTAGGGTTAGGCTGGACATTAGGAAAAAATTCTTAATAGAAAGAGTGGTCAGTCAGTGGAATGGGTTGCCCAGGGAGGTGGTGGAGTCACTGTATCTGCATGTGTTTAAGAGTTGTTTCAATGTGGTGTTGAGGGATATGGTGTAGGGGAAAAGTTGTAGAGTAGGGCAGATGGTTGGACTTGTTGATCCCAAGTGTCTCTTCCAACCTGAATGATTCTATCATTCTATGATCATCTTGTTCCAACCCCCCGCCTCTGTCCCCATTCCCCTCCCCCCCACCATAGGCAGGGACACCTCCCACTAGACCAGGTTGCTTAAAGCCCCATCCAACCTGTTCTTGAACACTTCCAGGGATGGGACACCTGTGCCTTGTCCAAAATGTGGACCATCTTCATTGCAGCAATTCCCAGCAGTGCAGGATTTCTAGCAAAATCTTGCTTTTATCAAAAAAGCTCGCTGTCAACTGCTGCCGTTTCACTGCAAAATTTCAGGGACCCATTTGAAAATACTTGATTTAAACGGGGGAACACCGTGCTCTGGAGTCCTTGTAAAATCAACACCTGTTTTGCAGAATAATAAAACAGGAAGGTCTGAAAACATTTCTCCCTTGGTGCTATGTCATACCAACCTTTCCTTGATGTCCATGAAGTCTCCTTGTCCCTACAAACTTCAAATGGAAAAATTATTTGTATTGAGAAAATATAACAAAGCTGATGCTTGACTTGGCTCATGCATTTAGAGGTGTGCTGTTATTCCTTCCCTGGAGCAATCCTGCCTGTTAATGCAGCAGCGTGTGATGGTCAGTGCCCAATGGTGAGACCAGCCCCATGCAAATAATTGAAACTTTGCACAGAATAAAGTTCTGCTCATTCTGAGTGGGAAAAGCAGGTCCTTGGCTAATTTTATCTCATCCTGTTCTTACAGCAGCAGTCCCCAGATGGCACTGTTTACCATTTTATGTGGGTTTTTTAATCTGCCTTTTTTTTTTTTTTTTTTTTTAAATTGGTAGGCAATGTACAGTCTTTGCAGAAAAGCTATACTCTTGCACACAGAAGGAAGAGCTGCTTCCTAGGAACTGCGCTTTGGTGACAGGATTGAGTATTTCTTCATGGTTTTGGAGCCTCCCCCGTAAAAATGGCTTTGTTCTTTTTGACTGTCAGTATTTCACAATGATCTGCTTTCCCCAAACCCCATTCTCCCATGACACATCTCTCCTCTCTCATCTTTTAATATTCTTCAGGTATTGCAGGCAGTAAGAAGCTGATAGCAAGATGCTGCTTACCTGGATAGCTGTTATAACCAGAAGCATCACACTCACAACC
>VZTM01010047.1:0-14210 GCA_013400555.1 Jacana jacana | reverse complement strand
GTATCTTTCTTTGCAGCTCTAAAATTCCATACTTGTACTGGTGTTTGTGTTTCTTTCCCTTTTTGATATCTTTTTTGACTGCTTCAATTGTTAACTCATACTTCAACTATTTAAAAAAAGAAGACATCTTTGATACATTTTTCTCAAGACAGACAGAATCACAAGCTAACTGTTGCATTCAGTACTTAGGAAGGAGACAGAAGACCAGACAAAACACACCAGCACAATGGACAGAAATGTTCAGAGTACAGTGAGCATGGTGGTGGTGAAACCTCCTCTCGGGTAGAGAGGATTGTGGTCCTCATACAGTAAAGGAAATGCTGAGGTTCAGAAAGAAAGGAAATGTCTGCTCAGTAGAGTCATGTTAAAACAACAAAATGAGGAAGACAGGCTTACTGTTACTTGGTTTGGGATGCTGAGGAATAATTGATTTAGAGAAGGAAGGACAGAGGTGGTGGGTGCTTGCTGCGATAGCCCATTTGGAGACAGGACTGACCTATGATGTCATATGTGTTGCAACTTGTTTACATATTCCCTAATGATTTCTGGCACAAGAACTAAAACTGGATTATCTAAGGAGATGACCAGAGCACTGCTGGGGCACAACTGTGAAGTTCTTCAGCTATGTCATGGCCATTGCCAGCAGAGAGGAAACAGACTCTCAGACTCACAAATGACCTATTGAAGGCCGCCTTTGAAACACTGTGTGCAGCACTGGTCAGTTGCCATATTGAAATGAGGCCCAGTGTGACAAATTATAACCTTAGCAGGTGCAGCACAGCCAAAAGGGGCTGAGATGCAATGACACTGTACTCTACAAAGTCATCAGTGCAGGAAGATGGAAAAACAGCTGGGAGTGAGAGAAGCTAAGCTGGATGACAGGCAGTGCTGGCACATGAACAAAGGATGACCAATATATTAAGGGTAGAAATTAGCAGCTTTCGAGTCATCTTTTTGGAGCACCCTGAGAAGCCTGAATAAAACCAAGATGGAGTGTGACAGGTTTATGAAAGACAGCCTATAACATGATGGAGAAGGGATGGTTTTAGTGGCTGAAGGGTGCCCTCTTAATCTACTTTTCTGTGCCATTTTGCTTGAAAAAAGTTAAGTGATTTGTCACAATTCATTCTTCCTTGCAGAGTTGTACCAGACAACTCTTTGAAACTGAGCTTTATCACTGTTACAAGTAAAAACCCTCACAAAAAAATAAAGTGAAAACCACAGAATGTAGCTATTATATTGTGTGGTTTTGGCATTCTGGGTATGCTGGTAATTAAACTGGCAGTTCAGTCTGCTGCAGTTGAAAAATGAGTGGGTAATGGAAGACTTCTGTTTCAACAAAAGAGAATATTCAGATGCCTGTCCTAATAGTAGAGACATTCAAGGAATGTAAAAACATTCTTAATAAAGGTTATATAGAAATCTCATCTTCTTAACAGTTCTTGATCCCTAGTTACAATAATTCTTGTGCTTATTGAAAGCTTTCAAAAGTCATTAAAATGGACACAATATAGTCCTGAATTGTTTTTTTGTTGTTGTTGGTTTTTGTTTGTTTATTTTGGGTGGGGCTTGTGTCTTTTTTATTTTTTTTCCCTGTTCTGGTCACCTTTGAAAATTTTCCGTGAACTCAGCCAATTTCAGTGTTACTGTGTCATTCTCCATCTACACTTTGAGAAAATAGGCACTGAGAATAGCAAAAGCAAGAGAGAAACCTTGCTTAAGTTTCATTCCACTTTAATGGATATTTCAGAAACTGTTTTGGAAATGAAAAGAAAGCTCTGACAAGGAAAATTAGTCAGTTTACTAGTGCAGATAAGCTGCAATTGGATATGAGGACTCCTTGCCTGACTTCCTCTAGAAGTAGGAATTACAGGCTTATAATGTTTCTATATGTCACTGTCATTTCATCTTAACAATTTAATCCTCTTGTCAAGTACAAAAAAACATGTCAGAGAAGCAGCAATGCTGCATGACTTGAGGAAACAAGTGGCTGAGTAAAGTGGGAAGCACCTACGAAAGGATGGAAGCAGCAAAGAAAACTTCTGCCACACTAGACATTAGGAATCCACTAGACTTAGTAAGTGCTGCAATGGCAGGGGAAGCAAGAGGTCCAATTACCTTAAAAAATGAAACTGTAAAAAAACTAGATGTTTTATGGTTTCCCTCTGTTTGTCAAAACATTTTTTTCTTGGCCTGGCTGTAGTGGGCAGGTGCAAACACATGGACAGGTAGCTCAAATGTGGTGATGCAGATAGTCTGTTTCAGGGACCAGCTTCCACTGGTAGACCCGGCACCAAGCTTGGCTCCTTGGGACCATCCAGGCAGGTTGATTCCTTCTGCTATGCTACACTCCCTCTTAGGGCATGCAACGCATGACTTGCAGCTTCATTCCACAGAACACACTATAGTCTTCCATTGCAGAAACAAGCTGGGGAGGCCTCCAAAGCAATGGCCTTGGAGACCTAGCTGATGTGGGGCATGGAGGAGAGTGGGCCTAGCTATGGTGCAGAATGACTATGGCCCAGGCAGAAGCAGCCAGCACTTTGCCACAGGGGAGGAAGTTAGTAGTCTGCCTGGCAGTCTGTTAATTGGTGAAAAAGCGATCAAAGACATTCTAGCTACAGGGTAGTGGAAGAGATTTATCCTGAAAATAGCACAGAATCAGTGAATTGTCAGAGTTGGAAAGGACCTCTAGTAATCATCTAGTCCAATTCCCTTGCTAAAGCAGGATTATATAGAACACATTACCCAGTGCAGCCAGGCTGGTCTTGAAGATCTCCAGAGGGGGACTCCAAAACCTTCCTGGGCAGCTTGTTACAGTGCACCATCACCCTCACTGGAAAGAAATTTTTTTTTTCTCATATTTGAATGGAACTTCCTGTGTTTCAGCTTGTGCCCATTGCTCCTCATCCTGGCAGTGGGAACCACTGAAAAAAAGCCCAACTCCATCCTCCTTCAACCCACCCTTCAGATATTTATAAGCATAAATACAGTCTCCTCTCAGCCTTCTCTTCTCCAGGATGAAAAGTCACAGCTCTTTGAGCCTTTCCTCATAAGGGAGATGCTCCAGTCACTAAATCGTCTTTGTTGCCCTATGCTGGACTCTCTCCAGTAGTTCCCCCTCTCTCTTGAACTGGGGAGCCCAGAACTGGACACAGTACTCCAGTTGTGGCCTCACCAGTGCAGAGTAGAATTGGAAAATGACCTCCCTTGACCTCCTGGCCATACACTTCCCTGTGCAGCTCAGGATTCCATTGACCCTCTTGGCAACAACTGCATGTTGCTGGCTCATGGAAAGTTTGCAGTCTGCCAGGACTCCCAGGTCCTTCTCCTCAGAAGTGTTTTCCAGGAGATCCATCCCAAACCTGTACTGGTGCCTGGGGTTCTTCCTCCCAAGGTGCATGACCCGACACTTGCCCTTGTTGAATCTCACAAGGTTCTTCTCTGCCCAGCTCTCCAGCCTGCCCAGGTCATGCTGGATGGCAGCACAGTCCTCTGGAGTGTCAGCCAGTATAAACACTTGAAAACCTCTTTAAGAATTTACTGATGCCACAGTTTGAAGGTGCTGATTCATTACCATAGGTAACTACAGCCAGCTAAGTTACTGTTTCTTCCCCCCTTACAAACACTTCTGCTTCTAATAGTTTCCCCAACAACAGATTATTGCTTCTTGTGCCTGCACAGTAACAAGCAGTGCTTCCTGACCTCTCTGCAGCCAATGACACTTCTTATTAAGGAGCCATATATAGGTTCAGCTTCTCCCTTGGTAATAGCATAGTTATTAGGCATCAAATTTGATACAGTGCACACTTCAGTTAACGAATGGGCAAACAGCCTGTGGCCTTAACAACTGCTTGCCCTTCTGATTTCCTTCTTTCTTAAGCTAAATGGTTGAATAGCACCTGAACACTAAGACACACAGTGATGCTAGCTTGGTCCCAGCAGTGAAAAGGAACACATAAAGATCTTTCTCCTGGAAACAAGTATTTGTGTTAAAAAGTGTCAGAGAAGAAAACAATTCCTAAAACAAGAAGTGCTTACATTACCTGTTGGTATTTTTTTAAGATAAAGAATGTAGTGTTTAGCTATTAATAGACATCAAGGCTTAGAGTAAATCAAAGAGTGTTCCTGAACATCCGGGACCTGCAGGTGAATTTTGAGTTTAGTAAATTTTAAAATGAAGACTTGAGCTAAGAGAAGAGAAAGATGTGAAGCAAGCAGGCTATGAAGACCAAAAAAAAAAAAAGCTTGGCTAGGATTCCTCATTTAGGAAGGTTATGTCAATAAAATCATGTAATGGAAGAATGTAACTACATTTCCTATTTCAGCGTCATAATTGTTTATCACCATGTTTCATAGGGATTCAGGAAAAGAGGACTTTTGCATCATGAGAAATAATTCTCAGTAGGACAAAGACCATGTGACTAAAAAAGCCCTGTAGTACTGGGCAGATCAGGTAAATGAGGCTGGAGAGGGCTGCAGTTATTACTTGCATTCTGGGAACAAACGCACTAATGTCATGGAGAGATAGTAGCTAACCAGGAAAAAGGGCATTCCTGTTTCTTGCAGTTGCAAAGTGCAGCTGCTGGATTCCCTGGTGACCAAGATATGAATGTGGTTGTTGCATGTGTTCTAGTTGGGATGTTCATACCATGCCGCTTTTCTCTCACTGCCCTGTGGATGCTTTGGCACCTACTAAGAGGTCTGCACAGAGAGTTTTCTTGGTGGGGGCACTGAGTAGAATCTGTTTGCTGTAACCCTGTCAGGAAGAGCAAGAGAGAGACCCTCAAACATAGAGCATGACTGCACAAGCATTTTCCCTCAGGAATAAGAAACAGAGTAGGAAAGGAAACAGAATCAAAGGAGGAGGCAGGAAGGGGAAAATTAGGGGGAGGAGAGATTTTGGTCAGTTTTCATGTGTAAAGCAAAGCTGTTGCTTCAGCTGTGCCTTGATTTGGCTCCTTCTCTCTCAGCCTGCCCTGATGGCTGGCATTATTCTAGATAGTGGAGTCTGCTGACATTTGGGAGGTTTGAAACATTTATACCACCATAATCACTCCATCTATGTAAGTGGTTTTGGAAGTTTTCCTTGAGGCTGCCTTCTTCTTCATTCATGTTTTATCCAGTCCATTTAGACTGGATGACAAACTAACATTGGGTCAGAGCATCTATTCTAACCAGCAGTACACATGGGGATCAGGCTCAGTGATGTCAGCCTATGTTTGCAGCTCTCGTGAACCTGCCTGGATGGGAGCATAAAGCCAGGACTTTCTTAAGTAGGAATGACTATTTACATCTCTGTACAATTTTGTGTAGAGCAAGGGGGATAGAGATATTGCTACTAAGTAGTATAAGCTTTGAGTGCAGGGCTCTGGGGTAAACTAATGAGCAGCCTCTCTCTTCAATTAATTCTTGTTCTGAGGCTTTGCTTCCACTCTGAAAGCAAGTAATTTCATACTGCATCAAAGGCAAGTCTGTAGTCTGCAGAAACAGAAAAGACTTTAGCTTCCTACAGCTCACCACCTCAGGGGTTATCAGGGGTTATCATCTTCAGTGATCTTTGGCTGCCTCAATCTCAAATCCCATAAACTCTGCAAGCGTGACTTCCAAAGCATCTAAGCATGTTCCTGTGTATGTGTAAAGAAAAACAATTGATTATTTGATGTGGAGAAAGCTATTGAATTATTTCTTAATGTATTTTTACTGTTTAGTTCTCCTGTATGTGCAGAAATGCCTGAACAGGCTGGAGAGGTGGGCCCAGGTAAACCTCATGAGGTTCAACAATAGCAAGTGCAGGATCTGCACCTGGGCTGGAACAATCTTCACTATCAATACAGACCAGGGGATGAGGTATTAGAAAGCAGCCCTGAGGAAAGGGACTGGGGGGATGGATGAGAAGCTGGACATGAGCAGGCAGTGTACACTTGCAGCCCAGAACGCAAATCACATCCTGGGCTGCACCGAAAGTTGTGTTGCCAGCAGATCCAGAGAGATGATTCTGCCACTTTGCTCTGGTGAGACCTCACCTGGAGTACTGTGTGCAGGGCTGGAGCCCTCAATATAGGAAGGACACAGACCTGACAGAGTGGGTCCAGAGGAGGGCCAGGAAAATGATCAGGGGGTTGGAGCACCTTTGATACAGGGACAGTCTGAGGGAGCTGGGGTTGTTCAGCCTGGAGAAGAGGAAGCTCCAGGGAGACCTAATAGCAGCTTTCCAGTACCTGAAGGGAGCCTACAGGAAGGCTGAGGAGGATCTGTTTACAAAGGCCTGCAGTGACAGGGGGCAATGGCTTCAAGCTGGAGAAGAGCAGATTTAGATTGAATATTAGGAATAAGTTCTTTACTGTGAGGGTGGTGGACCACTGGAACAGGTTGCCCGGTGAGGTGGTTGAGTCCCCTTCCCCGGAGATATACCAGGTGAGGCTTGACGAGGCCCTGGGCAACCTGGTCTAGTTGGGGATGTCCCTGCTGACTGTGGGGAGGTCAGACTAGACAGCCTCTGGAGGTCCCTTCCAGCCTGGACGATTCTATGATTCTATAAATCTCCACTTGGTCTCAGATTTGAGAAGCAGGGTTTACAATGACAGTGCTTCTTGCGTTGTCTTTTGCCTCAGAAACTACAAACCTCTGGAGACCCTGCAGTGCACCAGAATGCAGGAAGGAGATTTACACTTCAGTAGGCAGTCTTTGAGTCTTTGATAACTTTTTTTTTTTTATGTTTTATGTGGCTTAAAATCAGCAAGAGACCTGACATACATTTGAATTGCCAGGTACTGAAGAATGGAAAAATGATAGGAGAAAAAATTACTACATGTCCTTCTGGAATTCTAACTCCATAGCAGTGCTTCCAGAGCATTGAAAAAACATCACTTTGGAAAGTTTTGGACATTTTTTTAAATTACATCGGTTAAGGCATATGCTACACATGCCTTGTATGTAAAAATGGTGGCTTTTACTTATACTAGTCAATTTTGCCATCGGCCCTATTCCTGCTGCTCTGTGTGTTCCCCACTACAGGACTGAATATCTTAGAGACAGGTTTAAGCAGTATCACTATGAATACCGACAAGCAATGCTTGTTTAAACCACCAGCATAAGATGTTCACATACCTGACCTTGTCAAGGTCAGAATAAATGTGCAGGTTTCACATAAGCACAAACATCCACTCACAGGTGAAATCCTGTTAAGACCAGAGAGGGTCTACCGTGGCAGTAGAGGGCAAAGGTGATAAGCTGCAGATCTCCATAAATTATTAATTTAACAGCAGATAGAGACCTGAGAACAAGGCTACAAGGGAATAAGTCAAAATAAGATTAAATAACAGCAGGGGAAATAAGAAAACAAAATTAAGGAAACTGGTTGCATACTGTCTGTATTTGAAACTAGAGATGGGAAGCTTGGGTCCTTTTTTCTACTCAAAATGTGAAAGAATCAGGAGGAAAGGAGTTGGGGAATCAGACATGCTGGGTACTAACGTGCAGCATTTCTTCAAGTGCTGGCAGAAGAGAGACTGTTGGAAGGTGGTGTGCTTTCTGTCTGCTGATTTCTCAGCAGGTCTGGGGCAATGCCTCTGGTGAGGGCTGGGCACAGAACCTTAAATTCCTTCTTTTTCCTTGAGACACAGAAAGGTGAATTTGCTTGAGTGGTACTTCACAACAGCATCAGTAGCAATGTACTGCTCCTGCAGAGAAAGAGGCAGTTAATCTCCTTGGTGGATGAGTTGTACTGTTGTCTGAAAAGCTCGCTGGCTCTGACAAAATGACAACTACCTGAGAAGAATGAATTACACTTTACTGTGCAACCTTTTCTGACACAAATAGCCTTTAATCTTCTAAAGGCTATTTGTCAGCACCCCTTGGCACAAATTAGTCCACATAACAGTGGGAGTTACTTACAAACTGGGGAGAACAAAAACATTTCCTCTGAATTTTTATGTGAAGGCCAGCTCTCACAGGGCATAAATCTGTTAATGCACCACTGAAGGGTCACACCTAAAAACTTGTACAATGGCCACAGAAGTGACTGTGACTATGTTATGCTATAATATGCTCATAGACTCATACCCGATTACTCAGTCAGATCTTAAGTCTTGTGTAGCACTCAGATTTTTTCCTAGATATTTGACGCCTGCTGCTAAGCGCAGTAATCATGAACTTGAGAACGTTGAAACAACATGAAAACACAGGCTGAACAAGCAAGTGGCCACAACACTGATTATCCTTGGGAAGGTGAGGCCCTGGCACCTCGGCACGTTGCTCTTCCTTCAGCGTGGCAGCTCAGAGGCAGGATGGCTTCTTCACTCTGCTGTTGCTGTCGCAGTGCTGCAGACAGCCACAGGGCAGGGCAGCTTGGCAGGGCTTCACGTTCTAGGGCTCCTCGAGCTCCGGACTGCAGCACGCTGCCAGCCGCTGACCCGGGGCAGCCTGCCGATGGTATACATCCCTTAACGCTACGGCCCACCGCCACCCGCTCCTGTGGCACCCCCAGTGCCACTCCCGCACCTCCCATGGCTTCCCTTTGGTGTGAGTACAGAAGCCTACTTCCGGTTCGGGGGTCACACCTCTCGTGGAGGGGGTTGGCTAGCTGCTAGCCAATAGCAGAGCTCGGCGGGCAGGTGCGGTGGCCGCGGGTTGGTCAGCCGTGGGGGTAGGGGGAAGGGGCGGAGCCGTTTGGTTGCCGCCACAGAGAGCCGGAGGTGCAGGGCCCACTGGAAGTCGGTTTTGGCGGGGAAGGATGCGGCTGTGTTCGGGTGCCTTCGCCTCCTCCTGTCTGTTGGTGGAATCCTTGGGGATTGCGCTGTTCCTTCGCGGTTTCTTCCCGGTGGCCGTCAGGTCTCTGCCCCGCAGAGAGGCCCGCGGGGACCCTCCCGCCGAACCGGCCCCGCCCGGCGCAGGTAAGGCGAGCAGCCCGCCCTTTGCCCTCCTTCCATTTCCCCGCCACCCAGGATGGGCGACTTCTGGTCGCCAGGGCAACCGGCCCCCGCTTTCCACCCACAACGGGTTGCCGCGGCACTCCTTGACCCGGCCCGGCCCTTCTCTACGGCCGGAGCGCGGCAGGGTGAGGGTGGCGGAGCGTCGGCTGGACTGGGGGTATTGTCGCTCAGCATAGCGTCTGCCGGCGCCGATGTGTGATAGTTCTCTTGGGTTGTGAGGCTGCAGAGGCAGGAGCCGCTGGTACGAGCCCGGTGTCGTGAGGCCCCTCGGTGCTGCGGGGCAGTTGTCTGCAGCGCCACAATGTTTCCAGCCTGTTTCGAAATAGTTTAGAACTTAAAAAAAAAAAAAATGCAGGTTGTTATCAGTCACTTACAGCAGTACCTGCTCACGGTTGCAAAAAGCCTTAAGAATAGGCTGTCACATTTTTGTAGGGTGTGCTCTTCTGTCCTTTTATTCCCCTTTCCCTATCCCGGTGGGGATTGGTTAGCATGGGACAGCGTTTCAGTTATAAGGCTTCATCTGCTTCTGCTGTGAACTTATTGCTTGTGTTGTGCTTCAGAATCATTGTTTCTGTGATGCTCAGTGTGGTGTGCGAGACTTGTAACACTTTGGTAGTGAGGAAAGCAACTGAAGAAATCCAGGTTTCCTTCACCTTCTTGACAGATTTCAAAATGCATGATATTAGTGTCCATCACTGTTTCTCTGAAATCGTGGTTTCTATAGGTCCTGCTGTATTCCTTAGCTGAAACTGTGAAACCAAAGTTTTCAAGCGCCTTTTTAATGAGGAGTTGGTAGAGGATGTGCTGATTGATAGATGTTATATGTCTAGTCACAAGTTCTGTTAAAGTAATGTGAAGAAGAGGAATGTGTTCTTGAAGGAGTACTCTTCACCGACGCTTGGAGCTTGTGGGATGAAACTCTGGGTTCCATGGACAGCTGAAGTTGGTAGTATTTTGTTTATACAAAGCTCTTGATTGGGAAATCTACTTATGGTTAACTTGGTGGAACAGGACTGTGACTATTAAACTGGGTCTTTTTCTGCTTATTGTAAGTCTATAACATTACGTATGTTGGGACAGGCTTACTTTAATCACAAGAAACAATAGAGGAAAGAGAAAGTTGTATAATGTAGGGTGTGATGTACTGACACTGGTTTAAGCAGGAACACTGTGAAAGTATCTAACCTGGGAACAGATCTGAGTGGACACTCTCAAATAGTAAGGTGATTTTTAGCTGGAGATTAACAAGACTGTCAGGTGTTTGGTAGGTTGTTGTGGGTGAAATGTTTCATAGAATCATAGAATCATTTAGGTTGGAAGAGACCCCCGGGATCATCAAGTCCAACCATCAGCCCTACTCTACAAGTTCTCCCCTACACTAGATCCCTCAACACCACATCTAATCTACTCTGAAACACAGTCAGGGATGGTGACTCCACCACCTCCCTGGGCAGCTGATTCCACTGACTGACCACTCTCTCCGTGAAAAATTATTTCCTAATGTCCAGCCTAACCCTACCCTGCTGCAGCTTGCAGTCATTCCCTCTTGTCCTGTCGCTCATTGCCCGTGAGAAGAGACCAGCACCAACCTCTCTACAGTGCCCTTTCAAGCAGTTGTAGAGAGTGATGAGGTCTCCCCNGCCTCATTGAAGGCCATGCCATTAATGTAATATGTATTAATTTCATTTATGTGTGATTGTTAACGGGAGACTAACACGAGGGGAGACTGTTTGGATGGGAGGGAAGTGTCATACAATTGAATTTTGAAAAGGCTGGTTTGAGTGGAGGAGTCTAAATGTGTGCCACAGTACAGTTTAAGTTTAGGCATGTCACTAGTAAACCTAGGTATAGGTAGGCAAAAATGGAGTGACAGTGGAAGAATAATCCCTTTCTGTCATTCTTGGGTTACAGATTACTTGCAGAGTGATCTCATGATCTGGATGATATGCTCTAAAGGCACTGGTTTGCATAGTAATTCACAATAGAGAAGCCTTTGAGTCTACTTTAGATGTGTTCAGAAAAGAGTATTTCTTCAGTCCTTCTGTATTTCCTCAATGTTTCACTTTGTGAGCCCCGACTGCTATTCAATCCATGCTGATTTGCCTGTGGGATTTCTGATAAAATTGTGTAATAGCTTCTGTAATAGCGAATACTTGCAATACAGTGTTGTGCCAAGACTTCAGTAGAACCTACAGTTTTGTTCACTGCTTATGGAAGTTCAGCTTCACTTAAAGTGGCTGTTTTCTAACTAGCCATTGCAGGAATAAATAAGCATGCCACATGCCAAGAGTTGTGCCATGTTTTGCTTTAGCTATCTTACAGTAAGTCTTTTCAGATGGCTTGTAATTGTCTCCTAATTCCTTCTCAATAGTGTGACTTACTGATGAATAAGACTGCAGGAGGGAGTTGAGTAGGATGTCTGTATTTAATCTGAACGTTTTTGGTGTCCAGCAAGTGGGTATTCCTACCCACTCTAGGCAAGTGGTAGGAATAAATTACGAGAAAGATTCAGATAACAGTACAGTATGTCCAGTTGTACTTTCTTCGTTTTTCATGGAGAGCCAAAGTATGCTTGCTAAGCTAGTATCTCAAGTCCTGGAGAGACAATGTTGTCATCTGAGAAATCATATGAGAGCAGCCTTGAGGAGAGGGACTTCCGGGTATTGGTGGATGAGAAGCCCAACATGAGCTGGCAATGTGTGCTCACAGCCCAGAAAGCCAACCAGATCCTGGGCTGCATCAAAAGTAGCATGGCCAGTGGGTCAAGGAACAGGATTCTGCCTCTCTACTTCACTCGGGTGAGACCCTACCTGGATGGAGTACTGTGTCCAACTCTGGGGCTCCCAACATAAGAAGGATATGGACCTGTTGGAGTGTGTCCAGAGTGGGGCCACAAATATGATCAGATGGCTGAAGCAACTCTCCTGTGAAGACTCTCTTGGGAGAGTTGAAGTTTTGCCTTGAGAAGGCTCTGGGGAGACCTTATAGCAACTTTCCAGTATCTGAAGGGGACCTACAAGAAAGCTCAAGAGAGACTTTTTACAGGTGCATATCATGATAGGATGAGGGGTAAAGGCTTTAAACTCAAGGAAGGTAGATATCGGGAAGAATTTTTTCACTATGAGGATGGTGAGACACTGACCCAGGATACCCAGAGAAGCTGTGGATGCTCCATCACTGGAAGTGTTCAAGGCCAGGCTGGATGGGGCTCTGAGCAACCTGGTCTAGTGGAAGGTGTCTGTGCCCATGGCACGGGGGTTGCAACTCGATGGTCTTTAAGGTAACTTCCAACTCTAACCATTCTATGATTTTTAATCAGGGTTCCTGGCAGTTAGCGTTTTGTTGTTGTTGAGATCTCCCTCTTTCCCCTGCTGTGTCCCTCTGCCCAATTTCATTATCTGGAAAAATCACTAGCAGTAACAAGTTTGTGAATGTCAATTTATTGATGCTTATCTGTGCATCCAAAAGTACCGTTTCTGAGGTTATTTTGTGAGGTTCTCTTGTTAGACACATTATCTGTGACCTCTCCAAGTTATCAACCACTTATTCAGAAAGATGTAAAACCTCTGACTTTATATAATGCATATAACGACAAATTAATTTACCACAATGCTGGCTGAGTAGAGATCTGTGGGTGCGATGCGTTCTGTTTCCACTTTATCCTTCTGTGTTTTTTCCTGGTAGAGATGTAGGATCTGTAGAGGATGGGCCAAAAACTGCTGCTAAATGGCACCATGTGGGCCATGTTCAATGCAAATTAAGAGATGCTGCAGCCAGCTTTAAGTCAATACAAGAGAAAGAGGTGGACTTGAAGACATGATGCTGCCTGCTATCTGGTGCATAGCAGCATTTTGCTGGCCTTGCCAACATAGAATGTTTGTGGGATTCTGGAACTGGATTTTGGCCCTGCAGCTGTCGTCACCAAACTCTCTGGCATATGGTTTTCTACCTTGAAGGGCACAAGCGTGCACGAATGTTTTCCCTTCAAATTTCAATAAAATTACCTATTTCCTTGTGATTTTCATGTTCTCTTATGGTGGGATTTGGTGCAGAGGTGTTGCTTGATATTAGGTATTAGCATAGGTGAATGCTGCATCTTTCTTTTAGCAAAAGTTGTGTGTCAGATATATGTAGTTCAGCTTCACTGAATTAACCAGAGAGAAGATAGCACCTATCCCTCCTTATTCATTAGAACATTCTGCAGTTCTTAGCTTTTCCTTAGTTCTTCCAATTTCAATTGCAGTCATATATTCCATTCATGTGTTGCTTTCCATCCTAGATACGGTATTGGATTTTTTGTTGTTTTGTCATTCCTGTGCTGGATGGCCTTGAAAACTGAGCTACCTCTGTTTACTTCTCATGTTTGTTGTTTGGAACTTTTTGCTTTTGAATGTAAAGTTAATAAAGAAGTTGGAAGCACTAATTTCTGCGGTGAAGTTGTCTTTTGACTTCTGTCTAATCACTGTTAAGATTTATTGATGACTTTTAAATTTTTTTATTTTTTTTTTACCCTTTTTTTTTAATTCCTTAGGAATGGTTTCGAACTGGACCAAAATTCCACCACCACTTTTCAAAAAAGTTGTCATTGTGCTGATAGATGCTTTGAGAGATGACTTTGTGTTTGGATCCAAAGGTAAACAGTTCATGCCATATACTACACAAGTTCTTGAAAAAGGGACATCCTACAGTTTCATTGCTGAAGCAAAGCCACCCACTGTGACCATGCCTCGCATTAAAGTACGTGGTTTTTTTCTTCTTAAGGTTGTTTCATTTGAGAAAATTTTGAAGGTTGTGTTGTTTCATCTGCTGGAAGTTTGCATAATGGGCAGGTTTGCTCTGTTATTGCAACCGGTGCCTGAAACTCGTTTTGCTGTAGCTGTGCATGTGATGAGAGTCCCTGTTTGCCATGGCACAGAGGTGCTTCCTGTAGCAAAGGGTCAGGTCAGGGATCAATGGAAAGTAAAGAGACTGAGTAAGAGGAAGAGGTGGCAGCTTCTACTTAAGTCTCCTTGCCTTGATTTGTTCCTTTTTTTGGTAGCTGTGGTGGGAAAGCCTGTGAGAATCAGTTGAGGACAGTTAAGGCCCCAAGTGCAGGCTTAAATGATTGACTTAATCTTTTCATTTGAATCATGGGAATGCCTCAGATTTTCCAGTTGTCTTCTATCCAAGGAGATTTTTGTTAGTATTTCTCTGTGTTCTTGTAACTTCTGATAGGAAATCCACTTTAGTGTAAATTTGTTGTGTCATAGGGCTGTTTTTGCAGAGCTTAAAAAGAAA
>VZTM01010040.1:15858-40887 GCA_013400555.1 Jacana jacana | reverse complement strand
TATCCATTGAAGTCACTCTTACCCAGTAATCTTAATCCATTATTAAAAAAGTAAAAGCTGAACTCCTTTTACAAGAAGCTTTTGCACCAAACAAATCTAAAGCATTTATTGTCCTCTATTACACTTCAGAGAGTTTCTTTATCCAGCTGTACTTCTGTTAAAGCTCTTGAACACCTACCTTATTTCTTGGTCTGCGAATGCACTTCAAATAGCACATGGTAAAGGAAAAACAACTTTTCCCCTCTTTCTCCCCTTTCCCTTTGCCTCCCCAGTACTAACTACTTTTCTATTCTGACTTTGAGGGGACTAGATATTAACAATTTTATGACTACTGCTTGACAGTAGCGCCAAGACAGCTACTTGAAAAAGCAGAACTGTGAATTAAAAGAGCCAACAAAAGGAAAGGAGTAGGTGAAAACAATATTTTTTTTAAAAAGGAATATTTTTTAAGGGCTAACCATTGGCATAGCATCTTTACTTCAATTAGTTTTACAGTATCATAAGTAAACTGAAAACTAAAAAAAAAAAAAAAATCATTGAAATGGTATTAGATATAATTTTGTTTTGTGGTTTCACAGTGTTTATAAGATTTTTATTGTGAACTCCTGAAATATACACCTGAAAAGACATTTTCCTGTACAGGTCAACAAATGTTCAGAGGGATGTAACTGATCAGCAAGACAGAAATCATTAGACTGTTTAGTGAATATATTAGGAGAGATTGCCCTTTTCGGGCAGCCTTCTGTAAACAGTAACAGGTACTTATGAATAACAAAAAATTTGCAGAACACAGTTCAATTCCATTTCTAACAGGAACACATTTATTAAAATATACCTTATTAAAAGCAACATACCAAATACAGGAACTGGCTTACCTCTAAGTAAGAGACAGCAACATTGCATATTTTATCTTCTTTTATTTGATCCATGCAATTATAAAGTGCCATCATGGTTAAATACATCACTCCAGGATCTTCAGGGGTACCTAACATCGTGTGAGTCTTTCCAGCTCCTGTTGCACCATATGCTAGCACTGAATTTTCAGAAAACACAACAAAGCAAAAAGATGCATTTTATACCAGTAAGCCATTCAGGAGTGCAAAAGTCGAACTGACATTCACACATCACTGTCATTCTGCACAGTTCTTTTCATAACCTGATTAGGTTTCTTAGGCTTTACCTGTAACAGATATAATCAGAAAGCCATTTCAAAACCACATTTATTTTTGAATTTCAGTTAAAAATTTGGGTAAAATCCTGAAGTCTATTATAACCCTAACATGAAATCATATTACAGGATAGAGCTACTTGAACTCCCATAGGCTAAAAAGTCAGCCTCTTCTATCCATAATTTAAAACAAAATGCTTCATCTATATCTCAATCTTTTTTAATGCCTCTACAGCAGTGGGATACAATGGCAGAAACTTCAAGGAATTTAGTGAAGCTTTTGAACTGAAGATGATAAACACGAAAGTTACATACCTGTGCAGTTATATCCATTTAAGAATCCATCAATTACACTTTTGGTAGTATGCTCAAAAACTTCCAGTTGAGATGAACTTTCAGCAAAAACAGCATCAAACACAAACTTAAGATCTTTGTTTTTTCTTTTATTAATATCCCTATGGGCCAGTCTCTTCCCTTGAAAGAAACTAATTTCTTCCTCCTTTGGATCAAAGACCAGTATGTGCTGGTCAACAACATGAACAACTTTGCTAAAGTTGCCATTTTTTTCTTTTTCAGACTCTGGACGGACACGGACTGCTACTTTCACATGATTGCAGACATCTTCTTCCTTAGCAGCAGACATAACACCTCTTTTATCCCCCTTTCTTTGCTTTTAATACTCTTTTAGATAGAGCAGCTGAATCTTTTCTGCAATGGACAAAATAAAAAATAATGAAATACTTCAAATATAACCTCTCTAGTAGTTCACACCTTTAATTGGGACTAACATCTTGCACCTGTGATGTATCTGCCCATTTGTGGCTAACCCTCTGTAACTGCTGTGATCACAGAACTTTGGAAAGACCTGTAACTGACCCGAAAAGGTAAAAAGCACCGCTTTAAGAAAAATAAGTAGCATTTCCCTGGGAAATTCATCCGTTTGTTTCAACAATTTGAACTCCTAATTTATCTGCTTTACTGTATTTCAGAGCAAGCTTGCAGATGAGCTTCCACAGGCCAAAGTAAGTGGTTTTCTTGTTCAGAAAATACAGAGTAGCCACCTACCTACTTTCTCTAGCTGTGGTTTAGTCACACTACATGTAGGTTTAAAGAGGCAGTTAAAGTGGGATTCACGTGAACATAATCTGAGCGGGACACAGAAACGCATCCCACAGATGCCAAACCAGAAAATCCTTTTAATAGGCCACCCTCGTTGATAACAGTGGGTCGTTCACTCTTAAGAGCAGGCATCAACCTTTGCGGTAAAGGCTCTCAGTGACACTTGCAGGTTCAGGGCAAATCTCGCCCCCTCCCAACCAGGCCGCTGACCGAGACAACGGAACAAGGCCGTGACACAGAAAAAACACCCGCCCGCAGGCGAGCCGGGGGCTGAAGTCCAGCCCTCCCCTGCTCCCTCCTTCCACCACTATAGCATAGCATAGCGTATCGCCCCCCCAGAGCACCCCACACAAGGCTCAACCCCGCGGTGCAGCTAAGGTTTACAACCGAAAAACCCGACCCCCGCCCAGGCCTCCAACTTACCCCACAGCCGCGGCCGCGCCAACAGCCGCCAGCTCGCCCGCCCAATTCAAACGCAAGGGGCCCGCCCCCCCGCCTCCTCATTGGCCGACGCCCCCGTGATGTCAGCCGCGCGACAGTGCCGCTGGTAAGCGCGTGGGGACTAGTAGTCCAGGTGGGGCTGGGGCCTGGCTGCTGCCGTGGGCTTCCCTGGGGCTGGGTCGCTCTGCTCCGCCTGTGCGGTGTCGCCTGTGGGGCTCGGCCCCACTCGCCCCACGGAGGTTGTAGGTGTCTGCTACGGGGGGAACCCTAGGGTGGGGGCAGCGGCCCCGCCGGTGATGAGGCCGCGGTGGGAGACTCCTCTACAAGCGAGCCGCGGGGGGTGGCATCTCTCACCTTTTTCGGGCTCTCGGGGGAGGCCTGGGTGGCGGGGCAGGTGCGTGGGGGGGAGGGGGATCGGCCTTGTTGAGAGTGGGAGCTGAGGAGGTGTTAGTCTATTAGGCAGTGATAGGGTGGGTTGGCGGGGGCAGACAGGCCGCCTTTCGTGTCCCGTCGGGTGTGGAGCAGCTGTGCACCCTCGTCCTCACGAACCCGTGTGGGGCCTGGCTTGGGCTGAGGTGCCGGCTGCGTGCTGCTTCTCCGCTCGCTCCATGGGAAAAGCGTTCCAGAACTGAATTTTTACTCTCTAGTTACTTTTACCGCCCATTTCAGTACAAGTCCCGCTCTGTAGGTGGGATTCGAACTCTGCCTGAACGCTGCTTAATACGTGTGCTGTAAGAAAGAATACTTGCTGCTTGTGTCTAACAAAAAAAATCCCTTGTGTAGAATAGGCGTTGTTGTAAGCAAAGTGTGTTCCTGGTGTTAACAACACCTGTTCTTATACCAGTGTCGGGTGGTGTGAGTTGAATGATGGTGGCTGATCATCAGCCTGTTCGTACAGTACTTTCTATGAAGAAATTGTGGTTCGCTGCAGAACTTCAAGGCTCTGGTATGTCTGTGCGAGGTTATACAGCGACACGTTTCCAAGTTTAAGATAAGGGGAAATACTGCCTAGCTGAGGCTTAAATTATTACGTGATTAACTTTTCAGAGGTGATGACTTAGTGTGTTCTTATCTATGCAGATCCAATATGTGGATCCTCTAGCTAGGTAAATCCAAGCAAAGCATGCAATAAATGTGGTTAAAACAAGGTTGCCTTTCTGATAATGGGCTAAATGTTGAATGGCATTTTTTCAAATGGTTTTATGTCAAAGTTTGTATCTTTCCTGCCTTGCATGAGAAAGTATACAATACAATGTTATATAAAGTTTCAGTTCTATAAATAAATACATGTTATAAATAATGCCCTATTATCACCAGTGTTCAATTTTGGAAGGTCAATATTTACTTAAATCACACAGCCTCTGCTAGTAGATCACTGACTTTGTTTTGGACAGAGGGGAAAAATACCAGTTCTCTGTGTAGTTAAAAAGATTACATAGCTAACTATTATATAGATAACTGCTGTGCCCTTTCTAGGGTTTCAAGGATTATTTGGGTTTGTTATACTCTGAAGAATTCTTACCTCTTACCTCTACTTTTTGATGATATATCTGTAAGACTTCCCATCTTAAACTGTCTAATGCTTTTACTTAAAGCATTTCCTCTCTGTTTTTTTTGCAGAAACCTACTGTTTTAAATGTTTGTTTTGAATTAATTCCCTACATCTACTGTTTTCCTAGGTTATCAACTCCAAAATGTTGTCTCGGTACCTGTGCCAAGTTTACAAATATTTGTTTCTGCGCAGCTTAAGACTGAATTCAGTAAATGTGGCTACTTTGGCCAGAAGGATCCATTCTTCTGCAAGAAATCTTTCTGACTGTGAGTTAAAGGAACAAACCATCCAGAAGTGTGAAACTGAAGAGTTGCCTCAAAGTACAGAAAACAGTAATTTTGGAAGACTGCACATACCGGTGATGCTAGAGGAGGTTGTTAATAGTTTATCCCCCCAGCCAGGCCAGGTGAGTTAAGTGATAAATTAACATTTGTGATTCAGTAGCAGTCCTGCAGAAAAAATTGTGCACTGTAGGGATAACGTTTGTTATTGGGAATAAAGGGTTGCTCTCTAAGACTCAGTTGCAACTTTTTAAACATTCTAAATTGTTTTGCAATTCACATTAAGGTTCTGCATTCAAAGTAATAAAAAAGTAGTAAAAATCTGGTATCTATATGTCTAAATCCCCAAATAAGCAGTATTTGTTAAAACTGTAGTACTTGAATAATCTCTTGCTTTTGTGCTTGTCTTTCTGGATTGATCTTGTGTATTTCTAGGGTTGTGTTAGTTACTAATGGAGCAGGCAGTTCTCATGTGTGGTCATGTCATCAATTTATAAGGCCTCTCTTCCTTTTGTTTGAAAGGTAGCATGTAGGTGGATTTTAAAAACCGTCGTACCTTGTTCTGAGGTACTTCCTTCAATGAATTGACTTATTTTGAGGCATTGTATTTCCTTAGGATGTGCTTGCACTGCGGAATGTGGTGCACTGTAGGGCTGCTATAGTTATCGAATGACTGTGTATAGTAACGGAAGTGGTTTAACATCAATAACATGGAAGTATTACAAGTTGTCTTACTTGGCTGCAGCACTATAAACAGTTTCCTTTTGGTATCTGGGTTAGCTCAGGGCTCTCTCTGTGTTGATACACCTACATTGTACTGGTGCATGCAATGTCCCTTTACAAAAGTTGTATACAGTGAAGTAGTTTTCATCTGAGGGATCTTAAATACAGTGTTAAGTTGAAAGGATTTCTTATACAGCTTAAATGGTTAAATGATTTTCCTGTTGCAGGTGCTTTCATCTGTGACTTTAGTGCTTTTTGTTAGCTTCGTAGAATCTTATTTAGTTAGCCTTGTCAATGTGTAGTTTTACTACAAAGACTGAAATGATACATAAAATGGAAAGTTCAAAGTGCGTGTTTGTTTATTTTTACTTGAAAACAGCATTGTCGAACAGTGGCAAGGGGATATAGCAAGTTTGAGGTGGATTCAGAAGTTAAAAAATTGTAGTCAAATGTTGTCTTGTGAGAACTTCTTTAGTTTGGAAGATAATGTATAACTTTAAGTGGTTTGAAAACCAGAGGGAATCCAAATAGTGTAATTATTGTAACATACACATTGCTTTTGCATGAGTCCTACTGTTGAAGACATCTAAACTAGTGAAATACATAAGGGACTTCACTCTCAGCTTTCATTCAGGTGTCAGAACTGTAATGATAAATTAAATGAAAATATAAACGATAACACTGTATGTAAAGTATTTTTTCCAGTTGTGTAATTTTCTATTTAAGTATGAATTAAAAAGAGGCTGCTGAAGTGACTGTT
Source organism: Jacana jacana (assembly GCA_013400555.1). Classification (NCBI taxonomy): domain Eukaryota; kingdom Metazoa; phylum Chordata; class Aves; order Charadriiformes; family Jacanidae; genus Jacana; species Jacana jacana. The sequence goes on along the minus strand of VZTM01010040.1, from coordinate 34,843 downwards.
TATTAAGCTGTGTTTGTTGATATACAAAACCCCCTTATTTGGCAACAGAACTTGCAAAAGAAATTCTGTTTGTGATCATAAACTGTGGAGAGTAACTATTGTTTTCCCTGAAGGCTTTTTGATAATTTAAATACTGATGAATGTAAAACAGTTTATCCCTGGGGTGGGATTTTTTTTTTTCAGGTCTGTGGAGGCATGGTCTTGCAGATTTCTGAGCTAGTGGTGAACTGCCAATGACAGATATAAGAGAGCGCAAGTGTGTGACCTTAAACAGAAACATTTATAATATGGCCAACCTGTTAGTGTAATTGAAAATGAAAACAGCACTTTTGTTTTTTTCTTTTGTTAAAGACAGATCATGTGTTTGCAGCGCTTTCTGAAGTTTGAAGTTTTGAAAATAAGTAGGGTGCGAAAGGATGCAATGTGACAGCTGAGTTTTGCCAGGCTAAACATCAGTGAAACTTTAAACAAAAGACTGAGCTTTTTTACTGGCATCAGTGGCGGCACAGTTTCTGTTAAGATGGATATAGAACTGGGACTGTTGTAACATTTTACATTTTTAAGGTTATAGTCTTGACTATAAGTCGAGATTATAGTCCTGAACTATACTTTCCTGAACGGAAAGTCCTGAACACTTTCCGTGCGGGGATGGTAACATTCTGATCTTGGATTTTGTTTTTCTGCTTTCTTCACACACAAAGACTTCCTTTACTTGATTTTAACAAGTTAAATTCTTTGTTATAAAACAGCTGATTTTAGCCTTTATTTCTTGTCACGCTCTAAGACAAGGAGTTGCCAATATAAAGAAAATCCAATTAGAAAGACAACATTTTCCCTGTGGTTTTGGTCCATTAATGAGGGTTTCATTTTGCTTACAGGGGTTCCTAAGTAAGTAAATGTTACTTTAGTGTGTCACAGTTGAGATAAAGATGTTGGTACTCTCCTATTAAATATTATTCTTGACTGTCTCCTTTGTGGAGTCTGTGTGTCAGGGGTTTAAGCAATAATATTTCCATTTATATTTGAATCTTCTTTTATTGTCTTAGAGCTTTTTTCTGCAAAGTCCCTGTAGTAGTCCTGGCTTTGAAGCCCTTTGTACAAATTAGCTTTTACCAATCTACCTCACTTCTCAATGAAAAGTCTGTTGCAGTAAATCCACACCCAAGTAATTTCCTCTGTAACTTCACTGTATAACCTAGCTACATTTTAGTCTTTGGAGTCCATTAGTGTTCTTTATGTGTACTTGACCACTGCTGCTGCAGTTGGCTGGGCAGCTTTGGTTTTCTCTGTTCTCTTGAAGTTTAAGGATAGCGAAGAGCCAAGCATATTTTCAGAATGAATGTCTTTAGGCATCCAAAAACATGATTTCCCAATTTTCACCCTAATTCCTATTTTTTCCTTTGCAGTAGTCACTTTCCTTTTAACTAGAGGTGTGGATCTCTTCCATATCATACAGCAATAGTGATTTGAAAAAGAATTTAATTAGCAGTGAGTTCTAATATGAATGCCAGAGGATGAAACTTTTTGAATTTTTAATTATTCTTGTTGGAGGCCTTATAGGAAAGACTCTTAGAGGTTGCAAAGCTCTAGGAAACTTATTTTGATAGTGTTCCAGTGAAAACAGCACACTTCTATGTATAATATTTAAACTCTAACTAGAAGAAAAAGAAATATTATACCCTACGCAGATTTTTATGGTGAGGCCTGTAATCTGATGACCTCTGTGGTTTTGTGTTAAATATGATCTAGAATATACTAAAATTGATATGTAGTAAGCTTAAGCATTATTACTTGGTTTATGATAGTTCTGGAATCTTTTTTAAAATACCTGTGAATTAAATAGCAGGTGGCCAAACTTGAGGTGATAGAATGAGTGAGACCATTCCCCTTTCTCCAGTGTTTAAGCAATTGATCAGAAACAGAATTAGTATCACATGATCGTTTTATCTCATTTTGTTAATTTATGTGTAAAATATATATATAAATAAGGGCAGTTAATTTTCTCTGAACAGATATTTTGTGATATCATTTTGAGTTAGTTGGGACTTCTTGCAGAGATATTGTCTTTGATTCTTCCTAAAATTATTCACATGATTTTTGCTGCCCAGCTTTCATTGAAGCTGGGTATCTTTGTCTTGGAAATAATGCGCGATGCCTAGCTTCTAAAGAGGGACAGGTATTTCTTAAAAACGTCAGGCTTTGCTGTGAGCTTTCGGTCTTTCAAGTATATATTACATTGTTCTCAGGATAGCTACTATTTTCATGTATCCAAATGTCAAATGATTCTTTTTTTCAGCTGAGAGAGGGTATGAGCATGGCCTTCCAAAATAGCAGGAGGAAACGTAAGACACCGCTGACAGTCAAACATTGGTCTTTTGTCCCTGAGGTGCTGCTTGAGCTCTGCAATTAGTTTGAAGGCAATAGCCTTTAAGCTCCTGAAGTTCTTTTGCTGCTGTTAGATGTTGTTGATCTGGAGCATAGTTTTTTCCTTTCTGTTCTGCAGACCTAGTTAGTCAAGTAATAGATGACACTCAAAGGAAGCTGAGGTAGACTGCTGGTGTAAAAGCAGACTATTGTTCTGAGATTGTTGTCTTAGTTTCTTTACATGGTTGTCCATATGTTGGTATTCCTTTTCTTTTTCTGCCTTATACTGAGCGTAAGCTCTTAAGGACAAAAATAACCTTTCTCTGTAAAGCACCCTGCAGAGTGGACTTCTGTTTTGTGAGAAGTGTTTCCAAGTATTGTGGTGTATAAATAGCTCTATGGCTATGCTGGTGACCAGTGCACTTACCATAGTACTTCCAAAGCCATCTGCAAATAATTTATATCTGGAACAACTCATTTCCATTAAAAACTCTCAAAATGGAAGTTTTCTGCGGAGTATCAAAGATAAACAGGAATTGAAAAGGTACCTGGAAAAATTAATGCTGACTTAAGTTGTATGAGGCATTTTGTAGGATGCACATGGAATATTAATTACACCATGAGATAAATGCTGAAATATTTGCTTAGAAGCACAACACTCCATGGACATAGTAACTGTTTTTCTCATTTTAGTCTTTTTTTACTGGATTTGTAAAATGAAAGTAGGTGATAAAGCAAATGATTTATATAGTATGCTCTTATTGTAGCAACAACGATTTGTTTGGGTTTTTTTTGTGAGAAACATGCTGGAAAGATCTTTCAATATGCAAATTGTATGTTTAATTTTTTTGGTGGCAGCAGCCCAGAGATTTGTATGGAGATTGATAAAGACAGCCTGTTGTTGTGTAACAGGAAGAAATATACCAGATCTTGCAAGAGGCAATAAATTAATATAGAGAAATTATGAGAATGTTTTGGGAATTACAGAACACACTTTTTAGTGTGATACTTTAGTGTTACTGAGGGGTATTGAGAGTTATTTCAGCTGGTGATTTAGTTCCTGTGCACCATGTCAGTCACTCTTGTCTTGCCTGATTTCCTGGCTGTGTGAATTTCTGAAAAAGACCAGCCAGGTTTCAGATCACAACTGTGTAGAGAGATGTGTAGTAAAATGTGTAGTGTGTATGTATGCAGTGTATTCATTTTCTATGATATATAATAGGGAAGTTGTTAAATGGAGTCTCATCAGATAGAGAGCACTGTTTAAAATATTTGGCTAAAATTGTAATTTAAAAGGCTTTTTTGGGGCGTGAATTTATCATTTGAAGGTTGTACATGAAAATTATTTAAGAAATATTTTCAAGTAATAATATTATGTATTTTTATGATGATGTTGTCTACAAGGGGTATTTGGAAAACCAGAGTCCATTTGCTTAAGTTCCTTAACTTATTAATTGCTCTCTGTTGTGACAAGCAGTCTACATAAAAAAGTAACAAGGTAGAAGGACTATTATTTAACAGTGTGATGCCAGCAAATGTCATACAAGTTCTACAATATAGGCATTTTGGGTGAGTTCCATCATGAGATGAGAGAAGGAGATGGAAGAAAATGATACAGGATGTGGTGTTCATGAACAGCTTGTTGACAGGGCAGATGAAGTCCAGTCATGTTTTTCAACTACCTGGAGTTTTTTGCTTTGCTGTCTTCTGTAGTGGGTCCCCTGACAAGTACAGAGATCATAAATTCCCTAGTGACAGATGGACTAAAACACATATGGTTTATGGTTTGAGAGCACCACACAACTGTTCTCTGTTTTGAAGCTGGTACTGTGCGATTGGACTGTGGTACCAGGAAATGAAAAATATTTGTGTATTGATCCGAACGGAGACAAGATGTGAATGAGGGATGGTGAAAAAAAATCTCTTCAGATTTTACTTTTTTTTTTTTTATACTTGTAGATTTGGTCTTTGGAGAGAAAGTAACTAAAAGACTTGGGCAGAGGGGACATGAAAAAGTTGATGGCTACAGCTGCTCAGGGAAGAACTGTAATTCTTGGACATCTGCCTGCCCACCTCTTCTTCCCACCTGCAGCATGGCTCTCAGCAGGCTTATCTAAATGCTATCATCATCAGCAACAAGAAGACGGCTCTCACAAACTTTGTTCTGCATCTTTTCCTATTGCAGTAGAGGAAGGGAAGCCTGCAACTGCTATCTCCAAAGAGACCAGCAAGGGAACTCAGTCTGCCTACTGAGAACAACTCTGCAGATGTGCCAGATTTAATTTTATTGTAATACTGGGTTAGCTTGCTGTTATCGCTCTATCACGTAACAAATGATAGCGCTTCAGGAGACTATTTAAGATGCTGTGTTATAATAAAGCAAAATTCAGTGCTTTCGGGTGACTCAGCTTGTAATGACGCTGTATATGCTCTCCTTTTCTGTTGTGACAGCATTAGTCTTTGCACCTCTTGGGGAAAACTAATAAAATTCACCAGAAAGTAATCTAAGCCCTTTAAATTTTAACTTGAGTGAGCCTGCAATCCCAGAAAGGGTGATAATTAATATATGTAGCTACTCATTTCCTCCCCATTTAGTACTGTGTGTCTTATTTAGTCAGCCTTTTGGCTAAGCTTTCTTACTAAATATTTGAATTCGAGTTTGCAAACAGGAATACAGAATTTTTCTACCACACAAAATATTACTAGGGCTGTAAAATCACAGTTGGAGTATGGGAAATACCTACAGGGTTTTTTCCCTCACTTCCTTGCCTTTCTGTTATGGGTAATCCTGTTTTGAGTAGGTTTGTACAGACTTATTCTTCATGAAGAAGTAATTAAAAGGTTGAAGTACCACATCAGATATTTACATTTGAGTATTGGAAGTCATAAAAATATGTATTCTGCTTTTTTATTTTTATTTTTCCTCCTCTTATGAGTTTCTGAGCATATCACCTTAATTCCATGGTGTTTACTGGTGCTCAGTACCGTGGAAAATACTTTTTTAAATAATTGTGTTTTAAACATTGAAATCAAGTAATATTGTTTCAAGCTCCTTCTTTATAAAAAATTGTATTGCCTGATGTCAAATTGCTGTAGGGACCTGGCAACCAGGACTTCCAAAACATGTACATGTTTTTTTTTTGGGGGGGGTGGCTAACCATAAATATTAAAGAATGGATTAGATTTGCAGTTGAGCTGTTGTAAAATTTTTATTGCATCTTAAATATCTCCTCAGCTATAATTCAGGAAAGAAGTTTCTTCTGAGGTAGCTGAGGAAATCAGCTCTGTCTTGCTAAGTCTAGTGATTAGCTGAAGTCATTCAGACATTGAAATTTTAATTTCCTATGGAAATGTTAATAATGGTGTGCTTGAGTCATAATGTCATTACATCTAATTCCAGGCAACATTACTTTTAGGAAAATGAGTACAGTAAATAATGCATACTGAAGTGAGACCTGCTGGAGCTGCCTGGAGGCAGGTGAGAAATGCAGGTGGTGGTGGTTCCTGTTTCTCTTGTCTCTGATCTTCCAGAGAAGTGGGAAAGGGCTCAGCTGTGTTCTCTTCCATTCAAGCCTTTTGCTCCCAGTAATCTTTTGGGGATGTTTCACTCAGTTTCACAAAGTGCAAGGTTTGGCTGGCAGGTTTCACACTGTGCAAGGAAAGACACTTGGTGTATCCTGGAGTCTCAGGGTCACAGCTCCCTTTGCATCTGGACATGTGAGGATTCCAGTGATGTAAGTGGATGGAGTTTTTGAAGGACCTAGAATTGATGACCGAGAAAGCCATCACGTATTTTAAGATAAATTGTAGGTGTTTGCAGGTGGAATATTCAGTATGTTCTGTAGGATCAAGATCATGAATTAAGGTATGTTGTTTTAGAAAATAAGAAGGCAAAACAGTAACACAGAAGTAAAATGCCTTTTAAAATATTTTAATACAAAAGATGTTGATAAAAGGGAGTATGTTGCCTATAAAATTGATATTTCATATTTAGCAGTAATCAGGAAGTTGAACTCTTGTGAAGAAAATACATTTGAAATTAATTTTGAGCCTATTGAGTGATTATGATTGATAGGTGCCTAAAATATCATACTCATAACAGTCTTTTTTTCTTCTCTGTGTGGAGTGATGTAGAGATGGTCAATAGAGTGTGCAAGTTTGAAATGCTGACATGCTGAAATGCTTGAATATAGAATCACAGAATGGTTAGAGTTGGAAGGCATCCTAAAGATTGAGTTCCAATCCCCCCCTGCCACGGGCAGGGGCACCTCCCACTAGATGAAGTTTCTCAAAGCCCCATCTAGCCTGGTCTTGAACACTTCCAGGGATGGGGCACCCATAACTTCTCTGGGCAACCTGTTCCAGTGCCTCACCACCCTGCCAGTAAAGAAGTTCTTTCTAGTATCTCATCTAAATCTCCCCTCATTCAGTTTAAAACCTTTGTCCTATCACTACACTCCCTGATAAAGAGTCCCTCCCTATCTCTCCTGTAGTCCCACTTTAGGTACTAGAAGGGTGTTAAGAGTCCTCGCTGGAGCCTTCTCTTCTCCAGGCTGAACAACCCTGACTCTCTCTCTCTGTCAGTATGCCATCTACTATTACAATTTAGTAGCGTACTCTGTTAATGTGCCAATGACATGAATGTGAAAAATGGGTAAGAATGGCTTTATTACATTGAATTGTTGAATAGACCAGTACTTAAAAATAATTTTATCTTGTACTTAATGCATTATGTGAGAAAGTTGTTTTCCTACAAAATGCCAGTGGTTTATTTAGACTTCATTTTTCAATGTAGAATGTTAGACTTGGAGTGTAAACAACTTTTATCATTTCATGTTCTCTCAGAGGTGCTTTTGGAAAAAATTACAGTCCAGTTATGTTCCACCTATCTGTGCTTATGTTTTTTAAATTACATGTGATAACTTTTTTACATAGGTGAAAGACATGTACTGCACAGCACTGATAGATTTTTTTTTTTTTTTTTACCTGCAACTAAAATTCTTTCTAGCTGTTCTCTGTAGTAGATACTAGAAAAAAATGGTTTGTGTGGTATGTATGTTACCACTAGCAAAAATATAGACACGTAAGATTACTCTTTTTAGTAATCTTTATTTCTTTTGTTAGCAGGTGATGTTATATGCATAAGACCTTTTAATCCCTTTAAAACACTTTCACTGACAAGTTGAACTCTTGTGTACTTGTTTTGGATGGGAATTGTGCCTCTGTAGATCTGTGACTTAATCTGTACAATGTAGCTGCTCATACATTTCGTAGCAGTGTCATCGGTGCCACCTTTTTGGTAGCAGGTGCAGAGTTGGCCTTGCATATGTTTTCAGCGTTTTGAAGTTTGCCACGGGGAAACTTGGAATGACTGCTTTGCCCTACAGGGTGACCATGACCATTTTTTGCCATAGATGCTTTTATTTTCCAGAAGTTGCCTTTTTTTTTTTTTTTCTTTTTTTTTCCCTTTTCCATCGTTTAATAATTCTGTAGTATAGCATGGCAGTATTTTGTTACAGATTGAAGTTGATGTGACATCAGAACATATAATTTAATATTAAGTTATCTTTCTTTTTTTGGGGCTTCTTCTAGAAATTACAATACAAATGCAAATTCCAACTTTTTCAGAGTGGGAGGTAGGCACTTCAGAGTATCTAGGTGTCTGTGTTACAGTATGTGGTTCTCTAGATTTGTAATATTTTCCCTTCTGTGAGGCAGTAATTTTGAAAATATTACTAAAAATCAAAATAGTCTAGTTTAAAAACAGGTATGTCCGATTCACCTTGTGAAACTGACCATCTTTGCAAAGTATTTAAAATTCTCATAAGGTGGAAATGTTGTTAGTCCGCTAAAGACTAAATAGCGGTTCTTACTAAATTGCAGTGGTAAAAAATTCTAATTAAAATGCAAAAATGTTTTGGACTATCTTTGACTTATCATTTTCTTAGTTCAGGAAATTTTTTCTTATTTGCATGTGCATAACAGCAAAGTGTATGTTTCAATAACTTTTTTCAGCTGTGACTTTGTGTACAATTTCTTAATTTATTTAAAGAAGTCTTAAAAACCTTCCAGCAGTTATCTAAAAGTAGATTTCTGTACTAAGAAATCTTTATTGTGATCCCATGAGTAACCAACTTCTGTAGCATGTCTCGCTGTGCCAACTTTTCTTAACATTCTGTTTTATTTAAAATAATTTTAAAAGCCCTGCCTTTTGGCAGGCATGTAAAACAAGTATGTGATTTTAACTATTGTATGTTTAACAGGAACCCAAGACAAAATTGTGCAAAAATAAAAAGATACTTTCTTTACACGCTTGATATATGCATGCACTATACGACATAGTGATAGTTTAAATAAACAGATTCGTACTTGACCACAACTAGCATTTCATTAGCTATGCAGGATTTTTTACTCAATATTATAGTACTTTTATCTTCTTTAGAGAGCTTTTTAATATACACATATTTTATAACACTGATAGGATTCTTTTGTATTGCACAGAACATTTGGGATAATGTCCAAGTTCTGATTCATTGTAATGTTTTAAGGAGATATAAAATATTTGCAGACTCATCTGGATTATTTTGTTGTGGTGAGATTGTGATTGGACTTTCTTTTTGAAGAATTTTGCAGACAGGTAATTAAGATCTGCTGTACTTCAATTACTTCTTGGTGGAACATTACAAAGTTTACCTTAATTTTTGTAAAGACTTTGGTTTACGAATTTCTTCAGATGTTTAGAGCGTAGCTTAGTATAAGTTAAATGGTTATTTACTAATAACGGTTAGCTATTAGTGACGGTTTTTAATAAATCCATGAAGAAACACTAAATACACTAGATTTCTGTAGCAAAAGCATTTAAGAACTTTCTTGTTTTATAGAAAGAAAAGTAACACTTAAGATGACTTACTGCAGTATATTTGGATTTCTGCAGTTGGTACACTGGAGGCATTAATGTGCTCTTGTTTACAGCAAATATGTCAAAAATACCTTCTTTTTTTTTTTTTTCCTTTTAAACTCAAGATTATGTACATCTACCAGTCTAACCATTGGTTTATGTTTGATCGGGTATTTGTACAGATACAGACATAAAAAAAAGTTGCATTACAGTTGTCTCTATTATATGTCCAGCCTGAACTCTACCAGGAGAAAAGAAGTTGACTGGAATATCATGTGAGTATTACAAAATACTAAACTAAATACATGAAAAGTGCAACTTGGTATTATAGATGTAATTTATGTCATCTGTTTTTCCATTTGTAGTTTCAATAATGCAGTAGAAAATTTAATTGTTATATTGTCACTTTACAATTGTGGCGTTAAAAGGTTTCCCAGATTGCATTGTCTCTGTGTTTTGTGAGCTTCCTTTGGAAAATATTTTTAGATTAAATTTTAAAAAAATAAATTTAAAAACACTATTACATTAAAAAATTGTATTTTAAATAATTACACTTAAACCCTGCACTTTTTTAGCACAATAGAGGGTTCATCTGCATTAGTATTTCAGTTCTTGAGTACAGAATCTGCTTTTGAGAGAATGTATTGATTGTCCCTGCTTGAAGCAGATGGTTCACGCTGCAGTGCACAAACCGTGTTTCTTCAGAGTGAGCCAGGAGATGGGTTCTGAGAGTGCACCTGATATTGTAACTGTTAATAAATATTCAGCCTGAAGAACCAAAGTAGAAATGGTCTAAAGTAAGTCCCGCTGGCACATGTGTCTTACAAAATGGTTGTTCTGCCCTTTGAGAATCTTCCGCTGGCCTGCTAAGGTAGGCATAGCTAGAGAGTGGGTGAATGAGCTATTTATTTTGTTTTATTCTTGTACATGGACACATATGTGGTGAACTAGTCAAAGTCTACTTTGAATTCAGACCTTTGTCTCTTGAATTATATCCCTATAACATTTGAATTCTTCACATACTCTCTTTGTAGGTAAATTCTTTCATTTGAATTCATTACATAGAATTTTTCTTTACAGCTGACCTTGTACACAGTGGACTACTTCCACTTTGTTGAATTTAAAGGCATCAGTCCACAGGGTGCCCAAGTGGAAATGTCCCTTTCCCTGCTCTTTCAAAGAGGTTACCTTTTGAGTTAAACATTTGGTTTAGAGCTTTGAAATGTATTGGAGTGAACATCCACTTGCAGTTGTTGAGGTCACAGTGTGGGAAGCAGATCCAAACTTCCTGAGTTTTATAACCAGAAGAATGAGAACCTATAATGTGACCTACCTGCTCGGTAGGGTGACTTCTGAGAACCACACAAGAGCTGCATGGCAGAGGTTCCAGTGTTCATCTGTCAGTTGATTGCATTTCTTAATTAGTGTGTTGGATATTGCAATGTCTAATGTTGCTTTTGTTTTGACAAGAAAGCTCAAATTGAAGCAGTTAGCTAATTCCTACAGGATTTGCTGGAAGAGCCAGGCTGAACAGGTAAGCCTGTGAAATGTCTTATTGCCAGTGAAGAGGGCAAGTCCGGCTTCCCTGCTGTCCACACATCTCTATCTCCTTGTGCTTCTGTCCCTCCCTGACCATTCTGCAAATCAGTTAAACACATTGATATGGCAGGAAGCAATACAGCTTTTTCTTCTGTATTAGTTTGCTATGACATACTAGTAAGTTGGCTTATGGAAGTACCTGGTAAGCACCAGTGCTGTGAGAAATGAACTAAAAGGAAGAAAACTTCCAAGTGAGAAATGGTAAAGAATTCCTTCTTTTATTCTCCACCCCCAATACTTAACGCCTTGTGAAACCGTAACCTTAATAACCATATTCAGTAGGTTGTCATTCTTTGACTTTGCTGTGAGAAGAAGTATGCATGCTCCTGGTGAAGTTACAGCTTTTTCAATTGGTAGAAATTAATGTCAAATACTGAGATTTGCAGATCCTAGTGTAGGGTCTTGAGAAAACACACTTTAATTTAAGATTCTGTCTTAATTGCAACATTCACGTTTGTCTTATCATCAAGCCCAGGTTGTTTAGGGCTTTGAGCAACCTGGTCTAGTGTAAGGTGTCCCCTTCTGTGGCAGGAAGGTTTGGAACAATGTGATCTTTCATGTCCCTTCCAACTCTAACTATTCTATGATTTTTAACCCTCAGGAGCCTTACCTGTTCTACCCTTTGCTCCAGACCTAAAATACAATTCTTTTTCATTGTCTGGTCCTGCTTATCAGATGGCTTAACTCATCTCAAACTGCACTGCATATGCTGCTATCTGGTTATATGTTCTTACGTCCTTTCCTGCTCTGCTGATTCATAGAATGATAGAAATGCAAGGTTGGAAAGGTCCTACAAGATCATCTAGTTCAACTGTCCTCCTATCACCAATACTACCCACTAAATCACTAAATCATGTTTTGTAGCACCTCATCCAGACACTTCTTGAACACTGCTAGAGACCCAACAACACCTCCCTGGACAGGCCATCCCAGTGCCTGACCACTCTTTGAGATAAAAAGTTTTTCCTGACATCTGATCTAAATCTCTGCTGCAACCTGTGGCCATTCCCTCGAGTCCTATCATTAGTTATCTGGGAGAAGAGGCCGACCCCCTCCTCTTCACAACCTCCCTCCCCTGAGCCTCCTCTCCTCCAGGCTAAACAATCCCAGCTCCCTCAGCTGCCCCTTTTAAGACTTGTGCTCCAGACTCCTCACCAGTTCTGTTGCCCTTCTCTGGACATGTTCCAGGGCCTCAATGTCTTTCTTGTAGTGAGGGACCCAAAATTGAACACAGTACTCAAAGTGCGGCCAGAACTGTCAATTTACTTGCCATTGGTTTTCAGGTGAATAAGGGAGCTAATCCCACCTATGAATACAGGGCCAGCATGCAACTAGTGCTGAAGATGATAGTGAGCAGCCAGTCGTTTCTCAAACCAGTGGGATGTTTACATCTGTTCATGTGTATGTGTGGTTGGGCTTCTCGGCAACAGGTTGCCTATCTTGGTTCTGGACACTTGTCACCCACTGTTCTTTGATTGCTCCCTCTGTTTTGGCAGAATCAGAGTGGAATCGGAGAGAGCAGGAGAGCCAGCTTTCCTTTTCTGAGATTTCTGCAGTTTGGCAGCTTAGGTGTTGGAGCCTGAGCATTCACAAAGAGCAGCTGGTAGAGAAGTCTTGCTTTTAAATCTAACGTTTTTCAGGGTTGATGAGAACTATGGAATGGAAGAGTCTCTCACTCAGAATTATCCTTCCATTATTTTGATTTCAAAACTTGAAAATACCATTGCTGATTAGTGCAGTGGTAGAATTGTTATAATTTTAAAAACTAAGCCAATGTTTTTTTCCCTGAACAGGGAAATGGCTGAAGACTTTTTGTCACTCTTTCCCATCTCCATCCCCCATCAGCTGAAGACTTCCGTTGTTAAAATCAGTCAGGGTTTTTCTGCTCTGAGCAGTAGGAAACAGGATCTTTCAATGAAAAATGATAGGTTTTATTAATAATAAATAATGCTACTTGGGCAGTTTACAAAAAGGCAGATTTAAAATCTGCTGCTTCAGCCTCAGACTGTACAAAACATTACTTGTATTTTGGGTTTTTTTGAGATGTTTGGCTGAAAGGGAGTTAAAACAATGCTCCTGAAATTCTCTCCTCATGAACCTATTTGAGCAGTTGTGTCAGTATATACTTTTGGTCATCTAAATTTAAAACAAGACTCTTGCTAAGAAGGTCAATGAAACTACTTTCCTTTTGATCTTGCATCCTTGTGGGTGCCTGGATAGTTCTGTAAGAAAAGTTTTGCTGGATGAGTCAGTGCACTGAGTCATAGGCAGCGTGAAGCCTGTAGTGCTCTAGACTAACTAATTGGTAACAGTCTCAAATTTAATTAAAGCACAGTTGTCAGCTCTGTGTTACTGATTGACATCCCACTGAAGTATTTTTGTTTTAGCAGCTTACATTAATTGTTCTTTGCTGTTAAAATGTGTATGTTTTAAGATCTTATTTCTGTTGAATTGACCTGCCATTGACATTATCTTTTACTATCCTCTTTATGATTTTTATAGTATGTGCTTTAATTTATTTTTTTCCCCCTTGTTAGGTTACATATTCGGTAATTATACTCTTTACCATGCCTGTGGATTTACAGGCAAGTTTTCTTCATTAGAACTGTCCTGTTAGCACTGATGAATGTTTTTTCCCTTTCCTAAAATTTTGTAAGCATTATGCAAAACTTCTTAAAAAATTAAAAAAAAAAAACAAACAGAACTTTTTGTGTTGACTTGCAGATTACATTTTCAGTTTTGGTATTTTTGATTTCTAATGTTCATCTTGTCTTGTACTCTGTTTTATGATAATGAATAGTTTCTTCTTTTTTTTTTCTTTTTTTTTTTTTTTTTCTTTTTTCTTCTTTTTTTTTTCTTTGTTCTTCTTTTTTTTTCTTTTTTCTTCTTTTTTTTCTTTTTTCTTCTTTTTTTTTTCTTTCTTCTTCTTTTTTTTCTTTTTTTTTCTTTTTTTCTTTTTTTTTTCTTTTTTTTTCTTTTTTCTTCTTTTTTCTTTTTTTTTCTTTTTTCTTCTTTTTTTTTCTTTTTTCTTCTTTTTTTTTTTTCTTTCTTCTTTTTTTTTCTTTTTTTCTTCTTTTCCCAGTGCCTGCCCATCATCCCCAGATGATGTCAGTGACTTACAATATCATTGGAGTCTTTCTCCCTCCTGTTCTTCAGTTCCATGGTGTGTGTGTGTTTCTTTTCATGGTGTGGCATGGGGAGGCAAAGAGCCAGATGAGGGGCAGGGGGGAACAGGACGTGTCTTATAGCTGCCTTTCATTAATGGAAAAAACCCCACAGCCTCAGGGTCTTGGCAGAAAAGCATGATTTGATTTTATTTTTTTTTACATCATTTGCATTATTAAAAAAACCCTTGCTGGCTTTGTGTATGACTTCTGCTTGCTCCAGCTGAGAATTGAGGAGTGAAAACTTGAATGGAAGGTTGCTCTCTTATTTCTTATTTTTAAAACCTTTGAGACAATATTTTTTCAGAAATTGTCTATGCTACTTCCATACATGATAAATACTGAAACTGGGATGGTGAAGAAATGTCTTTCTAGGGACTTGAGGGGGTAGAAGATGTTTTGTTTACATGTTATTTTTCTCATGAACAGTTTTTCCTCTCTTGTAAACCCTTTAGAGCTAAAGATCTTGCTAAATCACAAGACCACCAGTAATACAGTACTAGTTCACATCAGAAATATGCCTGACCAGGTAAAGATACATACCTGACCTGTCCAGTCTCTGGCAGTGCCCAATAGCAGCTGCTAATGGAAGCCTTACAGAAGGGGCAGATGGAAGATTTTTATTTTTCTATTTTGCATTACCTTTAATGCTCCAGCAGTAGTTTAAGGACATCCTGGAAGGAGGAAGGAAAAAAAAACCCAAAGTTGAGGGCTGCATTCTTGTAATATTACCAGCATAGTCTTTTTTTCAAGTTTGATCTCAAAACAAAGCAAAAAAAGAAAGTGTTAGGTATTAGCCCTCTCCCCGCAACATGATATCCGTAGTTTCACTATTTGCATGAAAGGCACTTCTTTTATTTGTTCTAACTTGATGCCTGATAATATCATCAGGTTCCCTGAGCTCTTGTATTTTGAGATAAGTGAATCATACCATCTGCTGAAGCTGTTTAAAAGTAACATTAATAGTCCTCCACAGAAAATTGCTGGAGCCCTTGGATGTTATATTGGACCAGAGAGATGTGTCCCAAGGGACTCCTTTTCCATATTTCCTCTCAGCTTGTCCTCATCTAAGCCCAGTTTCATATAAAGCAGCAGTGATGGAAGGTATTCTGTTCTCTCCTGGAATGATCATTTGGTTAGCTCTGAAATTTGTTCTTTGAATGTAATTTTCTTGTTTTTCTGGATTGTAGATTTCCTTCACATCAACTTTCTCCTAGGAATGCAAGGCTTACTGATGCAGTTGTCAGCCTTCTTTCTACAGAATTTCATCCTTGGTGCCCTTCTCCTTTGTTGTCTTTATCTTGATTTTATCCAGTTCCTTTCCTGTTCTAGCAGTTCTTCCTGTTTCTCTGATTGGACTCTTATTCTCCAACAAAGTATCTGTTCTTCTGGTTTTGCGTATAATGTATTTGAAAAACTTACATTTTAAAATAGGTTTATGACTGTAACTCTTTCATGTAGCTATTTGTTCTATTTTATCAGTATGTGAAGATATTTAGATGTTTTGAATATGGCCACCAAAATAATACTTATCCTACAAACTAGAAATAAAATTAATTCTTTAAGAGAAAAATATGGCGTATTTCAAAACATCTTCCAATTTGAAAGAAGCAGTAAGGATTTAAAGCAAAGCGTCCACCTGCCTTACAGTCATTGAAGAGAATAAACCTCTAATTGGAAGTATCCAATTTCTGTATAGAATAAAATAAAATAAAAATCTTGCATTCCAGCTAAATTTTTCTTGCTCTATGCAGAAGATTTAGGAAAAGATTTCTGTGTTGAAGACTTATAGCTTGGATTTTAAATGTAGTAATGTGGGAACTGTCATATTCTGTTTTGTATAGTAACATCAGCAGTAGTATCTTTAGTGGTAAAAGTAGTGTAATGTAGAGTAGAGTATTAATAACTCTACTTTGGACAAGTGCGTTGTTGCTCATGCAATCTTGGTTAAAAGTGGCGATAGTTTCCTACTTATTCTCATCATGTTTCCCACACACCATTTGTACATACAAATCATAGAATACCAGTTTGGAAGGGATTTCAGGGATCACCTGGTCTGACCTTGCATGGCAAAAGCATGGTCAAGAGAAGATCGCCCAGGACATTGTCCAGCTTAATCTTAAGTGTCCAGTGATGGGGAATCCACCACTTCCTTGGAAAGATTATTCCAATGGATGATTATTCTCACTGTGAAAAATTTTCCTCTTATGTCTAATCGGAATCTGTCCGGGAGTAAGTTCTACACATTAACCTTTGTCTTTTCCATGTGACTCCTTGTAAAAAGGGAGTCTCTGTTGTCTTTGTAGCCACACTTTAAATACTGGATCATGGTGATAAGGTTGCCCCTAAGTTGTGTTTTTTATGGCAGAACAAAACCAGTTTTCTCAGACCTTCCTCATGACAGGTTTCCCAGTCCTTTTATCATCTTTGTGGCCCTTCTCTGGACCCTCTCCAGCCTGTCCACATTTTTTTTGTATAGTTGGGACCAAAACTGAACACAGTATTCCAGGTGTGACCGGACAAGCAGTAAGCGGTAGAATGACTTCTTTATCTCTGCTGGTGATGCCCTTGTAGAAACAACCCAACACTGTTGGCTTTCTTTGCCACATCAGCGCACTGTTGTGTGCAGCACACTCACGTTGAGCTGCTTGTCCACCAAGACCCCCAAAGTTCTTTCCACAGAACTGTTCTATAGCCAGGTAGATCTCAGCCTGTGCTGTGCTCCTGGATTATTTTTTCCCAGGTGCAAGACCTTACACTTGTCTTCCTTGATTGTAATAAGGTTCTTGTTAGCCCACGCCTACATCCTGTCCAGGGCTTTTACCAGGCAAAATGTACTATAATATTTTTTTTTGTCTTTTAGCACTTCAAACTTCTTTGGATTAGGTTATTCTGGACAGAATCAGTGTGTTCTATGTCAGAGTACTGATGATAAAGAAAGAAGATTTGTGACCTGTTAATGGGATTTCTGCCTCTCAGTCCACAAGTCTGGAACATCCCACCAGTACTGGGATTTGCATTTGCTTAAGATAGAGGAAATGGTCAGGAATGTTTACGTATTCCCATTATTGAAGTTATGCCTTTTTAGTTGTCTGGGACAAAGTTCTCTTCATAATAGAGGCAAATATCTAATGTTGATAATATCTACTATTTTTCCTCTATAACTTAAAATAACATTTAAGTGAAATATTTAGAGGTTGTCTTCTGTGTGCATTGTTGTGTTGCATATTACATGTTGCATATTTTGCCTTGCTATGGTAGATGGATTTTTACAAATGGTACACAAAATTTCTATCAGATTAGTTTGTTCTTCCATGTGTGTAAGGGGGGGAAAAAAAATATCATTAAATGGCATTAGAAACACTAGTCTTGGGAGTATTTGTTAGTCTCTTGGCTGCTGGTAGAAAGAATTACTTAGAGAATTAAGACTTCATTTCAGCAGATGTTATGCAGAACTTCTGCCTTGTTGACCTGTCTCTGAGTGGGCAAGAGTAAGTGCTCAGAACCTGATGGAGCTGGCATTTAGAAAATACAGAAGATGAATTTTAACACCTACAGAGGCATGAAGCAATTAAGGTACCAATTTTAGCATAATATAATAGGCTATAAGAGTTAAAATAATTTAACAGTCAGGTAAGAGCACTTGGAAACATACTTGTAGCACCATGTTTTTTATATTTTTGTAAAGAATTTTCTCAATTTATTTAGAATTGTTCTTATTTTTTTCTCAGCAAGTCAGATGTTTCCATCTGTCAGGATTTTTCTCTATGAGTAGGAAATTAAACTATAAATCTTAAAATCAAAGGAGTGGAACACAAGGGGCAAATTATCCAAAGAAACCATGCAGTTACTTTAAGCAAGGAATAAAATTCATGTAGACCAGTGATTCTTATCACAAGAAATGTCTATCCATATTGTTATTTTAGGAAATGGCTCACAGTTGCTAGTTACCATATCAAACTAAGTGTACATATGTTTATATGTTGATTTTTGATGAAATTCAGTTTGAGTGAAAGGATATAAATAATTGTCAATGATGGTAGTACAATTGTTTTTGGTCAGGCATTCTGCGTTGCTGCTGTGAAGCACCTGAGACTTGAACATCATGGCCAGCCATGCCTATTAGCAGATACTTGTGAGAACATGCCATCCCTGAATGTGTATGTACCTATCATGCTGCAAAAATGATTTCTTCTTGAGATAGTTGCGTGTGAATTCACATCCTGTTTAAGGAGGTTATAAGGTGAAAGATAACAGTAGTGAATATACTCACTTGATTTGACAAGTTGGATCACATTTTCATCAGTTTACTTTGATTTAAGGAGCTGAGTACAAATATAACCCTTATTTTTTTAATGTAAATTGGATTCTTGTAGTGTGTGTTCTAGGAAATTGATCACCTCCAGTCACAGGTTCATATTCTTCTATTTACATCAATGAACATGAAAACGGAGTGGGTTTACTTTGCAAGTTTAGGAGTCTCCATGACTCCTTTGCAATACTGGTGGCTTATGTGGTGTTCATAGAATGTTATCCTTTTTGATTCCTTGTGGAAATAACCATTTAATCTCAGTTCTAAAACCTACTAGATTTTTGTGGCTGTGGGTGAAATAGGATAAATGTTACTGTTGAAAGAGCAGAAAGGCTAAAAATAGTGTTCCTTTTCAAACAAATTCACTTGGTAAATGTTTTTCACTGCTTTGTTTCTTAATTTTATTGATGATGCTCAACGTGTTCCTCCATTAACATGTTTTGGTGTAAATAATTACCCGTTGCATTCAGTACTTTTGATATTTGATCTTTATTCCTATTTTGCTCTTGTAATGACTACCTGTTGTTTGTTGTATGTTAAACTTTTCGTGAAAAGGTTCTGTATGCAGTGAGTTTTTTTAGGAGTTGAACAGTCTTATGTTGTTGATATGTTTAGAAATGTCCCTTTTTGACTATTTATGTTCTTAGT
>VZTM01010040.1:353-15852 GCA_013400555.1 Jacana jacana | reverse complement strand
TATGCTTACCTGTTAGTTAAGGTCTGTCCCATACAGGATACTTAAATTTGCAGTGTCTGTAAGTGCTACTTCTTCATCAAAGTGGGGCGCATTTTCTGTGTTACTGTAGTGTAGAAATTTGCAGCCTTTTTTCTTTTGTAAGTTTTAAAATGAGTATTTTCCTTGGTCTCTTCAATGGAAGCTGAATCAAATTGCTGGGATTTCCTAGACATCCTTTGTAGTTTCATATCCTCTGTTGTGACTTGCTGCTTTTTAAGCGGAAGTACATTACCTGTTGGATAGAGTAGGGTGAAATCTTCTCTCTGTTCTATTCTCACACAGTGCAGGTACTTAATAAAATTTCTGATCACTGATGCTGTCAGAAGTAATTTGCAGAGTTTGGGGTGATTATGGGATAGGGATTTTTTTGGTAGTGACATGACTTCTTTGGAAGAATTACTAGTAATACAATAATTCTTTGTAGTGTACACATTCACGTGATACTGACAAGCTGCTTCCCTTCCATGTTGCACCCTGTAAAGAATGCTGATAGTGAGACTTGATCCGGTTTTCTTACCTGATTCTCTAGTTCATTTCATTTTAAACCTGAGGACCATTTAAGATAGCAAAAGGGAACATGTCCTCTGATCTTTATGCCATCTTTTAAATTGTTACCAAATGCTTAGTGGAGAAAATGTCAATAGTACAGGCATCATATTATAATTTTGCTTCAAACTTTTCTGATGCTAAATTTATACTGCAGATTTGGGTTTTTTTAGGAAGCAGAATGGGATTGGAGAATAGAAAAAGCTTGCTTTATTGGAAGTAGGTTATTTTAAGTGGAATTTTAAAATTTTGCAGTCGTTTTTGCTAAGTGCTTACTTATGACAGAAAAGGCTGATTAACAGGGTCATCTGAAGTTTCAGAAATGTAAGTTTGTCAAAATGGACTCAATGAAGTGTATGCTTCAGAGTGTTGTAGACATAATACTATTCCTCAGTGGTTCAGAACCTGAATATTTTCCCGTTTCCTTAAATGAACTCCTCTCAAGAAAACCCAGTGTATAAGCTATTACACTGCTAGGAAATGTGGACATATGCATTATTTTTATGGAAGTTTCACACATAAATTGAGAGTCATGACTGTGTGCTGTAGTGAAAGACACGTCTCTCTTTTGCATTGCTTTTAGAAAAGCTCTCACAACTGAGATATTAGGAGTCTGATGGTTTTTATTCAATGAACCTCTATTAAAATTGTGATTTTTTTTTTTTTTTTTTACACTTGCTCAGCTGCACTTCTGTGATTTTTATGATCTCCCCCTCTCCCACCCATTTTACAAATAGTACTTGGCTTTGCTAGTTTTTGCACATATTTTGGTACAATTTATGAGATGTTGGTAAGTCCAATTTGTGCTCTTGCTCTCCTCTGTAACTCTAGTGTGTTGTCATCATATTAGTCGCTGCTGAATAACACATACAAGACAGTGAATGATTTATCAACTTGAACACAAAGGAAATAATGGGGCTGTGGTTTGTGTTCAGGTATCTAACTCCTCTATATAGTCATTTTTAAGGTGATGACACATGGTATTTAGAGTAGATGCTCCTATTCTTAAATGATTCCAGTCTTTGAAAGAAAATGGGAGATTGGCCAGCAACACGGTGTGTTGTCATTTGTATTTTATTTGTATAGACACGAGTAACTGGATGCATCAGCCTTGATCATATGTGGCTAAATATATTAAGAAGAGAAGAATCCTCCCAGTTTAAAATTAACTTAATAGCATAAGGAATTATGTAAGATTTCATTAAAGAAACAATTGGGAAAAAATGTATTCTATGAGTAAGATTTTTTTTTTTAACTTCTGTATTCTGTTTGAGCAGTTGAGCATATCTGTCTGATATGGATTAGACCACGCTGAGCGAATTGGTGCAGGTGTCACATAAAGAAAGTTGGAGTGTTGATATACAATGTTGATATACTGATTATGAAAATTAATCCAGTTATTTTGGTAACCAGTGTTATATTGTCACTGGTGGTTGCTGTTTTCACAGCCTGAATGCTAAGCTGTGCATTTGATTGCTGTAGGAAAAACCTCTCTTACTTAACAGTTCTCTAGATGTTTTTGCTTCTGTCCAGTCCCGTCTGACCTGTGTGCTCCATGGTGTTGGAACGAGCTCCATCTTTCTAGGGTGTTGCATTCAGATCAGGAATGTACACAAGCTTGGTACTTCTGGGTAAAGAACAAATGAGGAAGGCTAAGCAGGATATTCACTATTAAAGAACGAGTCCCTTACTTTGTCATGCTCTCCTTGGATTTATTTAGGCTTCTCCAAAGTGGTATTAACTCATTATGTACTATGAAGAAGGAATATGAGGAATTGCTGCTTAGGTGGATTCTTGGGAAGTGTACACAAATATTCTCTGATAAGATATTAGCTGTATTGGGGTGACTATGATAATGGAGCTACTATTGTGGTTTTCTTTAAATAATAGATGGAGTTGACTCTTCCATTCCCTCTGAATGGATGTAGCTGGTTTAGGGGTACTTGTGTGTACTTGCTGATGGGTCACTTGTACAAATGTGTACTTGCTGATGATTTTATTTATTTAGTGTTATGAATCTATACTGTTGGATATGATAAGTGGAACAAAGGAAATCAGCTGCTTCTAAATGATTCCAAACTGGAGGTGTTAATTGTAAACTAGCTTTCTGATGATAAACCTGATGCAATCAATTTAAGATGTCAAACCAGCTCTTCTCAGAAGTGAAAGGAAGAAGGGAGGGTGTGATGATATACCTGCCGATGGATACAGTTTGAGGAAGCACTCTTCAGCTAATGTTACATCCAAGCACGTGCCTGGGGTGTCACAGCACCATTGAAGATCAGGTTGGTTGCATACAGGGCAGTGTAAGCTTGCAGATCCAACAGCAGGCAGTAAGAAAGAGTAATTGTGTGTTCTTGTAAGGAGGAGCTCAGCAGTACTGAATATTGAGAGCTAGATAAAAAAAGATGGTTTGGGGCTCAGATTCTGCTTGTGGCAGAAAGGATGCAAAATAATAATTGCTTTTTAAGTTTTCTTCTGTGCAAATAGATTTTGGATGGAAATACAGGATAAAGCTAATAGGTATGAAACTAACAGACCCATCTTGTGCTGTGTGTTGATTCCAGGACCGCTAAGCACTCTAGGCATGTTCATAACATTAAGCCCATAGTCTTTTGGAGGTAAATGATACTATGTCTGCAGATAAGTGTTTAATTGCTTTGCTCTGAGGGAAATGACTACTAATCTGGATAATTACATGGAATTGTTGCTGTTATCTCTATGGCCTTTCCTACTCTGTCTCACTCAGGGTTTTGATTTTTTTTTTTATATCTTAAGTTAAATAGTAAGTTTCTTTGAAAAGAACTCCATTGCATATGTGTACAGTTCATAAAGCAAATTAGTTTTGCTGATGGTAATTCCTTTGGCCTCTAATAAGTGATCATGGTATATAAGGATCATTATAGCTGTCCTGGTTTGAGGTAAAACAAACCAATTTCTGTTCAGTAATTTTACTTTTTTTAGCTGAGCCTCTTCTAACTAACTAAACTTTGAAATTAACAACATGTTGTTCAGAAACTGTTCACTCTCACAGTGGTAAGACCTGATTGTCCCAAGGAATGGTATGCAGAGGCCCTTGCTTATACTTATTGCTATAACAACCAAGGTCAGGTAATTTTCTTATTTGCCCAGTTGGAGGGTCGGAAGCAGGGTCAAGAGGTCACACTTGTAGGGAGGAGCAGATAGGACAGGTGACCCAAAACTAACCAACTGGAGTATTTCATCCCATCTGCATCATGCTCAGTATAAAAGCTGAGGGATCAAAGGGTCAACTCTCTTCCTTCAGTGGCCGACGTCTGAGGAGGACCCTGTCTGTTTGTCTGCCTTTGATCCTGATCCAAGCATTCCTGACTCCATTTCTGGAATCCAGCTCCTGTTGGTCACTGAGTTCAGCCTGGGACTTTTCCTGATGCTGCTGGTGACGGGATCGTCATCCCGGGAGCTTGATACTGTTTTGTCTAGACTGTATACTTTTTTTCCCTTTTATAACTTTTATTTTTTCTTTTTATTATTTTATTATAGTAATGAAAACATAAATAATAAAGTAGTTTAGTTTCTTTCTAAACTCCTGAATCTCTTTAATCCTTTCCTCTCCTCTCTCTTTCATCATCTGTCTGATTGGTCAAAACCACGACAATAGCAAAACTGAGTAAAAGCATTTGTTTGCAGGCAATCAATAATAGACAAAGGGGAGGAAGTATTTGCACTTTTAATGCTCCTGTTAAAAGCTGTCTGATTTTCTGGGTATTTGTAGGGATTTGTGTGGAACAGATCATACTGAGTGCCATTACGTGGCACATGAAGGACAGCCCGCCAATCAGTCACAGTCAACATGGATTCATGAAAGGCAGGCCTTGCTTGAGAAACCTGATCAAACCAAGAAGGAGAGTTTATGGCCTTTGGAAAAACAGTCAAGCCACTCAGGAAGATTACAAAGGTGTAGTAAAGCTATGTAGGGAAAATATTAGAAAGGCCAAAGCCCAGCCAGAATTTAACCTGGCCTTGGACGTTAAAAACAATAAAAGGAATTTATATAAATATATTAGTAAAGAGGAGGACTCAGAAGAACCTCCATCCTCTATTAGATATGGGAGGTAACATAGTGACAAAGGATGAGGAGAAGGCTTAATTACTGTACAACTTCTTTGCCTCAGTCTTTAGTAGTAGAGCTGGTTGTTCCCTGAGTACTCAGACACCTGAGCAAGCAGATGGAGCAGGGTGCAGAGTAGAGTAAAGCCCCCATAATCCAAAGGAAGGTGGTGAGGGACCTGCTCCAACACCTGGATACAAATGGGCCCAGATGGGATCCACCCAAGGGTGCTGAGGGAGCCGGTGGAAGTGCTTGTGGAGCCACTTTCCATCATTTACCAGCAGTGCTGGCAAACTGGGGAGGTCCCAGCTGACTGGCATCTTGCAAATGTGAAGCCTGTCCACAAGAAGGGGCAGAAGGATGATCCGTGGAACTACAGGCCTGCCAGTCTGACCTTGGTGCCTGGGAAGGTCAGAGAACACATCATCCTGAGTGCCATTATGTGAAACATGAAGGACACCCAGGTGATCAGGCCTAGCAAGCACAGGTTCATGAGGGGCAAGTTATGCTTGACAAACCTGATCTCCTTCTGTGATAAAGTGGCCCACCTGGTGGATGAGGGAAAGGCTGTGGATGTTGTTTACTTGGACTTTAGCAAGGCCTTTGATATAGTCTCCTACAGTATCCTCCTGGAGAAACTGGCTACCCATGGCTTGGATGGGAGTATTCCCCACCAGGTTAAATACTGGCTGGAGAGCCAAGCCCAGAGAGTGGTGGTGAATGGAGTTAAATCCAGTTGTCAGCTGGTCATGAGTAGTGTCCCACAGGGCTTGATACTGAGGCCAGTTCTCTTTAATATCTTTATCAATGATCTGGACAAGGGGATTGAGTGCACCCTCAGTAAGTTTGCAGACGACACCAAGTTGGGTGGGAGTGTTGACCTGCTGGAGGGTAAAAAGGCTTTGCAGAGGGATCTGGGCAGGCTGGATGGATGGGCTGAGAGCAACAGGATGAAGTTCAACGAGGCCAAGTGCCAGGTCCTGCACTTGGGCCACAACAACCCCATGCAGCGCTAGAGGCTTAGGAAAGAGTGGCTGGAGAGCTGCCTGGCAGAAAAGGACTCTTGGCTGAACATGAGCCAGCAGTGTGCCCAGGTGCCCTAACAGAGGAGAGCCAAATAATTTCATAATATAACATGCTGCCGCAGGTAGTACTTTGTAAACGAAGGGTGTTGTCAGACAGTGAAGAGTTTGGTATGCTGCCTCTCCAGCTTTTGGCTTACGATAGTTTCTATACTGTCATGTTGAAATACAAGCAATTAGTTTAACAACTTCAATTAAAATGTAATTTATTATGTTCTTAATGTACTTGTTTATTAGTTTTTGTAATTAACAGCTTAGTCTTTTTAAAATAAAAAAATACACCCCCCCCAAAAAAAAATAATTTGCTTAACTTAGTCATGTCATTGTATTCTGTGATTCCCAGCATTGCATGTTGTATTAAAGTACACAAGTAATACACAGGAGAATGTTTTTTCCCTTAAAAAGGAAGTGAAGGGACACTTGTTGAGACTACAGATTGAGTACATGTTTTGGGTTTTTTTTAGTTAACACTGTTGATACTTTAAACGTGATTTATTACTGTAGTTGCAAGTTGCTGATTAAGACTTCTGATGCTACTATCAAACCAGCTGCAGAGTTTCCACAAGAGGTTGGACGTTCCCGATGTTTGATTTAATGCTCTGAAGGGTGGATGATGTACCTTTTGTAATCAATGAATGATTTGGAAGCTGTATAGGTCTACAAGGTTTCTCTGCTCATTATTTTTGCCAGTGGTGAATGACAGGATTTTTCTCAGGGTCTGTACTATATTTTGATTGCTCTATTAATATAATAAAAAGTATTCAAGTAAATGATAAGTCATACTAGGACTGGATAAGTCTCACTAGGAGTTTGCGCTCATTTTTGTGGTAGGAAATTAATCTGGTTTTAATTGCCTATGAGTCTGAACTATGTTCCTTTTTGTAAAGCTGATCTCAAATATAAATCAGTAACTGCCTGTTCTTTAATTATGTATTAGTGTATTGTACCTGCATACTAGATGAGAATATGAGCATCTCCAGTTACGGTGTATTGGAGGTCATTAAATCTTCTCTGCTCTATGAAGTTTAGTAGCACTGAGTTTCTAATTACAGAAAAATGTACTGTACAGAAAAATGCTTGTTTTAGAGTGGCTATGTTTAGCTACAGTAAGACAGTCACTCACAGCTCCATAGGGATTTTTGACCATAAGGAAAACAATTGCTGTAAAACATATTATAAAATTACAAAAGTATTCTTTTAAAATCTGACATTATAAATAATTTTGAGATCTTCTAAAGTTAAAAAAAAAAAAAAAAAGTGCTAATTATTTGAGAGTATTTTTTAGTATTTAATCAATACATGGCTGAATTATACCATGGTCCAAAAGGTATTATATAAATTTAATGAAAAGATGACTAATGTAACCTGCATTCACAGTAGTGGTGCCTCTTCTTCCCTTGCCACATTACACTTGACCTTTTCCCTCTTTGGACAAAGATTATTTCAGCTGGAAGTAATATAACATTTCTAGAAAGAGTGTTGAAATATGTTGGGACCAAGCGATTTGCAGAAAATATTTTTATTGGATTTAGGTTGTCAGTTATAGGACTGGGATGTACAGAAGTTTACTGCTGTTACTGCATTCACGAAGTGTAATTATAAACTTTACTGTTCTTGCCATACTGCAAATGTTGCTGCGATATAAAGTAGGAATTTGAGCCAGCACAGTTGCCTGCCTTTCTTCATGTTTTAAGCCCAGCCAGAGACTAGCACCATGCAGCTGCTCACTCACCTCCCCCCCACCCCGCCCCGTAGTTGGGATGGGAAAGAGAACCAGAAAAGTAAGTGACAGCTCATGGGTTGAGATAAAGCCAGGTTGATAGATAGAGCAAAAGCCACACATGCATGCAAGGCAAAACAAGGAATTAATTCACTGCTTCCCATTCAGCTGTCTCTAGGAAAGCAGGGCTCCATCACACCTAAAGGTTACTTGGTAAGACAAGACTCCATATCTCCTTCTTCCCTCAGCTTTATATACTGACCAAAGCCTCCTATGGGATGAAATATCCCTTTGGTTAGTCGGGGTCAGCTGTCCCGGCTATATCCTGTCCCAGCTTCTGTGCACCTGCAGCCTGCTCATTTGCAGAACAGTGTGAGGAGCAGAAATGGCCTTGACTGCTTAGCAACAACCATTACTGCATTATTATCACTGTTTTTCATCCCAAATCCAAAACAGAGCACTATACTAGCTGCTAGCAAGAAAGGTAACTCCATCCCAGCTGAAACCGTGACACTTTCTAAAAAGCTTTGCAAACAAGGCTGATGATCTAATCTTGGAACATGATTTCTGGTGATGTTTTAACTTAATTATCCATTCTTGTGTTTATATTTTTTTTATGTTAGTAAATCTTCAAATTACTGGAACCAGGTCTGGTTGATAACCACAATACAAAAATGATATATGCAAAAATAGTGTAATACCATGGCATGCTAAATCTTTTAACAAGTCTCACAAAATTAGCAGGCATAATTAGCATTCAGTGCAAGATATGGGACATGAACTAAAGTCTGGAGATACCAGAATTCATTTAGTGTTTAAGATACACTATTCTACAGTGCTATGCTTTATTGTCACAAACATTCCCTCAACAGGGCATAGTCTGCAGTAAACTGTGCTTCTAAGCAGAACTCCCCGTCTTACAACATTTACTCTACCTTCTTGCAGTATCTAAAGGTGGCATTATCTGCATGCTGTTTGACATGTGTGAGACAAGCAAATGCTACTTGACAGGTTAACATGAACTAGCTGGCAATAAATATGTAAATCAGTTGCACAGTTGCTCAAATTCTGCTTCTAATGATCTATTCTACTCATCAACCCAACATCTGCACATAGAAAAGCATCTAAATTATAGGCTACCTTTGGCAACTCTGTGGCTATTCAGTGTTGTACTGAGCTGTCCATATCCTGAGCAGGAAGTAAATAGTTGACAGGTGTGACCTTTTCAAAGAAATACTGATCCTAGAGCTGAAGTAAAGTAGTCTGAGTTCACGAATATCTAAAGGAAAGCTGTAATATGTTGTGTTTTACTGAACATACCCTAGGACAAAGTCCTTAAACACTGCTGTGTCTGAGACAAAAGATGGGTAATGTAGCAGAGCTGAAGGACAATGTCATGTTATTAAGCCTGTTGAGTAAGAAATGTGAATAGCCTGATTTTGCTTTACAAACATTTTTATTTTTGAAAAGAAAAGAGAAAGCTGTAGAGTATGAAATATGTTCATTTGCAAGTCACCTGGTCTTCAGCATCCTAAAGAACAGGAGTAATTTTATTAATCACGTTGGTTTCCTCCAGTCCAACTCCATGGAGAGTGAGTGTGTGTGTGTGCTAAAAAATAAAAATGCGTGAAAGCACTTCAATTTTACAAAATTGAAGAAATTGGAAATGAAAAACGAAAGGGCCAAGGTGGTAGGACAAACACTGTGGTCTTCTCTGAATGCAGGCAAAACAAAGAGTTCAATTACATGATAACATTGTTCAGAGTGTTTATGTGTTAGAGTTCTGTTTTGTTTTCTTTTATTTCTTAACTGTTTCTTATGAAATGGACTTTATGTGATTTATTTAATTGAAAACATTCATGATGTTTGTGGGCTAATCTTTCCTAAGAGATCACAAATGCCATGTTATCTTGAGTTTCGGCGACCTGATCTACATGTTCCTGCTCCAGCAGGGGGATTGGATTAGAGGGTCTTTCAAGATCCCTTCCAATCCCTGTGATTCTGTGGTTTCACATTTAGATGGGGAGTGAGAAAACTCCAATTGGTTATTGGAGTAGCTCAGAGGAGTGAGAAAACTCCAATTGGTTATTGGAAAAAATGCTATAAATTTATTACATGTTAAAATGTTAAAAACAAATGGGAGATTATTCTCAGATCACTGCCTTTTGACTTCTTCTTATAGAAGAATAATATATTTGAAATGTAATTGCAAATGTGTAATTTCTTTTGAAATATCCATTACTTAATCAGTAGGGAATATTATATGAAATAATACTATGAAGAAAAAAACTATTTGAAGAGTCTGGATGATTAGATTTTTTGGTGTTGAAAGCAAGTTACTCTTCTTAACAGCAACTTTCATGATGTTGTTGAATTGGTAGCTGTCTACAATTTATGATCTTGTAGTTACACTTCAGCCAAAGGTGAGCAGTAAAAATACATTGTTTTCAAAGGAGTTTTTTTTCTTCTGGAGGATGTCATGGGTTTTGGATAAGTTTTGTTTGGTTGGTTGTTTTTGGTGTCATTTGTTTATTTATTACTGCAGTAAACTCAAACCCAAAGTGAGCATTTACATTAACTTATTTTCATATAATGGTTCAATTACCAGAAGGACTGTCATCAGTAATCATTTTTAGTGTTACACAAGTTATGTAAGTGTCTAATGATAGGAGAGCACTTGTGAGATTTCTACTGTCCTGGTTTGAGGTAAAACAAACCAATTTTTTGTTCAGTAGTTTTACTTTTTTAGCTGGGCCTCTTCTAACTAACTAAAGTCTGAATTTAACAGCACGTTGTTCAGAGACTGTTTCGTCTCATAGTGATAAGACCTGATTATACCAAGGGATGGTATGCAGAGAGGCCCTTGCATATACTTATTGCTAGAACAACCAAGGTCAGGTATTTTTGTCAGGTGACCCAGACCTGACCAACTGGGGTATTCCATCCCATCCGCATCATGCTCAGTATAAAAGCTGAGGGATCAAAGGGTCATGGGGGCTTCTTCCTTCAATGGCTGACGTCTGAGGAGGACCCTGTCTGTTCGTCTGCCTTTGATCCTGATCCACAACAAATTTATAAAAGTGACTTCATGGCTGCTGCCGAGGAGATACACAGTTTCTCTTGTTTCTCCATCATTTTCTCATTCATTTGTTCTACAGCTGCTACACTTAGGGGACTAGAGAGATTATCTTCATACTGTCGCATTTTGCTAGGCACTTCATTTACAGTTAGTATACAATCATCATCACCTCCTATCCAGGTCAGTAGTGACAAAGTGTGGGAGTACATTGATGGTGCACTTCGTGCAAACTTCTGCAACACAGGTTGTGTGCATGGCATTTCATCAGGATTGACAGTTTTATTCCAATCTTCTCTTTCACAGCCATTTCTCTAGGTACTTAATACTTGTCTCTATATTTGTCCACTTAACACGGGTTGCACTCAATATCATCCCTTAAAGGGTGTCTGTCCTTGACTGCTGATAGGAGTGGCCTCCAGAAGCTGAGAGTCTGTGTTGTTTTTCCAAGAGCTTTATCTATACCAGCCTCCTTAGACAAGTTTCCTAACTGGCTAGTTTCTGTACTGTCTAATTCCTTGCAGCCAGCTCCAGTATCCCAGCATCGGAGCAACCAGGAGATGAGTGTCTCACCATCGTTACAGCCAAAATCCTTTCTAATATTACGCATATCTTTTACAGAGAAGGATTTAGTGATTATTTCTGTGTCTGATTCCTCCTCCTTCTTTACTGGGGCAGGAGCTTTTCCTTTATCAACTTTAGAAGGACCCTCTCCTGGATCTTCATCAGAAGAGTCACTTCTCCCGATATCTGACTGCCTGATCTTTGTCATCAGAAACAGAGGACTGAGTTGACCTCCTCCGTTTTTTTCTGGTCACCAGGGCAACTTGCACTGGTACTGGCACAGGTGCAGATTGGGCAGGAGCAGTGCCAGTGCAGGGTGGTGCCTGTGTGGGTGTAGATTGGGCAGGGGCAGTGTCAGTGCAGGATGGTGCTGGCGCGGATAAGGTTGGGGCAGTGACCGTACTGCACTTCTTTCCCCACAGAAATTTAAAGAGAAACCACCCCTGCAGCACATTGAGGAGCATCAACATTATTGACACATTGTCTACATCACACTGTAGGTTTTTCAGCATGTTAGTCTGATCGGTGTTGTAAATTGAGTCCAGCCATGAACTTCAGTTGACAGGTAAAAGACTCCATGTGTCTTTCAGACGAAAAGTGATCCTACTTCCACTAGTCTCTTTTAAATAGATTGTTTGTTACCATAATAAGCATTTCCAAAGCCAACACTGACATTTTGGATTGTTCTGTGTAAGTGAGCTGGTTTAAGTGACTTTACCCATGTGTGACTTTGCAGTGGCATGGCAGTGAATAGGTTTGGGGTTTTTTTGTTTGTAAAAGCCAATTTAAATTTTTTAAAGAAACACTTTTCACTTTCATTTTTGTTTAAATATGTTCACAGTGACTTAAGGGAAATAATTCAAAGTTCCTTTGAATTATATTCTTATATTTGCTGTGCATGATGACCATCATAATTTGTCAGAAATAATTTTAAGAATAACTTAAAATAACTACCAAAAAATAGCTGAAAAATTATATGTAAAGAGATTTGAAATTTCTTCCTTTTTGTCTCTGACAAAGTTGTACCTTAAGAGTCCCTTTTAAATTATTGCAAAATTAAAGTTTAGCTTCCCATTGGTTATTTTCATATTGACACTGGTTATTATCACTTTCTGGACTGTGGCATTCGGAATGTGTGTTAAGAAAAGGCAGCCTTAAATTTCATTTTTCTTTTCCATTAGATTTAGTCATAAACTTGATCTGTCCAAACTACTCCAGCAGATGTTGACATGTGGCTTCAAACTGTAGAACAAAGATTTTCTGCATATACCTCGAATAACGTTTGAGGCTTGTGTTAGAAGTTTTGCTGAATTTGGCAAAAACTAATCTTAAAATTTCTTTGAGAAAGGTCACAGTTCACATGGGAAAGAAGATGAAGTGAATTACAGGCACATGCTGTAAGGAGTGCAAATGTTGAATATGGGGTATTAGGGGGAAATGTTTTTATTCTGCAATGTTAAAAAAAAATAAATTAGAGAAGAATAGAAAAATACATTTAGCTTGCCTTTTCAAGTATTGTATTCACCATATCAAACCAGTATTTTTAATGTGATTTCCTTCTCAGAGCTGTATGGGATAACCCGTGCTGCCAAAATTTGATTCAAAATCAACAGTTTGTGGAAATCTTTATAGTAGGCTTCCGTTGTGCATGCTTAGGAGGTGGCATGGAGAAAGGGAGTAGGAGAAATGTATTGTTTACGTCCTTCGTTGATGAACAATTTCAGTAGCAAAATAACTGCAACAGATTTTTCCTTTCTTCTAAAATGCTTACTGCACGAACCAGGTGCATTCAATTTCTTATGAAAACATCTGAATTGGTGCTTAATGTCATTTCAGAATAATTAGCTTTTCTGTTGATTAAAAAATCATTTTCTGTAACAAGTATGTGGTTTTGGTAGAGTGGGAATACTTTAAATCACAATGGTCCCAGAAATAGTTTAACTGTTTTACATGGAACTACCTCCTCGCCATGTTAAGACACTGAGGAAAGCATATTTTTAGAGCTCCATGGTACATAGGTGTCCAGCTTCTGCTACCTGAATTGATTTTCATAGTACAGTGTAGAATGCATGTATGTACAGAGTTATGTATTAGTGAAACAAAAGTGCTAACTTTAGTTTTTGGAGCTGATCGTCAATTTATTTGGACATAATGAGTTAGTAAAACTATTTATTTTGCTTAAGAAGATAGTTTTATCACTACTACGTATTATATAAAACTATTGAATGGTGTATTTTGCTGTTCACTGGTATGTATGTACCTGTTTTGATGACAGGTACATCTGAAAAGGCCCTCTGGACTCTTTATAAATATCTGTATATGCATATATATAATCTGTACATTAAAAAGAGTATTAAAAAAGATAATCATAATACGTTTTTGGTCCTAATATTATTATGTAGTAAGTGTATTACTACATGTTGCAAAATAGGAAGTTTAGTTCAGTTGGGATTGATTAATTTTTATTTTCTGAAATCTTTATCTACTTTGACAGTTGTCTTAAAATGAAAGCACTTGAATAAGCACATAAATTCCTGTTTTTTTTCAAGTGTCTGATATCTCATCATGTGAAGCATTTTGATGAAGTAAAATGAAGAGGAATTGAAGAAAGACCTCAATAGTATACATACGCTGATACTTATTGTATCCCAAAGAATGTCAGAATAGCTATTAAGAAGGCCTGAACTATAGGTTCAGTGAGGTTGGTTTTAACAAAGGCCAGCACTGAGCATTAATTTTCGATTTTGAGCTTTGCAGAAGGGAAGAAAAAGACTAAGGAACTGAGAAAAGACTCTGCCTTTTCCCATTTTAGACATTAAAATATGTTCTCAGACAATAGTAAAAGTAGCCTATGCGCTTTATTCAAGAAGCATTTACTCCTGTGATTATTTTTAAAATGTGTGTATTAATCCATACCTTTGCAGTAATTAGCTGTGAAAAATGCAGTAATAAACACATACAGCAAATAAGCTATTCCTTGAAAAAAAATAAAGGTTGCTAGGAAAAGGTTCCTGTAGAATTCCTAGTCACTGCTCCCCTCTTCAACTCAGTTTGTTATTCTTTTTACGTGTATATGAAATAGTTCAGTGTATTAAAATGGTAAGCTGTGGAAATTCTAGATGTTTGAACAAGGGGCCAGATATATTTATACTTTAATATGCTTAGAGTTGATATTTGAAAAATAAAGCAGAGTAGAAAACAAGTTGTGTTGTAACAATGAACAATTGCTGTTGTGAATACCAAGGAAATTCAGACAAGAAGTTTAGAGAACATGACTCATCATAGAAACACCAGGAGAATGAAGAGGCAACAAACATCTTGCAATGTGCTGATTATTTTGTTTATGATATTACTTTTCTGTTCCTGGGATTTTTTTTTCCACAAAGCGATCGAATAGATACAAATAAAATAAGAGTAAGTACTTAGATACCTACCAGCAGTGCCTGGCAATGCAGTAATAAATTAAATATTTATTGTTAGCCTTAACAAGCATCTCAGTTCAAAATACAAGCATACTAGTAGTTTGACCTTTTTGCATTTACAAGAAAACACTAGCACTCATTTCAAGTACGGAAACTACTGTTGTGGCAAATGTTGGCTTTTCATCCAACTAAAAAAGATCTGTGAAAGCAGAGAGAAGCATTGTGACCTAGTCATGATTGGCTTGGAATAAACTAGTGGATTGTGGCTTTAGTATTGTACAAATACGTCACTGCTTTCATCACATAACCAGTTTTTTTGGTGAATTTATTTTTCTTAGAATACCTACTATAGCAATATGTCAAGAAGAAATATTGTTACTTTGATGTTTGTCTCAATTGCATGAAAGAGTCTTTCTCCATTTTATTCTTTCTTCAAACAGGCATTTTCTTCTAATGAGCTGAAAAATTAGGTATCATAGCTTGGATGCTGGATACTTGATCTTCCTTTTTCTTTGTGAAGTTTGTTTCAAATCAGTATCCTGGGTTTGGGTTTTTGTTTTGAACCTGCAAAAAGTAGAAAGAGTATCATTTACTTAAAAAAAAAAAAAGTTACGCAAGCACTGAAAAGGCACCGATTTACTAATTTTGTAGTTGTTATTCTTTCTAACTCCTGATTTTTCTTGTGGAAGGTGGAACGTGGAGTGTGAGGGACTGAGGCTGTATTCTCAGCTGTGACAGCAGGGCTTGTGGTTATATTTCATATACTTCCTTTCTCTACCTCCCACAGGAAAGTTCTGTAATTCCAGTTTGTTTGTGAAGCTGTTTTGCATGGAAAGACCACCAGCAGGTGTATATCACTGTTAAAATATTATGTTCATATATAGTATTGACACAATACTGGTAAAGTGTGCATTTTTCCAAGTTAATTGTTCTTCTGCTCGTTTTGTAAACTTTGCATTC
>VZTM01010038.1:11751-27935 GCA_013400555.1 Jacana jacana | reverse complement strand
GACAAGCACTGGGGAAAAGCCTTTGTGCGAGGACCGCCCCCCCATGCAAACACACACCTCGCCCTCACCTTTGTTGGGCTCCTTGGAAGGGCAGAACAGGCTCCTCCTCACCCTCCCAGCCTCGTTTAACCTGAAATCCCTGTTTTTCCCAGGGTTTTGAAATGCCAGAGGGGAGATCTCACTTCTCCCCCCACCCCCAACCCAACCTCTCAGGCCCTTGGGGAACTTTGCAGCCATTCAGTTGGGGAGGGGGGCTTTTATTTTAATCAACCATCCCTTATGCTTGTGGTCTACCCCCCCCTCAACTTTCTCAACCCCCCAAAAGACCCCTTGGAGTGTCACCAGCTGCATTTTGGGACCTGGTTACCCACTGGGTGGCATGCTGAGATAGACTCCCCCCAACTCTGGTGATGGTCAAAACCCAGGGGAAGGTGTTAATTCATTGTTTTTGTCACCTGCAGAGGAGTTTTTGGGGGTCAGACTGGGGAGGGGGGGGCGCAGAGCAGCAGGAATCCAGGGAACTGGGGTATAAATCGTTAAACTGGTCTGAGCGCCCTCCTGAAAACCTGCAAATCCAGCCAAGAAATTAATGTGCTGGGCTCCGAGGGTGTGTAGAAGGGTGCGTTTGGGTTTGTGCCCCGGGGCTGTTTCCCAGTTCCTGCTTTAACATCCCGGAGCTGGGACTGGTGGATTTTGGGGATAAACAGGTTGGGCTTCATGGGACGGAGGGTGCTGGTGAAAATCCCACCTGAGATGATGGCGGCGATGCCTCTGATCATCTCCCAGGTATTGGGGTACAAGGGGGGACCAGCAG
Source organism: Jacana jacana (assembly GCA_013400555.1). Lineage (NCBI taxonomy): Eukaryota > Metazoa > Chordata > Aves > Charadriiformes > Jacanidae > Jacana > Jacana jacana. Next base: position 27,121 of record VZTM01010038.1, on the reverse strand, counting down.
GAACGGGAGGTGCTGAGCATCATCAAAACTAGGAAAAAAGGCACACTTTATGGACACATCTTGGTGGGGGGAGAACCAAGTGTGAAAAGTGGCCGGGAGAGCTCTTCTTGCACTTGCCCTGGCTCTGCACCAGCCCTGCTCCCTTCCCCCGGCCCCTAAGCTCTTGGTTTGCTGCCAGTTTTTCTCCCCGGGTTCCTTTGGCGTCGTTCCTGTGACCGTCACGTGCCGTGGGAGGGTGACCAGGCAGCACTGGGTTACCCCGTGCCCATAGCATTGCTCCCCCCCAGCCCTGGCACCACCCAGGTGGCCCCAGGCAGCTTCTCCAGCAGCTGGGATGGGTGGCAGAGGGGACACCGAGTCCAGCCACCTCCTGGGACAACCAATCCAGGGATGCCATCGCTGCAGTCGGGAGCCCATCTTCTAAAAAAACAACTCGGATCAGCTCCCTTTATTGTATTTTTCCCCCTTTTTTTGACTTCGCAGACAGCAGCCGGCTGCTGGGGTGCCAGCGGCCGGGGTACGGGACGCTGCAGCCAGACGCTGATAAATCCCGCATGGTAGGTCCAAGGGCTTCGCCGTGGGGAGGAAGGGATGCTCGGGAAAGGTTGGCACAAAAATCCTTGTATTATCTGTCACACCAGCCCAAAACGGCGGCTTTTCAGCCCCAAAGCTACTCAGTCGTCACCTGCCTGGTGTTAAATCCCTCCAGGAGCCCTAGGGCTTTTTATCAACTGAAGATTTAGACTCTTGATAACCTTAATTTTGGTTGATTTTGTGAATAAGCATCCCCAGAAATGTGATCTCTCCTTTCTTCCAGGAGGTCACGGGCTACCAGACCAAGACATGGCGGGTGGCCCTGTGCCACGCGTGCTCCATGCTGACGGCGGGGCTGCTTCTCCTCCTCTTCCACTGGAAGCCGAGCCTGGAGGTGCAGGCAAAGTGCCAGCCCTGCGCCCTGGGACAGGCTGACTGGATCATCATCAGAGTAAGCCCAAGTCCCCAGAGGGGTCCTGGGGGTCTGGGACTGGGCTCTGCTGGGATTGGGTTCCCCAGGAGAGCCCTGGGTCTGTTCCTTGCTGCTTGTCACCCTCCCCTCCTTAGCTGTGGTTGATCCTTTTGTCAAGCAATGCGCTACCCTGGAGCCAAATTATTCATAGAATCATGGAACAGTTTGGGTTGGAATGGACCTTAAAGATCATCTTGTCCCTGTCCCATGGGCAGGGACACCTCCCACCAGCCCAGGTTGCTCCAGGCCCCCTCCAACCTGGCCCTGAACCCCTCCAGGGATGGGGCAGCCACAGCTTCTCTGGCCAACCTGGGCCAGGCTCTCACCACCCTCACACCAAAGAAGTTCTTCCCCACATCTCAGCTCCATCTCCCCTCTTCTAGTTGAAAAGAATTATTATTCCTGTAATAATTTTGTGCTTTCCCCTTCCGTAGCAGCCAGCCTGACTTTGCATTTCTCTTTATCGTCCCTGAAACACCAGCCGTCATCTGGGATGAGTGGTTGGGGGTCCCCTGCCTGTGACACTGTCCCTCTTTGAAGGAGCTGGGGCGAACACACTCCCCATTTCCTTCTGCCTGTGTTTCAGGATCGATTCGGCCAGTGCTTCACCACCCGCGTGTGGACGGAGGCGCTGGGAGAGGGAAGGTGAGCCAGGATCCTGTCCCCACCGCGGTGTCAGGGCTCCTGTCCCCTCACCACAATGCCAGGGCTCACATCTCCACGGAGATGCCGGTGGCTCCGGTGGCCTTCAAGGTAGAGGGGTGTTCGTAGTGATATGGGTGGCTGGGGAGGGACCAACCCTGGTTTTCCCACCCCGAGCAGCCTGGAGCATCACCCTGGGGCCCGGCTGGAGGACCGGAGGACCAGCATCGCCATCGGCGTGGCGGATGAGGAGGAGAGCCGGGACACCATCCGCCTCCATGAGAAGGAAGAGGTAACACTAACGACCCTTCCCATCTCTGCCCTGAAAATCCTCTCCCTGGCTGTGACCTGCCCTCCTGTCCCACTAACGCCTCATGTTTTTTCCATCCCCCTCCCCTTAGAAGAATGTCTTGCGGTACTACCTCTTTGAGGGCATGCGCTACGTCTGGATCGAGCGGCGGCAGGCCTACTGCAAAGTCAGGTATTTCTGCCCCCTCCACCCCAATCCCTGCCATGGTGAACCTCTCTGCATCTCTCCACTGCTCTCCTTGGCCCCTCAGTCCACACACCCCCCCCAGAAACGATCCTGACATGGCTGGATGTGGCATAACCCCAGCTGGAGCTTTTCCCTGTGCTCCAAAGCCTTTGGAGACCATCACCAGGGCGTCGGGTCAGGGAAAACTGTTCTGCTTCCTCCCACCCCCACCCCAAAGTTGTTGATGTTGCCCATCTTTGTGGGCAGAGGAAACTGGTTTGGCAGCTGCCCCGTGTTGGACGGTCCCCGCTGCCCTGTGTCCCTTTTGTTCCTGCTCCTTGGCTCCCATGAGCTGCGGCGGATGCCGAGGAACAAGATGCTCTCCTTTTCCAAAGGGGTTTTTTTTTTGTGTGTCACCAAGGACTTGGACGTGGTATTTGTTCCAGGTTCCTGCTGGTTTTGACTCTGTTTCTCTGTTTTTCTTTCCCCTCGGGCTCACCAGTGTCTTGGATGAAGGCTGGACCTGCGCAGATCTCCACCTCTCCCAGGCTGGGCTCCACCAGCAAGACCAAAACACCAGGTAGGGATCTTCCAGCTTCCTGGGACTACTGGGGAGTACAGATGAGCCTTTTCCAGAAGCCAGAACATCCTGGAGCCTGGGTTTTTCTTACACCAAGACCTCAGACCAGAGGATTCCCGGGTGTGCTGGATCACCCTGGCTTGGCTTCTCCATGTAACCGGGCTCCCGTGGAGATTTGGGCAGCGTGAGGGTCCCTTTGGTTGGAAATACAGCTTTTCCCTGGTAGGTGTTTGCTTCCCCCCTTTGCTTTTTCTTTCCCCGTTTCCAGAAGGAAGATCTATGGACCCAACCTCATCGAGGTGCCCGTCAAGTCCTACGCGCGGCTGTTGGTGGAGGAGGTGTGCACCTACGGGACATGCTTCAGAAGGCTGAGTCGTCCCCAGGGCAGGTCCTTCGCCTGCTCCATGTCCCTCCCTGGGAAGGAGAAGGGGCTTTAGGAGAAGCAGGTTTGGGGCAGGGATGAGAGAAAGCAGAGCTGAAGCAGCTGCCGAGGGAACCTGGTGCTGCCTCCTGGCTCAGCCAGGAGCATCCCAAGGAAGTTGTGGAGGTGGCTGAGCATCCTCAGGAGCACCCACCAGAAGCAGAGCCAGGGAGGATGGATGGTTTGTAAGAAGCCAACTGTTTCATCCCCAGCCCCAGAAAAGGGCCGTCTTCTCTGCATAAGCAGTTGTTCCTCAAGGAGCCTGGAGGTCTCACAATGGGCTGGAGGAAGCTCTTCCCTCTCCAAAAAAACTGTGTTCTCTCCTTGTTCTCTCCCAGGTGCTCAATCCTTTCTACATCTTCCAAGTGTTCAGCATTGTGCTGTGGGTCTGTGACGCCTATTACTACTATGCCGCCTGCATATTCCTCATCTCCACTGTCTCCTTAGGGCTGTCCCTCTACGAGACGAGGAAGGTTGGTGGTGGGCTTATTTGGGACAAGCAGCTCTAGCAGAATAGCCCCCTTTTCTGATGCTGTTTGACCTCTGTGGTGATGCTCAACTCCCTCTGAGTTTGGCTGGGTGAGGACAACCCGTACTCCCAGCTCTGGGGCACATTTTCTTGTCCTTCATCTGTGGTCCCGAACCTTCTGGACCTGTTTTATGGTTGCTTTCCTGTGCTTTTGGAGCTGTTTTCGGTGTGTTCTAACTGCTCCCTCCCTCGCAGCAAACCGCCACGCTGCAAAACATGGCCAAGATGTCGGTTGGTGTCCGAGTCCATCGGCCCAGCGGAGGTGAGTGCCTGGGGACAATGCTGGGACAGTGTTCCTGGGGACAATACCGAGATGATGTTCCTGGGGATGGTGCCTGGGGACAACACCAGGATGTTGACCTAGTGGGAGGTGTTCCTGCCCAGGGCAGGGGGTTGGAACTTGATCTTCAAGGTCCCTTCCAACTCTAACCATTCTATGATGTTCCTGGGGACAATGCCAGGATGACACTCCAGGGGATGATACCAGGATGACATTCCTGGAGACAATGCTGGGATAATGTCCCTGGGGACAACGCCAGGATGATATTCCTGGAGACAACACTGGGATGACATTCCTGGGGACGATGCTAAGATGATGTTTCTGGGGACGATGCTGAGATGATGTTTCTGGAGATGATGCTGGGATGAAGTTCCTGGAGACAATGCTGGATGACAACATGCCCAAGGACAATACTGGGATGATGATGTCCCTGAGCGTGGCCTTGCTCTTTTCCAGAGGAGATGGTGGTGAGCTCGGCCGACCTGGTGCCAGGCGACTGCATCAGCCTCCCCGCTGATGGGATGCTGGTCCCCTGTGATGCAGCGCTGCTGACGGGCGAGTGCATGGTCAACGAGAGCATGCTGACGGGTGAGAGCCCCAGCACCCTGGGGACTGCACATCTCCACTGCCCCGTGGGGGATTTTGAGGGAGAGAACGAGCTTTGTACCTCGCTCGTCCTACTCCAGCCCCTTCCCACCCAGGCTTCTTGGGATCCTGACCCCCCCCAAGGTGACAAACCTCCTTCCGTGGTGTTCCTCACCGCAGGGGAGAGTGTGCCGGTGATGAAAACCCCTCTCCCGGCCGGCAGCCAGGCAGCTGGCACCCTCTATTCCCCCGAGGAGCACCGGCGGCACACACTGTTCTGCGGGACGCAGGTCATCCAAGCCAAGTCCTACGTGGGCAGAGAAGTCCTGGCGGTGGTGACCCGCACAGGTGATGGATAGAGGGGAAAACCAGGATTAAACCTGGCAGTGACTTTGCAGGTGCTTAACCTTCTGCCTGGCTCCCGCAGGGTTTTGCACGGCCAAAGGGGATCTCATCAGCTCCATCCTCTACCCCAAACCTGTGACCTTCAAGTTCTACAAGGACGCTGTGAAGTTTGTCCTGTTCCTCGCTGTCCTGGGTATGTCTGAGCGTGGAGGGATGGCCAGGAGCAGCCCAACTCCTCTTAAAATGGTTGAACTCACCCTTCGCCTGCTTTGCTTTGTAACCGAGCCCATTCTCCCTCCTGTACAGCTTTTATAGGCACCATCTACAGCATCCTCATCTTGGTCAAAAACCAGGTAGGGATGTTGGAGCTGGTGAATCCCCACACTCAGGCTGGCACTGGGACCATCAGAAGGTGAGTGAGGGCCATCAGGATGCTCACCTCTCTTCCTCCTCTCCTCCCAGGTCCCCGTGGGGCAAATCATCATCCGTGCCCTGGACCTGGTCACTGTCATCGTGCCCCCAGCTCTGCCGGCTGCCATGACGGTGGGCACCATCTATGCCCAGAACAGGCTGAAGAAACAGGGCATCTTCTGCATCAGCCCCCCCCGGATCAACCTCTCTGGGAAGATCCGCCTGGTTTGCTTCGACAAGGTGAGTCTTGGTCCCTCGCCAACTGTGGGACGGTGGTTTCCAGCTTGGGAAGGTGGTGGGGGGGATGACAACGCCACCATCCTAGGCCCACTGCGCTCTTCCCCACAGACGGGAACCCTGACAGAGGAAGGTCTGGATGTCTGGGGGGTGGTCCCGCTGGAGGACAACCGCTTCATGCCCATTGTCCACGAGCCCCGTTGCCTGCCTGCCGGTCCCTTGCTCTATTCGCTGGCCGCCTGCCACACTGTCTCGCTGCTGCGGGCTCAGCCCATCGGGGACCCCGTGGACCTGAAGATGGTGGAGTCCACCGGCTGGGTGAGACAAGCAGTGGGCAAAGTTGCATTTCTATGAAGAGGGAGGTGTCCCATGTCTTGCTCTGCTGGGAGAAGGGGTGTTTAAAACCATCCATGGGGTGCATGAGGCTTGGGGCTTGCGAGGCAGGGCTTTGCCATTCCAGCATCTTCCTTGGTTTCAGCGCTTGGAGATGATGGAGGAAGAGGAAGGCGAGCTGCCTGCCTTCCAGCAGTTTGGGACGAAGGTCCTGGCTGTGATGAAACCTCCTCCTGAGGAAGAACAGCCGCGAGACAGGGTAGGTTCCAGTGACCAGTCTCCCCAAGTCACCAAGTCTGCAACCCCAGAGGGTGGTTGTTCTTTGCAAACCCATGGAAAGGTTCTGCCTCCCAGAGAAGCTCCTGCCCAGCCCTGACACCCTCTCCCTCTCCTCCCCAGAAGCACCAATCACCCCTGGGGATTCTCCGGCGTTTCCCCTTCTCCTCCTCCTTGCAGAGGATGAGTGTCCTGGTGAAGATGCCCGGAGAAGCCTCAGCCCATGGCTATGTCAAGGGTGCCCCGGAGATGGTGGCCAGCCTCTGCAGGAAGGAAACTGGTACGTACTGGGGGCTGGCTGAAAAACATCTGTTCCTCCAACGTCTCTCTGCATCCCTTTGGCTCATCCCAATGGGGAAATTATCCTTGGGGATGCTGCAGGGCAGTTCCCAGAGATCCAAAAGGTTTTGGATTTGCTCCAGCCTCATGGAGGGGTGAAGAAAGTAGGAGCCAGAAGACAAGGAAAGGGGTTTGGAGGCTGGATGAGCATCCAAAGCCCATTGATCCATTGGGAGCTGGAGCCTTGGCTCCCCTTGCCAGGTCTGTGGAGCTTGAGTTTGTTGGGGGACAGTTCTGACTTTGCTTTTCCCCTCGTGGCTGGCAGTGCCCCTGGATTTCTCCCAGATGCTGCGACACTACACCACGGATGGGTTCCGGGTCTTGGGTCTGGCTTGCAAAGCCCTGGGCACTGTGTCCACCTTCGAGGAGGCTCTGCAGCTCCCGAGGTTGGTGCCAACAGCTTTTTTCTCCATTTATATTTTGTTTGCTCTGAGTATTTCATGGGATGCTTTGCCTTGTGTCAGAGATGGTGTTGACCAGCTCCTTGTATCCCACCAGGGACTCCCTGGAGAGCAGCCTGACCTTCCTGGGGTTCCTTGTCATGAAAAACGTCCTCAAGCCAGAGTCAGCGCCTGTGATTCGCCTCCTGAGGAACGCCAACATCCGCTCCGTCATGGTGACAGGTGACCCTGCAGAGAACAGGGACACCAGGCTTGGGAAGAGAGGGGACACGGCTCACCCTTGACGTTTTGCAAGGCTTGGAGGGTTTCTCCACCAGAAATGGGCATCTGGGAGGTGCAGGGAGGATTCCTGGACCCTGGTTTTTTGCATCCTCGCTGCTTGTTGGCATTTCCTGGGGATGGGATCACATCAGACAGAGTCTGAAAGGGTGCAGGGGGCTTTTTCATGAATGCAGCATCAACCCACAGACCTGGGGTGGGCGGCTTGAACAGCAAAACTGCTCATCGTCCCACTGCTCATCACATGAATCTCAGTATCTCCTGAGCACCTCGAGTTTCCCAGCCGATGGGGGGACGTAGGAGTCACCTTCAGGTCTTCCATGGCAAGACAAGGGTTGGAAGCTGCTGCCTTTCTCTGGGATAAGGGCAGAAAGGAGATTTTGAAGCTCTCCCCCACAACTGGGGGGAGCAAAGGGAGCCCCAGCATGGCTGTAGTGGCCAGAGAGAGGGGGTATGGCAGGTTCGAGCTGCTCTTCTTGGCTCGCAGCCCTGCGAGACCTTGCCAGCTCTTGCTAGCAAACGCCACCGGTGGCTACTCAGCCCTGGCCGCCTCTCTCTGCCAGGGGACAACATGCTGACGGCCGTGAACGTGGCCAGGAGCTGCCACATGGTGGAGCCGAAGGAGCGGGTCATCTTCGTCAACGCTTCCCCCCCCAGCCACGACAAACCCGCTGCCCTCAAATTCATCCTGGCCGAGCACACCCAGGGCGAGGAGCAGCTGGAGGTGAGTCCCCCAGTCACACTTTGGGACGGGGAGGGGTCGATGTTTGTAAAGTCCAAACTGCCAGACGCCTTGTGGGATTCTCTTTTCCCACCATCATTACTCTTAAAGACAATTATGGGTGCAATTCTGCCCCTTATTAAATCTCTAGAAGGTGACCTGCTTCTTTTTCTCCCTGGGAGCATGTCAGGCTGGAGCTGCTGCTCCAAACACCCTTGTTGGGTCCTGCTCCAGCCTTAGTATGAAGGGCTTGGTCATGTAAACCTTTTATCCAAAGCACCATCATTTTATGTATCATCATTTTTAGGCTGGACATTAGGAAAAAATTCTTCCCAGAAAGAGTGGTCAGACCCTGGAATCGACTCTCCAGAGGGGGAGCAGAGTCCCCATCCCCGAATGTGTTTAAGAGTAGATTAGATGTTGAGGGATCTGGTCTAGGGGGGATCTTTGTAGAGCAGGGCTGATGGTTGGACTCCATGATCCCAAGGGTCTCTTCCAATCTAAACGGTTCTATGATTGTGTGCGGGCTGAAGATGTGGGTTCGGAGGGTTGCCCGGGGGCTCAGCAGTGGTCTGAGGGTGAGGTGAAGCCCCACTGCGGAAAAAGGAGCTGTTTTCCTTGGCAGGCTCCATGCCAGCGGGACGGCTGCCTCCTCCGGCCCCAGCCCTGCCACTTTGCCCTGAACGGCAAATCCTTCGCCGTGGTTTGCGAGCACTTTGCTGACCTGCTGCCAAAGGTGAGTCTGATGGCGGGGAATACTCTGACGGTGGGGAGTTGTGAACTGGCTGATGGACTGTGAACTCACTGAAGGATAGAAGCCAGAGAGTCGTGGTCAATGGGACAGAGTCTACTTGGAGCCTTTATCTGGTGGAGTCCCTCGGGGATCAGTACTGGGACCAGTACTGTTCAATATATTCATCAACGACTTCGATGAGGGAGTAGAGTGCACTGTCAGGAAGTTTGATGGTGACCCCAAACTGGGAGGAGTGGCTGAGAGGCCAGAAGGCCATGCTGCCATCCAGCGAGACCTGGACAGGCTGGAGAGTTGGGTGGGGAGAAATAGAATGAACTAGAACGAGGGCAAGGGTAGAGTCTGGCATCTGGGCAAGAACAAGCTCATGTCCCAGTAGAGGTTGGGAAATGACCTGTTGGAGAGCAGTGTAGGGGAAAGGGAGCTGGGGGTCCTGGTGGGCAGCAGGATGCCCATGAGCCAGCACTGTGCCCTCATGGCCAAGAAGGCCAATGGCATCCTGGGGTGTATCAGAAGGGGGGTGGTCAGTAGGTCAAGTGAGGTTCTCCTGCCCCTCTACTCTACCCTGGTGAGACCCCATCTGGAATACGGTGTCCAGTGCTGGGCCCCTCAGTCCCTGAAGGACAGGGAACTGCTGGAGAGAGTCCAGGGCAGGGCTACCAAGGTGATGAAGGGAGGGGCAATGTGTGCAAGCTGGAACAGAGGAGGTTCCACTTCAATATGAGGAAAAACGTCTTTATGGTGAGGGAACCCTGGCAGGGGCTGCCCAGGGAGGTTGTGGAGTCTCCTTCTCTGGAGACATTCCAAACCCGCCTGGAATTGTTCCTGTGTGCCCTGCTCTGGGTTTTCCTGCTCCAGCAGGGGATTGGACTGGAGGAGTTTTCAAGGTCCTTTCCAATCCCTGTTAGTCTGTGATTCTGTGATCCTCTGGCGGGGCTTTCCCCACTGGCATTTCGTGCTGCAGCTTTGCAGCTCCAAAAGAAAATGCCCCGAGGGGTGTTGTTTGCCCACTGCAAGGTCCCCCCTGTCCCGCTGAGCAGGGATGCGGGTGGTGCCATGTTAACACGGAGCCTTTTTTGTCGTTGCAGATCCTCATCCAAGCCACCGTGTTCGCCCGCATGTCCCCAGAGCAGAAGACTCAGCTGGTGGGCAGCCTGCAAGAGCTCAAGTAAGCTCCCCCAGCTCCGTGGGATGGGGGACAGAGCAGAACAAAGGGGTTAGTCCTCTGCCCAGAGACTTCCCTTGTGTGCCAGAGTGGTTGGCAGCTGCCAAATCACTTCCTGCTCTCTCCCATATGTGGGGTGATCCTAAATACGGGAGTGCAACATTGAAGACCCAAGGATTTTCCCTGGTCCCGTCATGAAATAACAGATCCCTTCTCAGCACAAGAAGGACATGGAGCTGTTGGGGAGGGTCCAGAGGAGACCATGGAGATGCTGGGAGGGTTGGAGCCCCTCTGCTGTGAGGACAGGATGAGAGAGTTGGGGGGGTTCAGCCTGGAGAAGAGAAGGCGCTGGTGAGACCTCAGAGCCCCTTCCAGTCTCTCCAGGGGCTCCAATAGAGATGGAGAGGGACTCTGAATCAGGGAGGGGAGCCATAGGGCGAGGGGGAAGGATTTGACCCTGAGAGAAGGGAGAAGAAGCTGAGATGTGGGGAAGAACTTCTTTGGTGTGAGGGTGGTGAGAGCCTGGCCCAGGTTGGCCAGAGAAGCTGTGGCTGCCCCATCCCTGGAGGGGTTCAGGGCCAGGTTGGAGGGGGCTTGGAGCAACCTGGGCTGGTGGGAGGTGTCCCTGCCCAGGGCAGGGGCTGAAAGTAGTTGATCCGTAAGGTCCTTTACAACCCAAACCATTCTGTGATTCTCACCACAGCTACTGCGTGGGAATGTGCGGGGACGGGGCCAATGACTGTGGGGCTCTGAAGGCGGCTGATGTGGGCATCTCCCTGTCAGAGGCAGAGGCATCAGTGGCCTCTCCATTCACCTCCCGCATGGCCAACATCAAGTGCGTGCCCACTGTCATCCGGTGAGCTGCTTTGGGGCCGGGGATGAAAACCAATGGGAGGGTGTCTGATGAGAGCTTCTGTCCTCTCTTTGGGGACAAGGAGGTGGCTGGTGGGTGAATCTCTCTCCCTGCAGGGAGGGCAGGTGCTCGCTGGTTACCTCCTTCGGTGTCTTTAAGTACATGGCCCTGTACAGCCTGGTGCAGTTCGTGTCCGTCCTCTTGCTCTACACGGTGAGTCAAAGGTTGCCCAGATGCCTTTGGGTCACCTTGTTCCCGCTGGGTTTTTAGCCTGTCACTTTCCTAACCCCCTAGCTAACAGCCAAGTGGTTTCTCCTTCTCAGATCAACACCAACCTGAGCGATTTCCAGTTCCTCTTTTTTGACATGATCATCACCACCACCGTGGCCGTGCTGATGGGTCGCACCGGTCCTGCCCAGGAGCTGGGAGTGGAGCGTCCCCAGGGGGCCTTGATCAGCGTCCTGGTGCTGGGCAGCTTGCTCCTCCAGACGGCTCTGCTCATCACTGTGCAGGTCCTCAGCTATTTCATCACCATCTCACAGAGCTGGTGAGGAACCCGCCTTCATGTGGGTTTAGTGATGGGAATGGCCCAGAGGATGGCAAGGAAGCCCTGGTGCTTGTCCTTGGTGTTGGCCAAGGATGCTTCCAGTCAGCTTGGAGCTCCTGTGTGCTCATGGAGAACAAGGTTGACATTTGAACCCTCTCCCGGCCTCTTGCTTTGTCTCACCCCCTCTCTTCTCCCTTGCCTGGCTCAGGTACGTGCCACTGAACAGCACGGTGACAGCTCCCCAAAACCTGCCCAACTACGAGAACACGGTCCTCTTCTCTATCACGGGCTTCCAATACCTCATCCTGGCCGTCGCCATGTCCAAGGGGTACCCGTTTCGGGAGCCACTCTATACCAACGGTGAGGATGATGCTGGCCACATGGGTGAAGAGAGACCTCAAACTTTTGTCCCCCATCCTCAACCCTCTTCCTTCTCACCCCTCAGTGCCCTTCTTGGTAGTTCTCATCCTCCTGTTTGGCCTCATGATATGGTTGACCCTCTACCCACTGGGCTTCCCCAAGAGCTTGCTGAAGCTACAGAGCATCGACGACTTCAATTTCAAGCTGCTGCTGGTGGGGATCGCTGCCCTCAACTTCTTTGCTGCCTTTGTGCTGGAGGTAGGTCAGCCCAGGGTGGGCACTGGGCACACAAGGGACATTTGTCAGCGTTTTGGGGCTCTGCAAGAGCCTTTTCCAGGAGCCGTGGGCACAGAGAGGGCAAGGCCCACGTTGGCATCAGATGGACCCCCTCTCCTTGGGGTCCACAGCCTCTTCAAAACCTGTTTCCCCCCCATCTTTGCTGCAGACCACTCTGGACCATGGCTTGCTCAGCTGCCTCCGCAAGCTGCGCCGAAAGAAAGCCTCCAAGAAGCTTTTCAAGAGGCTGGAGAAGGAGCTGAGCCAGCAGCAGCCATCCTGGCCACCCCTTAACGAACCGCTCTTTGCTACGCCCAAGATGTCCATCGCAGTGAGATAGCACACGCCGGGCTTCCCCCCCCCCGCCTGTCAGCCCTTAAGTACTGTCCTTTATTTATTTATCCTGGTTAAATCAAGGGGTGCGGCAGGCAGCAGGGCTCACCCTCACCGCGGGGAGACCTGCAGTATTGCAGCTGTGAATCCAATCCGTGCCGGCCCCGCGCCCAAAAGGAGCAGATGCTGGAGAAGCAAACTAGGGGAGAAGGTCTAGAAGAAGAGGAGAAACAATCCAGCTTTTCCTCCAGGACGTCTCCCATGCTGACCTCAGACCCATCTTCCCCACACGCTCGGCACCGGTACTGTTTCACATGGGGACACCGCCTCCTTTGTCCTCTCCTTGGCTAGTCCTAACCACCGAGAAGAAGGTCCCTGATTATCTCATGGCGAGGGTAACATCCCACCCCCCACCTCCCAAGCCTCACGTTTCTGCTCACTGTGAAAAAAACCCAAATCCCTCTAAACCCCCCGCGGCCGCCCTAGATGTGTAGGAACTGTTTACGAACCTCCCCATCTCCGCCTTGCCAAGGATGCTGCTCAGTCCCCAAAACCCCCAGGGACTGGCACCCGGCACCCTCTCTGCTTGGTGATGCTCCCGCAGAGCTTCTGGACAGGACCTTTGTAGCATTAAAAAACCACACAGAAAACGAGGCAAAAATCCACCACCATCACCAAGCCCCACCCAGATCTCTTTATTTTTTAACTCCACTCCAGCGCATTGAGGTGTAAGTGCCATCAGGAGAATGACGTACAGCTTTCGGTTCCTGGATAGTGCTGTCGTGAGCCTTGGCTAATAAATTAACACTATTTTCTTGACCGTTCACTTGTCCTGCCTGACGTGGATGGGGCTGCCTGGGGCAGGGTGGCATCAGGGTGGGAAGAGGTTTTGGGGGCACCTCGTTGTCCATCTGGGCTCGGCAGATCCTCTCCTGGACGCCTGAAAGCATTGGGGATGGGACCACTGGGATTCCAGCAAGCCCAGGCCGGGTAAATAACCCCCGAGCCTTGTTTCCAGCTGGAATTTCCTAGAAAATAAGATGAAATAATTGCTGGAGGGGAAAAAAGTAACCAAAAAAAACCCCCAAATCCCTCAACAACCAGGTATCCTCGCCAAGACTTGCAAAACCTCACTCCTTCGAGGGAAGAGTCATAGAATCATTTAGGTTGGAAAAGACCCTTGGGATCATCAAGTCCAACCATCAGCCCCACTCTACAAAGGTCTCCCCTACTCTACAACTTCCTCCAAGAAGATCGGTAGCTGGAGATGCCACATCCCCAGAGGGGAAGAGCCCATCATGGGGAGCGATGCCAGAGCCCTCCGGAGGGACGTTGGGGGGGGCTGTTTGGTTTTTCGGTCACCTTGGGATTGAAAGCTGGTTCTTGTAGGGGAACTGGCCTGCATGGAATGTCTTAACCCCCCCACGCACCTCCCCAGACACACACACACACCCTCCCCCCCGAGCGCCAGCGGCGCCTCTCTGCCCTCCGGGAGCTGGGGATTAGATCAGGAAATGAGGCACAAGCAGAGGTAAGAGGTTTCCTGAAACCTTAGCCAAGGCTGGAGTTATTAAACCAGGCTTCCTGAGTTTAAAAAAAAATCAAAACTACACAAAAAAACCCCAACAACAACAACAAAAACCTCTAAAAAAAAAACCAACCCAACCAAAACCCCCAAAAACGTACACAACATACACACACACACACAAAAAAAAAAACCCTCGGAGATTTTCTGCCTGGTCTCAGCAATTTTAACAACAAAAAGCCCCCCCGGGTGTGTGGGATCCCTTTCCTACCTTGATTTCCCCCCCCACCCCGCCCCTTACCCCGGGGTGTTTTGTTTGGTTTTTCAGGGGGTGAGGGAGGGGAGGGGCATTGCAAAGTCCATTTAATTATTTACAGGCATCTCCTGGCCTGGGCTAGAGGTTGATGGGCCTGGGGGCAAGAGCGATGCTGGAGCTCCGGGCAGGCAAGAGGTTGGTGGGAGCAACTAATAGATGTTTGGAGCCTTTTGGGTGGTTTCATCCATCCTTCAGACTGGAAAACCAGGCTCGATGATGGGAGCACCATAACTACCTCTCCCACCCCCCCCACCTTAACCATCCCCCTGCTTCTCCTTGGAGCCTGAAAAGGGCTTTTTCTCCTCATTATTTTTTTAAGGGCAGTCAGACCCTCTCGGGCTGTAGAAATGCTTTTCTACCATGGCACCAACGGTTTGTGGGGTTGGTGCAAAGGGTGCAAGGGGTGCAAGGGGTGCAATCCTGCCCCCACGGCTGAAAAATTTCCTCCCTCATCCTCATTCCCATCCCCATCCAGGCTGCTGGTCGTCCCCGGAGACCTTCTCCCTCCCTCCCAGCCCTTGAGCACCCTCCGTTTGCTCCATTGCTGGGTTGGAACATGCCTAAAATTTGCAGGTTTTTATTATCCCCCATCACTGCCGGGATCCAGATTATTTTTTTTTGGGCAGTGGGGGGGAACATCCCCAGCATCACTGGGATGTAGCCGGCATCCCGTATCCTCCAGAAAGCCGCCAGCGAGCCGGGGGAAAGAGGGCCCCATGGTCAGCAATGCCGGCTCTGCCGCCTCTCAGGGGCTGCGGATCTCTGGCATCCTCACCCTGGGTGAGGAAAAAGCGGATTCGGGGAGGTTTTTTTTGGATATATTTTTATTTCTCCCCCCTCCATCCTGAGATAAAGCTTTAAATCTGCTGCAGGGTCGCAGCATCCCAGCTGCTGGGGGGGGGAGGGGCAGATGGAGCGCTGGTGCTGAGTTTGGAGTTCGGAGGGGTGGTTGTGGTCCCAGGATCCTATATTTTGGGGGGGTTTAGCCAAGATGCTAGAGCAATTCCCTGAGGTGCTCCTTTCATCTCACCCTTCCAAGCAGCACAAACCCCAGCTTAACCAGTGCTGGTGTGCTTGGCACTGCACGAAGTCTTCCCCTCTCCTTGATTTTACAAACAAGTTAAAATTCATCCAGCTCAGGGGAGGACAGAAAAACAACCCCAAAAAACACAATCTAGACCTGACCACCATCACATCCATAAGGGTATATTGTTGGGGGGCGTGTTATAATTATTCTTATTCTTTTTCCTCAGAGCAAGCAGCAGTTTGGGGGGAGGAGGAGAAGGAGAAGGAGAAGGAGAAGGAGAAGGAGGAGGAGAAGGAGAAGGAGAAGGAGAAGGAGAAGGAGAAGGAGAAGGAGAAGGAGAAGGAGAAGGAGAAGGAG
>VZTM01010038.1:0-10980 GCA_013400555.1 Jacana jacana | reverse complement strand
TGGGGGAGCTGGGGGAGGGGGGAAAGGCTGGGGGAAGGTGGGGTTTAGGAGAATGAAAGGGAGAGACTGTGGTGTTCTTTCTTCGGGGTTGATTGTTCCCAGATGTGCAGTTGCAAAAACATCTGGCGCGGTTGGAGTCTCCGGACCCCTCCACAGAGGGGAGAGGAGCCTTGGAATGGGGGGAGACACAGCACACAGGGGCACCTCGGGTCCCTCCTGGGACATCTCACTGGGTGGTTTTGGTGTTAGGAAAAGCCAGGGGTGGAGAAAAGGAGGATGGAGGTCGCTTCACCCCCTCTTAGGCTGAAGGAAGGTGTCATGGTGACCCTTGGCATCACTCCTGTCTGGGCTCAGAGGTGGCGGTGGGGGGTTTGGTGTCCTCCATTGGGAGGAGAAGACCTTGGCATGACCACTGGAGGAAGACGTGACCCGACTGTCCCCTTTCCCCAGCCAAAGCCCATAAGCTCAGTCCAAGATCTCTGAGTCCGGGGGAAATTCAGGGGGAACCAGACCTTGAGGAAGCCTTGGAAACTTTGGGGCAAAAAAGGGCTGGCAGGGCGAGTTAATCCCAAGCCATGTGGCCATGGCCATCCACTGAAGTGATGGGAGGACACATGTGATGCCTCCCAGGATGGATATCCATCTGGTCCCAAGCTGCCCTGGGTGGGATATGAGGGCCAGGTCAGGGTGATTTAGGGCCATGGGATGTCCATTCAGCATCCCATGGGATCTGGAGAACTGGCAAACATCAGGATGGGCATCTAGACTCCCTTTATACCACCTTGAGGTAGCCCCAAACCTCACTGGTCCCTGGAGCAGCCCTGTGGTGGCTGAGACCCAATTGTTCTCCCAAACCCAAGGTCTGCCAGCAGCACTAAGGCTGGATAAAGCCTTCCAGACCCTGGCCAAGCACCTGCCAAGCCCAGAGCTTCATGTTGATCCCACTCATCTCCGTGCAATCCCCTTTATCCCAGGATATATTTCGTCTCGGTTAAACCTGGGCCTGGGGTTTCCCTTGTCATGAGAAGCAGATGGGGCTTGCAGGGAACCAGGTCCCACCAGGGTGCAGCTGTGGGTTGGGGATGGAGCACTGGTGGGTGCTTCATTTGGGACCACCAAGCACTAACATTCAGCTGAACTTGGTTTTCTGATCCCAGCTCAAGTAGGGACCAACTTCCTGGCTTTCCCAAAGCTGGGAAGGGTCTGGAAGTCAGTTGTCAACATCTTCAGTACCTGTAAGCCTGGGGATGGAGGAGAATGTGGTGCCCAGAAAATGCAATTAAGGTGGTGGTGCAAGGGCGTGATTGCTAGGAGATGCAATACTTTGGTCATCTTGAGGACAAGGTGATTAGAAGGTGCTATGCTTTGGTGATGGTGGGGACATGCTCTCTAGAAGGTGCTGTACTTTGGCAACGATGCAGGTCATGGTCAGTAGAAGGTGCTATGCTTTGATGATCTTGAGGACATGGTGGCTAGAAGGTGCTGTGCTTTGGTGATGGTGCAGGATTTTGGTCCCTAGAAGGGGCAACACTATGGTGGTGGAACAGGACAAAGTCCCTAGAAGGTGCTACACTTTGGTGATCTTGAGGACATGATCCTTAGAAGGTGCCACCCGCTTTGTTGATGGTGCAGCCAGTCCCATTGACCCCACATTCCCTAGTGTGGCCTTAAACCCAGCAGAGGTCATGCCGTGACAGGGCTGGAGCCACATTCCCACTCCGGGTGCTGCACCTGGCCAGGATCCAGGATGGGGACTTGAGTGTCTCCTGGCCCAGGGTGTGTGTGAGAGCTGATGCTTCAACCCTAACCACATAGCATGGCCGAGATACCAACGCCTTCAGCTCAACTCCCCCCCGCCTCAGTTTCCCCCCTCAGGCAGCAGAGCCAGGGGAACCAGGAGCGGTCCCCGATCCCTATGGCACCTTCTGAGCTGGGAAACCCAATGTGCTTTATCTCCAACAGCCCAATGGCTGGGCTTGAAAGGAGTTTTTTGGGGGAGAATTCATTTTTTCTCCCCCTCCCCGGAGCTGGGACAGGGAGAGGAAGGGAGGGAAGGGCAGGCGGGGTCCCTGCCAGCCTGCGCCGGGGAAGGGGTCTGGCTCACCGGCGGCACAGCCGGTTTTGGCCCGTGTCCCCGCCGGGGAAAGCAGACGCTGGACACGCAAATCCCTGCTTGGAAAGCGCCGGGAGCTGCGAACACCCGTGGCTGCCAAACCCCAGCGCGGGAATTTTCATGAAAAAAGAAAGCGTTGTGGGGTTTTTTTGTTTGGGTTTTTTTTTGTTGTTTTTTTTTTCCTCTCCTCACATTTCAACATCCCCTTGGATTTAAGGGACGCCCAAGCAAACGCAGCAGCCCCCTGGCAGCGAGGACATCCCTCCACCCACCACCCCTCCAAGACAGAATAAAGCCTTTTGCCAAGGAGTGGGGCTGAAAACCCCCCAAAAGGAGCCCTGAACCTCCACCCTGTGGGTCTGGTATCACCAGGGGGGGGGAGTCCAGATATCTCCCCCCACGGTGGCGATTCAGACATCCCAGCTGAATTCTCATCCCTTGTTCCATGGATATTTCAGGGCAATTTGCCCCGCCCCCCCCTTCTCCAGGGAGCAAGTGGTCAGGAAGCTCAGCCTGCCTTTATTTTTGGGAAGGTTTCTTTATTTTTTAGGGCTTTCATTAATACATTTTTAGCCAGCCTCTGGAGGCATCAGGGGCATCATGGAGGGGGGGCAGAGACGGGCTGCTCTGGGTTTGGGGAGGGTCTGTGTGTGTCCCCTCCTTCGCTAACCCCTCTGTGTTTTCCTCTGCCCCATCCAGACTCCTCTGGCTGCATCCCGGTCCATGGCTGCTGTCAGGATGAGGGCGGTGGGGCTCTTCTTGCTGTGTCTGCCAGGTGAGAGTCCCCTTCCCAGGGTGGGGGGTCCCCAAGGCCAGGTGACACCCCAGGAGTCCCCACCTGGGGCAGGCATCACCTCACGGTCTGTTATACCTCAAAATTAACCCAACTCCCCTTCCAGTGTAAACTCCTCTTTAGGCTGGGATTGGCTCTAGGTTGGGGGGAATGGAGGGTGCAAGGGGTCTAGCACCCAAGCGAGTCCCTCCTGCTATGGGGACATCGAGGTTGCACCATGGGGTAGGAGCAAATCAGCACCTCAGGACTGGGATGAGATCCAGAAAAAATGTCATTTGTAACCCCTGGGGGGGTGGGTCTGGCAAGAACGGGATGGAAAGGGAGGGAGGTGACGGACCCGGGAGCCTGGAGCCAGGAAAACTTTGGGCGCAACCAGCTGGGCAGCACAAAGGCGGGCAAACAGCTGGANGAGGGAGGAGATGGTAGTGGTGGTGTAATGGGCACAAAAGATAAGTTCCATAAGTCCCATCCCAGCATCATTCCCAGAGGTGTCTCACTCCAGGATGATTCCTCTTGTGAGGATGTGGAGGGATGCGGTGGTTGGATGGACCATGGGACACCATGGTGTGTCCCTGCAGTGCCCAAGGTGGGGCCAGAGTCAGCGTCCCAGGGTGTTGTCCATGTCCCCCCCACCCAAAGCACCCTGCCTCTATGGTTGCCTCAGTTCATGCACACTGACACCTGAACCCCATAATATGCCCCACCCCCAAGATCTGCAGCAGGGTCAGCTCCCCAGGGATGTGTGAGTGTCCCAGTACCCGGGGGTGTCGGGAGCATCACTGGGTGCTGGCCCCTCCTCCAGGCAGGGTGGTGGTACCCAGGTGCTGCAAGACATTGGGATCACCTGGGATCATCCCTTGGATAATGTAGGGATCCTGGGTTGGTGCTGGTGGATGAAAATCCCGCTTTCCTCTCCTTCCTCTCTGGACAGCGTGTCCCTGAAGACAGCTAGAGTGATATTTTGGGATGGGTGTGTGTGTGTGTGATGAGAAGCTGGAGAGGCACAGGCAGAGCAGGGAACCCCGAATTCCCCAGGCTGGAGGTGGCCATGTCCCTCCTGGTTATGCTTCTCCCCTCTCCCCGGTTCTGTCTCTCAGCAGTGCTCCTGGTCCAGGGTCAGTACAGCAGGTTTGAAGGCATCACCTACCCCGAGCCGGTACAATATTCCCAGTACGACCAGCAATCAGGTCAGAGCTCCCTGAACTGGGAGAAGCTTCACCCACCTCTTCCCCGCCCTCAATTTTTATTTTGTTTTCTTGCTTTTTTTTCTGGGCAAATACATCCCAGTCTGATGTCTCTTTCTGCTTCCATACTCTTTGCTCCATCCCTTTCGTCCTGCTCCTTAAATTTTCAACCTCTCCTAACACCTTCCCATCTCCCACCTCGTACACGTGCCCCTCGTTTCCCCTTCCTCCTGCTGCCAGGTATTCACTCAGCCTTTATTATACTTAAAAAAAAAGCCCTTCTGGGATGTTGCCCAGGTTCATTCGGAGTGGGGGAGGGGTGGGTAGGAATGTTTTCCCATTACTCAGCCCGACTGCAAAGATTTTGGGGAGCTCATGGCAAAGCCCTGTTCCCCCCGATAGCGTGTGTGTGTTTTCTCCCTGAGCAGTTGAAAAATCCCTCCCTCTTCACCCCCTGCTCTGTTTTCTCTTTTGTTCCTCAGAAATTCAGGATTACTACGACTATCATGGTAAGTGGTCCCCCCCTCAGGATACTGGGGTGGGGAGGGAAGGGGGGGATGCCCACACTCACTCTTTCTATCCCTCTCCTTGCAGATGTGACCCCCCGTGCCCCCGAGGAGCAGTTTCGGTACCAGTCCCAGCAGCAATCCCAGCATGAAATCGTGCCAGCACCAACCCCAGGTGGGTGGCAGCCA
Source organism: Jacana jacana (assembly GCA_013400555.1). Classification (NCBI taxonomy): domain Eukaryota; kingdom Metazoa; phylum Chordata; class Aves; order Charadriiformes; family Jacanidae; genus Jacana; species Jacana jacana. The sequence goes on along the minus strand of VZTM01010038.1, from coordinate 6,195 downwards.
CCGTCTGCCCCCACCTCAACCCATTCCCCACCCCAGTATGGGGTGTGTGTGTGTGGGGGGGGTCCTCCATCCCTCCCTTGCACCCTTAGCACACCTCTGCTCCTCCCGGAGCAGCTTCATGGGTGCTGGAATAAGGATGCTCCAGCCGTAAAACCCAGGGAAAAGGCTTTTTACTCTGTCCCTAAATTTGCTCTCCCTCCTTCACCCTCCAGCTGCTGCCCCTGAGACTGAGCCCACGGAGCCAGGACCCCTCGGTGAGTTCTCTCCACCCCTCCACAGTCCTTGTGTGTGTGTGTGTGTGTTTCATCCATCTTTTTATCCCAGCTGGGAGGGTGAGGAGATGGCCGGGTGAAAACTAGGATGGCGGGAAAGCATCAAATGGAGGCTAAGCCCATCCCAGGGGTGTCAGGTGTCGCAGAATCACAGAATCTCAGGGACTGGAAGGGACCTTGAAAGCTCCTCCAGTCCAATCCCCTGCTGGAGCAGGAACACCCAGAGCAGGGCACACAGGAACAAATCCAGGCGGGTTTGGAATGTCTCCAGAGAAGGAGACTCCACAACCTCCCTGGGCAGCCCCTTTCCAGTGTGCCCTCACCATAAAGACGTTTTTCCTCATCTTGAAGTGGAACCTCCTCTGTTCCAGCTTGCACCCATTGCCCCTCCCTTCATCACCTTGGTAGCCCTGCCCTGGACTCTCTCCAGCAGTTCCCTGTCCTTCAGGGACTGAGGGGCCCAGAACTGGACACCATATTCCAGATGGGGTCTCACCAGGGTAGAGTAGAGGGGCAGGAGAACCTCACTTGACCTACTAACCACCCCTTTCTAATACACCCCAGGATGCCATTGGCCTTCTTGGCCATGAGGGCACAGTGCTGGCTCATGGTCATCCTGCTGCCCACCAGGACCCCCAGCTCCCTTTCCCCTATTACTGCTCTCCAACAGGTCATTTCCCAACCTCTACTGGGACATGGGCTTGTTCTTGCCCAGATGCCAGACTCTACACTTACCTTTGTTCTAGTTCATTCTATTTCTCCCCGCCCAGCTCTCCAGCCTGTCCCCCTAAGGGATTTTCCGGACCCCCACTATGGATTTGCCAGACCCCACCCCATGGTTTTTTGAGACACCCCCCTGTGTCCCCCCCAGCCAAACCCCACTGCTTTTTCTCTTTGCAGACTGCCGGGAGGAGCAATACCCCTGCACCAGGCTCTACTCCGTGCACAAGCCCTGCAAGCAATGCCTCAACGAGATCTGTTTTTACAGGCGAGCAGGGAGGGGGAAAGTTCCCTGACACCCCTTCATATTTTGGGGATCCCCTCTGCATTTACACTAAAACCCCTCATCTCTTCTTTTATTTTTTTCTCCCTCACCACGTCCAGCCTCCGCCGGGTTTATGTGATCAACAAGGAGATCTGCGTCCGCACCGTGTGCGCCCACGAAGAGCTGCTGAGAGGTAAAAAGGGGGGGGGGGAGATGGGGAGGCAACCCCAAATTGAGGTTGTCCCCCATCCAAGTCACCCCTTTTCCCATGGATGGGTGGGGGTAGGCAAAGCCATCCAACCAAATGAAGTCTCTCTGGGCATCGCTCCCCAACCAGTGGATCCCATTTTGGGGTGGGGGTGTGTGTTGAAGCCACCCCACTGCAGCGTCAGCAGGGCTGGGCAGTGTGTGTTCCTTGCTGCTTCTCTCCCCACTGTTTTTCCTGCACCCACAGATTATTCCTTTCCCATTTTCCTTCCCCCCTCCCCTACAGCTGATCTCTGCCGGGACAAGTTTTCCAAGTGTGGGGTGATGGCCACCAGTGGGCTCTGCCAAACCGTGGTGGCATCCTGCGCCCGCAGCTGTGGAGGGTGCTGAGCTCCAAGGGCAGGGGACACACACACACAATCACTCCCCGCCTCCTCCTTCGCTGGGGCTACATCCCGGCATCCCAACCCCTTCCCAGCCTCCTCTTCCTGGGTTCCCGTCCCGCTCCGGATCCTGACTCATCGTGGTGCTAAAGAAACTGTGCATGAAAGAGCATAAAAACCGAAAAAGGCCTTTTTTTTTTTTTTTTTTGGTGTGTGCACATAATAATTAAAAATAAGGGGGAGGATTTATTATTTTTATTACTTTCCTTATTATATTGTAAGGGGGGGAGCGGTGCGAGCCCCCGCTGCCCCAGTTTCTCTGTAGAATATCCAAGAGAAAAAACATAAGGGTCACTGCGGCTTCTGACTCCTTTTTTTTGCGGGGGGAGGAATATTTTCTGATTTTTAGGGGGGAAAATCCAATGATTTGAGCAATTTCTAACCATCCAGCCCTGGGCAGCAGGGGAAGGGCTGCAGGTGATGATTTTTGGGGTGCTTTAGGGTGTTTTGGAGTTGCGAAATGTCTGCTTTGGGGGCAGTTGTGGTGGGGTAATAGCACAGCTTTGGGGAGGGGGTCTGACAGAAAAAAAAGTGCATTATATAGGTGTTTGGGGTGAATTTCTGAGTCTCTTTGAGAAAATAATGGGAGGTTTGGGGGTTGTTTTTGGGGTGATGTTCGGTTGCCCTATAGAAAAGGGCAAAGGGCAGTGTCCTGCAGTGTTTAGGGCACAGCTCCCCTTATAGAGATGAGAGGGGAGGCTGGGGTTCACCTATAGGAGATGGTGTGGGCTTTAGGGGTTTGGACTTGGGAGTTTCTCCAGGTCTCTTATAGGAAACTTTAGTATACATTCTGCAGCACTGCTATATGATGTATAGGTCACTTATATAGCATATAGCTCACATAGGTGCCCACTGGAGTTCAATCCAGCTGGTGGCCGGTCACCAGTTGTTCCTCAGGGCTAAGGGTTGGGACCATTTCTGTTTAATGTCTTTATTGATGATCACGACAAGGATCTAGAGAGCACCATCAGTGTAGATGACACTAGGTTGGGTGGGAGTGTTGATCTGCATGAGTGCAGGGAAGCTCTGCAGAGGGACTGGGATAGACTGGATGGATGGGCCAATGTTAATGGCATGGGCTTCACCAAGGCCAAGTGCCAGGTCCTGCCCTTGGGCCACCCCAACCCCATGGATGGCTACAGGCTTGGGGCAGTGTGGCTGGAGCTGCCTGGCAGAAAAGGACCTGGGGGTGCTGGGTGATAAGGGCTGAACATGAGCCAGCAGTGTACCCAGGTGGCCAAGAAGGCATCCTGGCTTGTATTAGAAATGGTGTGACCAGCAGNCCCAGGGAGGGGCTGGAGTGCCCATCCCTGACTGTGTTTCCGAGTGGTTGAGCTGTGGTGTTGGGGGATCTGGTGTAGGGGAGAGCTTTGTAGAGTGGGGCTGATGGTTGGACTCCATGATCCCAAGGGTCTCTTCCGACTTGAATGAGTCTATGATTCTATGATGCATCCCAGTCCCATCCCATGTCGGACCACCCCATCCCAGACCAGCTCAGCTCAGCTCAGCTCATCCCCATCCCCATCCCCATTCCCATCTTTATTCCATTCCATTCCATTCCATTCCATTCCATTCCATTCCATTCCTTGGGGCTCAAACACGCCCCCAAAAGGCTTAAAACAAGGAAAGGGAGGAGAGCTTTCCTCCAAAGTGGTGTTGGGAATAACAACAATTATTATTATTAATTATTTATTATTATTGATAATGATTAATTAGGGACCTGGATCAATCCTGGAGTCCCAATGGCATCCCCAAAATGTCACCCCACACCCCAAAAAATAACTCCTTGGGGGCTGCCAGTTTGGGTGTATTCCACCTTTAACAGTGCCTGGACTGTGCTGGGCTCCCAGCCACCACCTCAGCACCCGCTGCGGGCTGGCCATAGCACCAATAAAAAAATACCTGAAGCTCCAAAAATAGTGATATTTGCTTAAAAAAAAACATATTCCTGAACCCACTGAAGTAGAGCAGGTTTTTTTTTTGTTAGAAAAAGGAGACAAAAATTAGGACCTGCTGAGGGTCAGGGCTCACGAGGGCTGGAGGAGGGGTTGAAATAAATGGGATGACTTGGCTGGTGCCAAGACAGGGATCTCCCAGGGCTAAAAAAAAGGAGGATTTCCAAATTTTTTGTTAAAAATGATGATGGAAAAAAGGGAAAAAACCGCCCATCAGGCCCCAGCCTGTATCAAAAATACACAAGCGGCATCATCTTCTCGGTAAAGTGCGGCTTTTTCCTTGAGAAGAGGGAACAATGAGCCCCAAATCCATGTGTTTGATGAGCATGGGGGTGGGGACAGCTCCCCCTCACCCAGGAGATGAGTTGTGCTGGTCTCTGCTCTAGATGCTGGTGGGGTGATGCTGGAGCTCCTGCTCCTTCAGCAGTGCGATCTGTGAGGGGTGGGGTGGGGGGGTGATGGGGAGGAAGAAGGGAGTGGACACATGTGTGACACCCCTCCACCCCGGGGTGTCCCTTCCCCCTGCTTACCTCCTCCTCCAGGTCGTGGGGGTGGTGCTGGGCGATGTGCAGCTGGTCCAGCTCCTGCCGCAGCTCCGGTGACCCCCCCAGCCTCGGGGAGGACTGGTGCTCCAGCGCTGACACCTGTGCCTGGGGGGGACATGGGGAGACCGTCACTCCAGAAACCCCTCCCCAAGCTGGGAGGAGCTCCCTCCCCTCAAAAAAAAACCATAAAAAAATTGCTCAGTGCCTTCCCAGTGCAAGCACCGGGATCCCTACGAACTGGGATGAGCCTGCACCATCCCAGTAGAGGCACCGGCATCTTCCCTAAACCAGTATGAGTCCCCAAAAAGAGAGCCCAGCACCATCCCACTGCAAGCACCAGCACCCTCCAGGATGGGCTGAGCCCCCATAAGAGCCCAGCACCATCTCAGTACAAGCATCAGATTGAGCCCAGCACCACCCCAATACAAGAACCATCATCTTCCCTCAGCTGGGATGAAGCCCCAAACAGGGCACAACCCCATCCCTGTACAAGCACCAGCACCTCCCCAAGCTGCAAAGCACCCCAAAAATGAAACCATTTCCAGACCAGTACAAGGACCAGCAGCACCTCAAGCTGGGATGAACCCTAAACAGCCCAGCACCCCCCCAGTACACAAACACCAGCATCTTCCCAGGCTGGGGAGCCCCCCAGAAATGAGACCAATCCCATCCCAGTACAAGCACCAGCACCTCCCTCCAAGCTGGGATGAGCCCAGCATCATCCTGGTGAAGGCACCAGTATCTTTCCTGAACTGGTATGAGCCCCAGAGAGGAGCCCAGCACCCTCCAGGATGAGATGAGCAACCCCAGAGGAACCCAGTACTCTCCCAGTGCAGGCAGCAGCAGCACCCCAGCAAACGCAAGCTGGGATGAGCCCTCAAAAGAGCTCAAAACTATACTGGTGCAGGCACCAGCATCTCCCTTTAAGCTGGGATGAGCCCAGTATCATCCTGGCACAAGCACGAGCATCTTCCTTGAACTGGTATGTGCTTCAAAACATAGCCTAGCACCATCCCAGTGCAGGCACCAGCACCCTCCAGAATTGGCTGAGCACCCCCAGAGGAACCCAGTACAGGCACCAGCACCCTCCAGGATGGGCTGAGCCCCCCAAAAGGAAACCAGTACAGGCACCAGCACCAGCCAGGATGGGCTGATCCCCTCAAAAAGAGCCCAACACCATCCCAGTGCAAGCACCAGCACTCTTCAGGATGGGCTGAGCATCCCAAAAGGAGCCCAGCACCATCCCAGTGCAAACCATGGGTGCCTCCAGCTGGCAGGCAGCACCCGAAGGTGCCCACCCCAAAGCCCAAAGAGGGAAAATTGTGGGAAGGGGGCGGTGTGTGTGTGTGTGTGTCTGAGGGGCACTCACTTGCAGGTGCTGGATGCGCTGCTGTGCCTGAAGCAGCTCCTGCTCAGACATGCCCAAGGAGTGCCCCAGTAGGCCCTTCTCCCCAGAGAGATACAGAGAAGCCTCTTGTGTCTGCAACTTCTCCCGCTCCACCTTGGGACATACCCGGGCTCCTCAAAGCCCTGGCAAGTTACCCAGGGCTCTTCCAGGGTGCCCAGGGCTACACCCAGGCTCCCCAAAGCCCTGGCACATTTCCCAGGGCTCTGCTGAGTTCTCCAAAGTCTTTGGTAAATTGCCAAAACTCTACTAGACTTCCCAGCACCATGTTCGGGCTCCCCAAAGCCCTTTTGTCATCTCTAGGGCTTTGCCAGGTCTGCCAGTCTATGCTGGGGTTTCTCAAAGGCCTGTCAAGTAGCCCAAGGCTCAGCCAGGGTTCCCAG
>VZTM01010036.1:1946-26838 GCA_013400555.1 Jacana jacana | reverse complement strand
CATCACATCTTTTAAGACCATCCCAAACCCACTGCTTTTGAAAAATTATTGTTGAAAAATAAGATACAATAAAACTATGGTTAAAAGGTGCTAAATTATGATGATGTGCATGACACTATGTAGAACTGAGAAGAAATATTTTCCAAAACGCTTGTTGATTTACAACTATTAATTCCTCTTTTATTGAAACAAATATTTCCTCCAGAAGTATTTCTTTCTAATTAAAGGCCATTTACAATATTAAAAAAAAAAAATAAATAGCACCCACTTAACAATGTGTGTTGAGTAGACTCTTTCTTCCCCAAAGTACACACACCAACCACCTTTCTTTTTGCACAGACTGTGCTATCCTAAAGAATCCCAATGGGCTTTGCAAATCTCCATAACAACATGGCATGTCCATTTCCACTGCTGCTACACACCCATTATTTCTGAAACCACACCTGGCAATACTATCTAAATGTTTAAAACAAAAGTGAAGAGTTGGTTATCCTGTCTACAGAGCAAGTACAACCACTGAATTTGGAATCTGATGAGGATTAAGCACTGGGGTTTTCAACAAAGCTCTTATTACTGCGTTCCCATGGCATCTTGATGGTCAGCATCCTTTAGCTGTGGAATGGATGACAGTGCTTGACTGGGTGACTGCATCAGAATGAAGGGTGCTACACAACAAATAAGCCTGGGCTTTGGGTTTTGTTTTTTTTCTAAGAGAGTTCAAACCTTTTTCTCCAAAATAGACATTTGATATACTTAAAGAGAAAGCAGTTTTTGGGGTAGAGGTAGGTAGGCCGCTTGCAGCAACTGGAGCATCTAGAAGCTGCTCACACAACATCCTTTCTGATTTTAGCTTTTAAGGGATTATCAGGCAGCTGGCTCCAGGCAGTCCTCTGGGTATCACCTGACATATTCCTGACATACTGCCTACAGTAAAATGAGTTGACTATTGCATTTAGAACTGACTATTGTAGCTACAGAGACCCAGCACATTGGGAGAATCTCAAGCTGGTCACTTATGCTATCTGTATGGTCTGATGCCATGGTAGCCCAACAAAGACTATCACAGGCTATGCTACCACTCTTAAACACAGCAGAAGGCATTACAGCTAGAATACAGAATGATTTTATGCTTCATGAATTTTGTTTTATGAAACAATAAATTGTGTTTACTTTCCCTGCTTATAAAGGAGGATATCAGAATTCCTGGGTTGTTCCAAAAATGTAAAGCAGGATCAGCAGTAAAAGATGTTGAAGCAGCAGCGTTTCCCTGAGAAGCAGCCAACTTAGAAGTGGAATATGGATTAGTGTCATCAGGAGCAGCAGCAAGAGCTGCACAGGCAGTCTGATGGGGCACTTTCCTCACACATCATTCTGCGGCTCTACAGCTGAGCCACTCAGAAAATCACAGCTGAAAAATTTTGTCCAGAACTATCAAGCAGATTTGCACCCTCTCTACACTCTGAATTTTACAGGTTACTGAATAAAGATGAATGAATATCTTATGTAGCAGGTGTAATTTTGATCTCCGGAAAAGAAAAAAGTAGCTCCACTACTGTACACAGTAATGGCATGGACTAGAGTTCAGTGCGCCCCACTGTATCTGTGCAGCAGTCTGTAATCTCTTGTTGGATGAGAAAAAGAAATGCTCTTTTTAAACAATTCAGTCAATCCCTCCTTCAAATTCTGTTTGCAAACACAGTCTCTAAACACGGTCAGATATAACAAGGAAACAATGAATTTTCTTCTTTAACCTCATTTAGAGATTACCTACTCTCGTTAGTTATAAACTAGCATGAAATATGCTGGAAATCAATATCTCCCACAGTAATCCAGTGGTAGCCTTAATTTCAGTCCCCATCTTTAACTGGCTATGGTCAACAAACCTGCAGGAATTTTTTCTATCTACTGCTCTTAGCTGAAACTGGCCAGCAAGTTGAACAATTATGAAGGTGTTGATTACAGAATGACTCCTGAAGTCTGGGTTTACCTTCTACATTGTCTCAAGGCAGGCACCTGAAATGCCAAGTACCCAAACTGACAGTACACTTTTTGAAACATAAGGTTCTATTTCCAAAGCAAAAATGTTATTATTCTTACTGACTTTGAGACACAAAGAAAGCTTTAGTTATTCACTACACATACTCAGAACCACATGTTTAGTTTCATTGGTCTTGTCTGGATCGAGTTGGTTTCTCATCTCAGAGTGCCTTTATTTCTGTCACTTGAGTTTGCTCCTACGTATCTTTTTGTGCTGGTATTAACATTCTAAAATTTGAAGAATTCAAAGTAGTAAGTGAGTTTTCCAGTAATATTATCTATAGTATTTACCATTATAACATTAGCTTCAAAAAACCTTCATGCTACCTAAAGAGTTGGTAATTCTTTGTTTTGTAAAGACTTCTGAACACGAAGGTTCTTATGTTCTCCTTCTGCTTAAGGTGGAACAGCTTTGATCACATAGAACATAGCGCTGCCAGATTTTAAGGTAAAGATATGGTATGAAATACCTCCTTATTCATAGAATGTCCATTCCACGCTATAACATAATCACATAGCATTTACTACCTGGGACTAGGTGGAAATATGACAATTCCTACCTTTAATACTAAAGAACCACTCTGACCAGAGAGTTCCTTTACCCCAACGGGTTATTCCTTTGTGCCACCAGCAGACAAGTCAAACTTTTTATCCCCATCCTACAGATGTGAACACTGAGGGGAGCAAGACCAAATGACCGATCAAATCTGTGGGTGGTATCAATATCACAAGCAGGAGCTCAGAACTTCCAAATCAGATCTTAGGCTACTGGCCAGTAGCCTCAAATTGTGATCGTGGGCCCTTACAAATAGTCAAAAATGACCATATAATCATAATAACTATGCATTTAAATTAGCCAATTTGTTATTATAATTACAAGTTTAATCTGAATTCTATGTGTGTAATAAAATTTAGAACTACCCCAAATATGTTTCTTACAGTAGATTGCAATTTTTAATTTCCTGACACTCTGCAGATGTCAGAGAAGGGTTACTGCGATCCCTGTGTCTTTTAATATGCCCTAAAGATAAGTAAATCAAGATGAAGAAATCCATGAACCAGAGGCAACCTCATTATCCATACTCTGTGCTGTTCATTTCCTAAGGACTGTTCTATATGAGGGAAATTATCTATCCTCTATGTGTTCTACAGCAGGATGGATCCATTTCCATCTGCTACGTTTTCCCCCCTCTAAATGGTACGCCCCCTGTTGGTATAATCAAAAGATGGTCACTTGTCCTCAAAGAGAAAATTGTAATAAACATCCCAATTTGTACCTTTCATCCTTTATTTTGAGCAAAATACACATAAAATCAGCATAATTGTTATATATCTTAAAAAATGAAATGGGCCTTAACAGTTAGCTACCTCATTTCGTTCTAAAATTCAGCAAACTCTGAGGAAATCTCTTTTTATACAATCTTTCGGATATGTCATTTGCCATTTATATTTGATGGCCTTAAGGCAAAAAAAAAAGTTACAAAAAGGTATTAATGCAAGTAGATAATAAAGCTGCATTCTATAAATCTATAGCAGCTTACAGTAATCATTAAAGCATGCAAAACTCTTTCATCTATTCAAAAATATGCAGTGCACAGAATGCCTGCTAAGGTGCATGACAAGTCAGAGTTAAATATATATTAATAAATGAATTAGCTTCATAAATAATAGCCATAATGACATTTTAGGAGACAATAAGTCTGAGGATTGTCAGAAAATGGTTGATGTATGAGCTTCACGTCTCAGTGATTCTTCAAAATGAATAGGCTTTGCGAGATAGTTCAGACCCACGACCAGCCTATTTCCTTGAATAATTTACTTGTTGTCAATTTGTACAGCCACATTACACATGCAAATTGTGCTGCCTGTGCAAACACCACTTGGAGATGATAAAAACAAATTTACGAAGGCTATAGAGGAAGGATTTATTTCACTTTCTCGCCCAGGTCAAGCAATACATGTATCTGACGATTGTGTGTACCCAATTTTGTTGTAATTATATCAGCAAATTATTCTTTATAATCTTATTATTTTTAGCAGTCTCCTTGTGCTTGGGATAATTAGCTTTCTTCACTCAGTGTAAAAACAATTCAACTTGCCAGCTAGGCAGGGCACAGCTCCATTATCTGTTTTGGGTTTAAATTTATTCCCTATATTCTTGGACACTTTGTGTAAATTAAAAATTTCATAGTCCCTAATACTGTACACGCTGTTCATTCAGTGATGAATTAAGGTCCCTAAACCTCTACGTTTGCTATTAGATATCTCACCCACTTTATATGTTAATCTGTGCTAATGAATTCCACAACCCCTAGCCACAGCGAGATGACTAAAATTATTACCACTTACAGAGATATGCCTTTTTCATTTAAAGTTCAATTCAAATTGCTCCCATAAACAGTCTGCCACACAAAGATACCTCCTTTAAAGAAGAGTTACTTACCTGTAAGTAGAGTTCTCTGAAGGTAGCATTATCTTTGGATACACATTCCTCCGCCACGTGACCTCTGGTTTGTGGCAGGGGGGAGTGGATCCATCCCTTGATAGTTAAGACTTTTTCCTCAAGGCACTTCATTACCTCTGCGGCTCCCGTGCCTCAAGGGTTATTTATACCACAGCTTGTCAACACAACCGCCCAGCGCCTTCCAAGATAGGCCCTGGACCAGGCTGAAGAGCCGAGAGGCTCCTTAGGGAGAGAGGTGGCCGTGGTGTTGACAGAACATCTACACAGCAGCTTTGCACCAAACGAGTCTCAGGTAAGTGTCTTCTTCCCTCTCAAGACAGGTACCTATGGAGCCTGTCATTCACGGCAAGAACAGCAAATCCAGCGACACAAAAACACGCAGAAGGCAACAGAAAAGCTGGCACAGCGTTACGAGTGTAGCACAACAGTCACCCAGATGTCCGCTTGCCCACAGTGCAGCTACTTGCCCTTCACAGGCAGCCAGGACACACGACCAAAACTCCACCACTCGCAAAGAAAAACAATTTAAATGCTACTGTTTCCTCTGTAAAGGAGAAGAGCAATACCCTCTGCTGAGCAGTGGTGTTTCAAACCAGTAGAGGGCATTGGCATACATTGAGACTAAACAGGTTCATTACAGTAGCTTGAAAAATCAGCTGTTATTTACATAGATGAAACAATAGCACATTTCAAATAGGGTATGAAGCATCCAAACCAGCCCTTCAAAGTTAAATCAACACCAAATAAAACTAAAGAGATGGAGATTCTTATAAGACTTTGAAATTACATAGACCTTTATTGCAGTCCAAATGCTAAACCAATTAATTTTATCTAATATCCTTGAAAAGTACTTGAAATAGTGTTGTTTGTTTCCCAAACTAAACCAAGGTGAGGTTAAGTGCCTTGCCCTGGCTCTGTATCTGAGTGCCACACGAAGGAACTCCAGGCTGTAAGGTTCACTGCTGTGCTTTTAAATAATGCCAATTAACACACAAAGAAGAACTCTCTGAGAGGTTAGGAAAATTGCTCTCTGTCTCTTCTTGTGTAAAAATGGTCAGATGGTATTTCATTTAGTGGTATGGCAGAAGGGCACTTCTTTTCTATTGCCAGAGCAGAGGAAACGTATCCGAGATCCCGACCCAGAGCATGGACTGTTCATTACAACAAAATTGGGACTGATGTATTTGGATCACCAAAATTTGTCTTATAGTAAGTGAAGACCCTCAGACAGGGGTGATGAATGTCTGATGAATAATATGGCTGCAGGTCCCATGAGATGTGTCCTACACTTAAAGTAGCAAATGTACCAACACAGAGGGTCAGATGAGAAGCACAACAGTAATCAGGTCTCAAGGAGCTAAACTTCATTACCTGTTTGTGCTCATCCCCCTCTTCCCTATCCACACCTGCAGCATTGCCACTCTTAAAGCAAAATCGGATCTGTTTTTGAATCATACTATTCAATGGTCATAATCAGAATTAATCCACACAAAAGGCAGGACTGAGAGCTGTGGTGGTTTAATAATTTGACCAGATATTCCCCACAGAGGGGAAGGGAACATGCCTTATGAAGGCTGACCCTTCGAAAGCTGGCCTGACAGTTTTCACCTTCCAGTGCAGCCCTTGCCAGTGCCTGTCAGTGCCCTGAAGAGTCCAAACGGGGTCAAACCCCACTGCAGTCCCTGAATACTAAGTGTGTGCTAATACTTCAGAGATGCCTTTTTTAAAAAACTAGGCAAAACAACTTTTCATGTGCTGATGATGCTTAAAACCATGGATGTTTATTTCTGCTTCTATAACCAGAATTTTCATCAAAATGCAAAACTCAGAGGAACAAGGACACAGTAAATGATGGTATGACAATCTTAGTGAAAGCTCAGGGCTTGATTCTACATTGCTCAGTTACACAGTGCCGTCAAACAAGCAAATTTAGGAGGATTTGAGCAGACCTGCTCTGGTGCTGCACAACAAAGAGCCCGTACTGACTGTGGAGCACTTCCTTGCCAGCAGCAGTACCAGGAGTAAGAAGGGCACACACAGCAAAGCTCCCCAACTGTACACAGGGGATTAAACTCAATCCCATTTTCCTTCAAAAGGCTATTCTTACATCCCTTCCTTTTTTTTTTTTTTTTGCTTAGTGTCCCTGAGAACATGGGGATGAGAATAGAAGGGGACCTGAGACTTAGATCAGTGGCCAGAAAACAATCTCTTCTGTATAAACTGACTGTACACACGTGTGGCCGAGCTCTCTGCTGCGCACTCCCGGCCTGATCCTAACCCAAACGAAGCCGATGGAAATCTTTCCAGCCACTAACGGGCTTTCGATCAGGGCCCAGGCAAGGGCCTGCCCGGATTAAAGTCTTACTTTGCATGAGGTAAAGGGAGCTCAAATTACAAAACATCATTACTACTTACAATATATACTATAGAATATTTACTAATATACTTTTATGTTCGGTCTTAGATAACGTTCTTTGGAGATTTCCATTAATTGTCTCTATGATGGTTCTTGTAGTGTTTGTTTAGCAGGAATTAATTTGGTTCTTATATGGCACAGTACGTGGAAAAAAAAACCCTCTGTAATCCTTTTAACTGACTTTAAATGCTCATTTGAATATAATTATTTTAAAGGATTAATAAAAGGTATTTTTAAGTTAGCAACAAATTAAAAGTTTAGGAAAAAAGCAGGTTATTTCATTGTCTTTACATCTCTCTTTAAAATCATATTAATTTTCCTTTCCAACATTATTTTATTGTATTAAAATATAATCATGCTAGAAAAATTTCTCATTATGTTAGCAAAAATGAATACAAGGTAGATAGTATACTAACACAATGACTGTAATCTGCTAATACAATAAGGCCTTCTTATTATGTTTAAACAAGAATTCAGTTCTTGATCATTTTGACATTTTTACGAAACACTGTCTCAAAAGGATAAAACGTACCATATTTCCATGCTTAAGAAAAAGTTTCTGATGTCCTCAATTACTGCTAAAAACCAAGAAGCAGCTAATAATGCATAATTTATGTGGTAGGAGGTTGGATTTCTGCACTAGGAAACTGTGTGTGTTTTGTGGAAATAAGGATGCCAATGATTCGCTAAACTCAGCTTCATGCATATGTCAAATGCAATGATTCAGGCCTCCACCGTGTCCTGAAGCCCAACAATCTAACCTCTGGCCAGCATGAAGAAGAGAATTCCCCCAGAAGAACCTGCTGTGGGGACCAGGCACGTACATGGGCATTAGCTTTTCTGGTATCTGACAAATTCGACCATTTCTGTTACAGAAGAAGTATCATTAAGAGACTGCTTCAAAAAGAACCTGAGCAACGCTGAGTTTTGTAGATCACTATCAATACTTTTTACCCAGGGACTAACAGCCCCCCTCTTTCACTGCTGCTACATGAACATGAAGAAAGGTGTGGAAAAATGCTCTGTTCAGCCTTGACACAGTACACACTGCCAAATGTGCCTGTGGTGTGGAGTCCATCCAAAACAGTGCCAGAAACACAGATTGGTTACCTCTTCTCAAGCCAACTGACTTAAAACTACCTCAGGATTGCATATCCTGGACATCCCATTGTGTTCTCCTCTAACAGTTGGTTGCTCTACACTAGCAATAGAAAAGCCAACCCCCAGAGATGCTGTTTTCAGTTCTGGAGCAGACCATGTGTTTTGCTCTACAGAGGTTAGCACAGCAGGAACCTCATACTCCTGTTGCCACCTGCCAATACATCTGACAAAGCTGACTATAACAACTGGGACTTTGTAAATATGGAACAGTGGAAGGTAAAGGTAGGCAAAATAGAGATCCTGAAAGATTCAAACTACATTTCATGTTACATCTAATTGCAGCAGGCCTTCCTTCTAAAGTTCAAGTAGTTTTTAATAACAGCATCAAAAATATCAAACCTGTAATTACTGTGTTGCACTAGTTTGAGGTTCCATGGGAATCTCATGGGCATGTCTCTTCATTCATGAGAGACATTGTTTGGTAGGGCTCCAGGAGAGGAATTCAAGTGAGCAAAGAAGTTAGATCAGTTGACCAAAAGAAAACAAATCAGATTATTTGAACATTTGCTCAACAGGGAACAGAAAATTGGCACGAGAAGAATTTGCCATTGAATCAATTTTTGGATGCAACAGCAGCCCTGGCAAACTTGATGTAGGGCCATCAGCATTGGTCATGAGGGGATGCTGCTTTCTCCTTTCTTCCTCAGATAAAAAGATTCTACACATTGTTGCAACAAAAAAAAACCCAGTAAGTTGCAAATTCTGTTAAGTAACCAGCAATTTCTTTTGTAGCTTCAGCAATCCTTCTGAATACAAATGCTCTGCATCACTGAAAGCCAAGGAGGAGCTCTTTCAACCCTTTTTTCTCAGGGAAGGTACCTGTGAGAAGACACAACTTGCTGCAGAAAAACTGGAGATTATCCTGAAATTTGGCTTTTTAAGTTACAAAAGCAATAAAGTTGCAATTATAAAATGAAATGCAGGTGAACATGAGTACTTCGTTTGTGTGCACTACCAGTGCCAATTTGTGCCACAAATTGGCTTGTGGATATTAAATAAGGAGCACAGTGTTTGGATACAAATTGTGTCATGAAATTAAACTTGTCCTCTGGAAATGTACCCCTACCAAACATATACATTGACATAAAGATGTCACACATCTTTCAATTTTTGGAGTGCGCTCAGATTAGTTCACATTAAGAATGGATCATGTAGCCTAACGGCCTAACATTTTGCTAGAACAAACAGCAATGAATATCCAGCATCAATACATTTATCAATTACCACTTATCTGTATACCAAATACAATCAATCAAAAAATGTAAATAAAATAAATCTCTTAAAAATTGATTTCCCAGATGAGAGGAAAAACTAGTTAGCAAGCTGAGTGTGAAATTTACATGTAGTTCCTGAAAAAGTGATTATTTATGGAATTAATTGATTTTAGAAATGAATTTAAATAGGTAAAATTATGGCATAAAAAGGAAATAAATCTGAAGATCTGCTTTATGTCCATGAGATAGGTGTTGGATTTTTCCCTTCCATATACAGCCAATCCCAGAAGACGTGACCCATCATGAAATCCCCACTCAAAGGCATAGTCCCTATTATCCATCTTTGTAACACTTAAACTCTTGCTCCTTTCTTGTTCCACTCCTAGCTTAACTGTTTGTCTACAACTAAGTTTTGTCTGTATTTGGTATCAGCAACTCCATTCTCAGACATCTTGACACTGAGATTCAGTTTTCCACCTGTCAAACCATCATTTAAAAATGCATCTTACAAATAATTTCAACCATGAAACCTCCTATCTTTCAGACACTCTGGTGCTAGTGATGCCAGTGTTATTTCTTCCTCTTTTATTGCTGTTTCCCTGTGCCTCCCTTCCTGTTGTTTCTTAGTTGCAGGATGTTCTTGCTGAATCACGTGCAGGCTGTTCCTAAACACTGGTTTCATCTGTTCCACCCATGAAAGCTGAAAGGACAAGAAGGTGTAAGAAAATGTTGCAAATAAACAAGACCTTTAGTGACTGCTCTGCATTCACTGTTCACCTTTGAGGCACCAAGCACGCTACTTGCTCAGAACTCCCAACAAGCTTCTAAGGGCTTTTGCACCTTCTTGGAGCAGTTTAAGGAACATGCAAGCTCTGATGCTGGAAGACAATCCACAATGAACAACCTTGCAAGGTCTGGGAGTAGTCTTTCTGAGGTTTTCTTTCTACCACATGAATCGGGACACTAGAAGGAACTTTAAAGGGTTATTTCATTCCTGGGGTAGGGCTGCTGACCCCACTTATTCTGCCACACCATAAACACTTTGGTAATACATAAATGACAAGGTTTATTTTTAGAATAGATGCTGTAGTCCTCTGTGGTAACTAGGACTGCTGTAGAACTTGTCACCAGCGCTGCTATTAATTGCCGACAAAAACATATACTTGCACAAGTTAGGCCGCCAGGCCCTTCTAGAGCCCTCCTGGCTGCAAGGAGGTTGCTCTGTTCCCCCAGAAAGGCCTCACTGCAAGGAAGGGACCTATATCCCCACCGCCCCTGGGGTGAGAAGCTCCTTCCCGGAGAGAACCTCTTCAGCCGGAGCCTCCGCCCAGGCCGCACCGCCCAGCGCCGCCACCGGCTGTGGGCCTGGCCCGGTTGTTATGAAGACCAGGGAGGCAGGGCCTAAAGCAGCAAGGCGCCCGCTGATTGGCTGCGGGGCAGAGTCCAATCAGCGGGCGGGGTGTTCCGGCGGTGCCAATATGGCGGCCAGGTAAACAGGGCCGAAGAGAAGCGTCAGTGTTGGGGTTGTGGTGAAGACTCTTAGGGCCGTTTGCGGGGTTGGAAAGACTGTGGGACGGGGAGCGCTGGTTGCCGGTCCCTGTCCTGGCTTAGAGCGGCGTTCCGCTTTCTCCGGAGTCGGCTGCCCTCGCCTTGATGGCCTAACGCCTCCCCAGGGCGGACGCTTTCCTCCGTCTCCGATCTGGGGGGCTGGCGGAGCTCGACTGTGCCCGGGGGGCGGCCGGGAGAGACAGTTGCGCTGCTCCGGGAACCGATGTCCGGGAAGGGGAGGACGTGTTGCCTCTGGGAGGAGGTGAAGGTATTAGCCGCTGTACGGCTCTTAAGCGGAGAGCACCGGTAAACGAGTGGGAAGCGGCAAAACTTCAAATAATAAGGTAAAACTAAAAAAAAAAAAAAAAAAGGGCAGAAAGCTTCAGTCTATACACTTAACTCCTCTACTTCTCTCTGAAATACTGGGTATTAAAATTTTTTTAACGTGCTTGTCTTAAAGCATCTAATGTTGCTTACTTTTCTCAAGAGAAGCTAAAGCATTTCTTGATGATGTGTTTTGCTATTTCTGTTTCTCTCTCCCGCAGACTGGTTGCGTTTTTATCCCGGAGCGGGTCAGCTGGTGTAACTGGTGTCACTGTAGTGACTTGGAAGTGGTTCGGACTTGTTTAAACTGGAAGATGTGGAGTGGACTTTTACCTCCAGGACTGAATGAAAGCGATGTTGACTTAAGCTCTGATGATGGAGAGGAATTGCATAGTTCATTTTCAAAGGAAGATGCAAAAGAAGATACTGAAAGGGGGAAACTTCCTGAATTCCAGGAGAACGAACCCGGAAGCAGTGCCATCAGTGAGCCCACTGTGTTACCAGTGACGAGTGGAGAAAATGAATCTCAAACATGCCCTTCTGGAGTGTCTTTAAATATTTGGAATGTGGGTATTGTTACAGGTCTCTAAATGCCCAGGGTTATAAACGCAACGTTCTCAGAGTAGAATGGTTAATCTTTAAGTTTAAATAACTCAGCACTGCATATTCAATATAAAAATCTGAAATGAAATAAAATATGATCAAAGTGCAGTTGTACACCTTCAGTTGTTTCAAGTGGGGCTAACGGGAGTTTAGACAGGAGGTGAATGTAACTTTTTTTCCTCCTAGTTCAGTGGTGATTGAAAGCACAGGATGGAGTTGTTTGGGTAGCTGTATGGTTGCATAAAGACTTGTGGCTTCAGTGAAGTTGGGGCTGTGAGCTTCTTTAAGCTGATGCTTTCTGCATCAGTAAGGATTTACAGCTAAATGTATCGGGCATGGTTGTGATGGTGCTTATCTGCAGAGTAGAGGTGTACCCTTCTGCTTCCTGTAGGGCTTTGTTGCAGGCATTCACATTCGTAGGTGCTTATAACCTCTTGATTGTCCTATTGCATGTAAAGACAAAAAAAAATTAATGCAAACAACGTAATCTTTGCGTGTTAGGTTTTTGAATCAAAATAAGAATTGTCAAAGGCTGGTTATTTTTCTCTATCCATCAATCAGTGTAGGTGGCCTGCTGTGAGGACTATGCCATCAGAAATACTTGGGTTACAAACAACCAGCCTGGCAATAATGATGCACTGAATACCTCAGGAGCACACAAACTGTAATAACTGCGTCCAGTGTCGCATCCCAGGAGAAAACTGTTGGGTTTGAATAGTTCTGGGATTTAGGGAGGCCAGAAAGTCAGAGGTGGAAGATTAGAGCCAGTTCCAGTTTAATGCCACCAGAGTTGGATATTCTCAATTCATAAAGTTTAATGTCATAGATATAAACAAGATACTGGCATAATGCTTCTCAGCACATTATGCAGTTTTTTTAAAACTGAAAAAAAATACATACTGACTTACCTTTTCTTATTCTTACAGAAATTTTTGGAGCTTCAGAAGAAAAATCGTGAAATGAAAACCCAAGCGACTCAGGATGACAAAAGGCGAAAAAGGAAGCGCCACAGAAAAGGTGTTCTATGTAATTACAGAATTTATTTTCTCAAAATAGAATTAATATCAATTACATTGGAAGTAGGATTGGTGGCGGGGGGGGTGTTGTTTGTGTGTTGGGTTTTTTGTGTGTAGGTTGTTTTGTTGTGGTAGGTTTTGTTTGTTTCAGTTTGGTTTTTAACCAAGATTTGAATGCCTGAGCATATGTATTCCAGCTGTTACATGGGATAGTATTTTTCCAGTTGTATACATCGTTTGTAGGACCAGGTTGTAAATTGCTCCTTAAAGTTTAAGTAAAGCATTTGTCCTACCTTTAAAAAGGAGGTGAACTTACTCAGTTAATACTGATTTCCAGTTGCTAAGTGTATTTCAATAATTCTATAGAATGTACTTTTGGGTACTCCAGTTAAAACGTCTTCACAGATATTGTAGGAGCTTCTTCATATGCAAAGTCTTACAGCTGTGTGGTTCAAAGCCACATGATCATCGGGTAAAAATTGTAACGTGTCAATATTTCAACTGAAATGATCAACTAGAATACTGGAAGCCGTAGGGTATTGTTTTGTAATGTTAGATTTTTATTTTCTTTTTCCCCTAGAAAAACAGAAAAAGAACAATGAAGTGACTAAGAGGTATAACCAGGTCAATGTGATTATTTGAGGTCTGTTTTTAATATTGGGTGAAACTTGTCAAAAGCTTGACCACATGCATGGCCAAAGCCTGGCTTTACATGTCGTGTAAAATCTGCTGAAGTTGTCCAGTGTCTCTGTTGGGCAGGCTGAATTTGATAACAGTAATTCTTTGATAGAGTTTATTGCTTGATTTTAAAAATCTGCACAAATGTATTAATGTAACTTAAAATGGAATTAATGTTATTCATAATGATGTTTTGCATGTAATTGCATACAAGCTGCTGTTGAGCCTGCTCCTCTTCCTCTTTTTCCTCCTTGGCAGTGTTCTATTTACATTGGACTTGATTATTTTGAAGGTGTTTTTCAAACTAAATGCTTCTATGATTCTATAAGTTCGCTTTAAAGATTGTGGAATTACACTTAAAGAGGGGACAGACTAATTTCACTCCATTAAAAACTGAATGGGTGAAAAGAGCACGCTTACCAAATGGAAGAATTTTTTATAGTTTCAAAGAGAATATTACAAGTTGTGGAAAGGGAACTGATTATATTAATGGCTTTTGTTTGTTTGCTTGTTTTTAGTAGTCAACAGTTGGCATATGAAGATAAATGGAAAGAACTTACACAATACTTTGGAATCAATGATAGATTTGAATCACCTGTGGGTAGCAGGGCTCCACAAAAGGTGACTGTTGATATAAAATCAATGTCGGTTTGTACTTGCCAATAAAAGAACCCAGCCTTCAGTGAGACAGGAGTAAAACAGAGACTGTTTGAAAGTGAGAAATGATCAAGGCACTGTGAAGAAGGATAATTTTGTGCACATTTTAAATTAATTTCTTTTTCAATGTCGCATGAATTGTGCTTGGATTGAAAAGTTGCTATGCTTTCTTTGGAGACAGTATCCATGCCAGTTTCCTGTCTGGTTTTGTTCTCTGTTACCATGAGATCATTTCATCTGCATTGTTTGACTTATCCTTCTCTTCTTGGGCTATTTTAATTTCTTTATTAGTTGTGTTTTAATTTAATGTCCCAAGTCCTTTAGTTGACACCAGGGGCTGTAGGAATTAGAGGGCCGAACCTACCATACAGTTTTACTGAACTTATAACACGTTTTGTTAATAAATACTAGTGTGTAATATTGAAATATTACACATTTGTGTAATAATATTTGAAATAACTGGTACAAAGTGATGGGTGAGTTAAGAAATGCATTATAGGGTGAGTTCCTTATAGCACTGTTTGTTCTGTAGCTTTTCTAGTAGAGGCCTGTGTAAGTTCTATGACATCAAACATACCTTTAGCCTTCTCCATGAGAAATTATGTATTTTTCATTTGCCTAAAGTAAGTTTCTGCATGCAAGTCATGAGACGTTGTTTGCTTCCGAGTTCTTACTTCTGGTGACTATTTAGTTGTTAAATTGCAGAGGATAGATCTGGAATGAGGCCTGGAGAGAGGCAAATGCAGATGCTCTCCCTGTAAGTTCAGACTTTACCACTAGTGGAACACGTATTGCACTAATTTCAGAAGGCACATGTACCAGAACTGGCTGTCACTGCAGATACCACTTTCTTTTCCCTCCAGCTTGTATCTGCATAGTACAGTACAGTAGATGTACAGTAAAGTACAGTAGATGTAGATCACTCTTTCTCAAGAATTCTATTTTTTTATTTATACTTTTCTAAACAAGTGTTATAAAACTGTCACGTATCCTTTAACATCACTAATATTAAAAACTAGCCAGGCTGTAATTTGTTGATTCTTACGAGTGAGGGTTTTTTTTGTGAAATTCTGAAGTCAGTGCCTATTGCCTGTGCTACCCTTCTGTGTCCTTCAGAAGTTTCCAGCTAGAACTTCCAGTAAATATTTTTTGTTTTTACATTATTTTTAAATGCTGTTGTTAAACAATTTACGTTGATTATAAAAGTGTTTTTTCTTTTTTTCAGCTGTAAAACTCTAGAGCTTTCTCATTGTTTTCCATAGGGCTGCTAGAATTTTTAATTTATTAGTGCAGTGGAGTGGCACCGTGCCAGAACTCAGATTTTGGATAAAGATAAGATCTTAAAACTGTAACGATACAGTGGTAATTGCCATTCTTCATGTTACCTGACACATATATTTCACATTTTGTTTAGAAAGCTCCAGGGATGGAAGAGATAAGCTAGATCTTCAGATGAAATTTTATTGTGACAGGCATAAACTAGTCCGTGTAATTTTTTTAACCTACAGTATTATCCTGCACATAAGGTGGAACTAATGCAATGATTTGTGCTCAGGCAGCCTTTCAGTGAATTCTTAATTATACTGTCCATTACAATACGTAGACAAAGTGATTTGTGTTACATTGAAATTACAGGTTTATGCACTGTCTTAAAATAAAGAATTTTATGAAAGAAATATTTTTAGAAAGGAGTTGCTTCTTTAAAATGTGTTATTTCTTTTTGTCCTAAAGATACTTGCTTTTCTTTGTCTAGTCTGGCCTTGAACTTAGCATAGAGAAGTCTGTGGCTGAAGGTGACATTGATAAGGCTGAGGAGCTGAGTGATAAATTAGCTACTCGTGAGGTAAGTGGGATATTCACAAAAGATCTTGGGAAACATTTAGTTTTGTGTATCTGTACAAAAAGCGTCTTAACTAAAACAACATTGAAGATTGCTTGGGGCATCTTTCCTGTTTCCTTAGCAGATTTCTATCAGTGATGGAAGGATTTTGCTGCTGATCTAGTTATGCTTGGACAGCTGGATAAGAATTGAAAGTACAACCATGAACGATCCCAAGTAACCCGGCTTTAAAGCCTTCCTGCTGACTCCATGAGTAACTAGACCTCTACACTGAGCTGATGATTTTTCTGCATGTTACAAACCAGGAAAACAGGAGTAAGATGTTCCCTTCCTGTGGGTTCTCTGTGCCTTGGACTTTTATTTGCATTCCTGCCTCAATAAGCTTGGGAGGCCTGAAGAAATGTAGAGATTGAGCCAGTTTAGAGACAAATGCATTCAAACTCGTGTGTCAGTGCTCTTTTTCCTGTGTATTCATTGATAACTTAATGGGTGGCAGAATTCTGAAGAGTGGGAGTAGATGGATGTCAAACATAGTGAATGGTATTTATAGAATGAGTGGGTGGTGGATTTTTCCTTGCCATCATTTTAGAGTATAAAAGCATATCTTAAACAATAATAAAAAAAAAAGCCCAAAAGCCCAAAACCAAACAAAAACCCCAAAGTCAACAGGTGAGAGAAACTCTGTTTTTCAAGATGTCTTGTTAGTTGATGTATCTGAGTAGTTTTATGAAGGCTGTGCTGCTCTTCACTAGAAAGAGCAGACCCTTTAAAAATGTGTGCAGTGCTGAGTGAGTACTTAAAGTGATGAGGAATCTACCAGATTGCAGTTTATATAGTTTTGCATGAGAAGTAAATTGGTGCACGTATGGTAGGTGGCAGCAGCTGAAGTATGTAATTGAAATCAATGAAGTCTGTTGTGCATGCTGCTATTTATGTGTAGGGGAGAAAATGTAAAGGAAAACAATTAGTATAAAATGATATTTGGAATAGTTTTGAAGCCAGGTAAGAAAAGTACTATTTGAGGTGAGTGGGGAAGCTGTCTTTTTTTTTTAAAGTCACCTGATTTATATAATTGAAATTCTAAATATTCCAAATATGTTTTAGAAATTATGTTCTTGCTTTCATTTGTGTTGTATCCTCAGTCTTCACAGAGTTAATGGGAATTACCTGTCCACTGTATATACAAGCAAAATTCAAAGGTACTAGATAAGCATTGAGGCAGACAAATTCTGAATAGTTCTCTTACAAATATTTAAAATGTTTCCTAAGTACAGGGTTTGAAGCTAAGCTTTAATGCAGAATTGCAGATCTAAATCACTTTAATGTAATACAATACAACATTGTAATGGCTTTAAAAACAGATAGCTTTTGAAGTAGGAAATATGGTTCTCAAGGTTCTGTAAATAAGGTTAGATAAAACTAACTGTTCTTCAGTGTGTGGTCTTAAATAATTAAACTCTTACGTTTAGTCACTCAAAACAGGTTCTAATGACTATGCTCTTACCTGTCTTTTCACTGGTGGTCACAGAACTTCAATTTGCAAAGGTAACAGCTATTGACAGTGATGGGAACGTGTCCTAATGTTCCCTTGAAGCCTGACCAGGTCCTCAAAGTGATGCTGGTTATATATTACCTTCTGTGAGTGTAACATGTTGTACTCGCTGTTCTCCTTCACAAATGTCATATCCCATCTACTCTAGAGTGGTTAGAGTATCATAATCAATAAAACATACTGAGGTTCTAGTGCAAATTGTTTGACTATAAAAACAAATTAATGTAAGAAGTTTTAAGGTTTTGTAATATTTATGATAAGCTGTAATCTGATTTCAGTAGCCATGGGATTGTACAGCATCTGGTGTATCCCAGGTGCTATAGCAATGTATTATTATTTGTGGAACATTAGCTCCAAATTGTTGACTTTCAAATATTAGCATGTTGTAATTCTGAAAACAAAATGCTTGAAACATTATTAGTATTCACAGCCTTGACTTGGTTTTGGTTAAGTGGGTTTATCTGAATAAATAGTATGTTGAAAGAAGGAAAACGCCAATGACTCAGGCTTGATCTCCTGAGGAGTTCTGTCGAGGCAGACACCATGTGAATTCACTGGGGTTCTCTGCCACTGTAAAGATGTGCTACAAAACCCACTGCAAGTTTTGTTTTCCTTTGTGATTTTTAAGAAGCTGGTGTTTTTGGTTGGTTTAATAGATTTTTTGAAACACTTTTTATTCTAAGGAAATAATTCTAGCAGGGACTACTTCTGGTTCAGTGAAGAACTATAGAAAAGGATTTGATGGTGGAAGAGGTTGATTCAAAAATCAGTTTTGTATACATATGCAATTAATAAAATACTGCTTTCCTATGGTATAGTATTGATTCAATTGCTGCTTTGCTTCTCTTTGCAGTTTAAGGAAATGTCCTTTTTAAAACTAATTTTCTTTAATACTTGTTAAAAGTGAGTTAATTTTTAGAGTATTTTGGCCATTTATGTCCCTCTAACTTCCAAATGCAACACAAGACCATGAGGAGGTCAGGCATGACCTGTGCTGTGACCGTGTTGAAGTACAACCCTGGAGAAATAAGTGGATGAATTATTGTTCTTTTATCTCTGCTCCATCTCTTTATGTATAGCTTTCCTTTTTCTTGAGCAGCATTGCAGGGTTGGGGGCAGGGATTGGGTGAGAAACAGCTGCCTCCTGTTTGGGGTGCAGCCCCCCTTGCAGCCTTGTGAAAAATGTTGGGTGGGTAGGTGTTCTTTTTGAAATCAGGTGTATGGGCTTTTAATCGGCACCATTTTCTTTTGCAAGAAGCAGTGACTGGAACCTGCTGATAAAGCTTTTGCTTTGAGGCACAGATCCCAGAGTTCTTAAAGCCGTTTCCTGCCTTAATAAGTGAAACTAATTTTTGATGTATAACATTTATAAGCCTGTGAAACTGATAGGGCAGCTTCAGTATTTAGAAAAATGAAGCCAAAAATAAACAGATGATGAGAATAGGCAGTAAAAACATGTCCTAAAAAGCAAAGGAATGCCAAAATGATGCTGTCAATATGCTATCATTATGACACAGTGAGAAAAGGCTTTTAAAAACCAGATTCCTTTAAAATCAGTGATGATTTAGGCAATATGCATAATCTAGCAGCCGTGAGTGGATCGTTAAAATTTACATCCTAAAAGCCTAAATGATACTGCTTCAAGGTTTTGGGTCTTTTGGTTTCCATATGATACTTGTTGCAGGTTCTTTAAGGAAAATGTTATTGTACTGCTGGAAATAAGGCTTTGGGCAATATATTGTTGCTTGCTTCTGCTCTGAATATGCACAAATGCCGATTTTAAAACGTCTTATTCAATAGCATTTGAGGTTTTAGAGTAAGAGAAGCTAGAACCTGGATACCTGGTGCCTGAGGCTCTGTATTTCCTAGTGACCACATGTCTGGATTCATATGTAGCTTTTGAGACAAGCTAAAAACATTACACCTGTCTTTTTTTTTAATTTTTATTTATTTATTGGCAGTTGCATTTCTAGTAAAAAAAAATGTTTGTGGTGATGATGATGATAATGCAGTTCAATGTCTTGGGAAACCTCACTGTGAAGTATTATCCCTTTTCTCCTGTTGTCATACTAGTTTGTGGACTTAGAAGAGTGATTGCAGTTAGTCTGGGAGTTACCAGGGTAGCAGATCCTGAAGAGTAGCATCCTTAGCCATCTCCACAGCATCCTCTTCTGGGATGTTCTACTTTACTGAGTTCTAGTCATCCTGAAATTCTTGACTACATTATTTTATATATTAGTGAAATTCTTCCTTAAAGAATATGGGCATGTCTGCATGATGTTCTACAGAATAACTTAGTCCATCAGTAACTCTGCTTCTAGAACCTTCTCCAGTTTGAGTATCTCTGCTGTGGTGCACTTTCAATATATAAGATCAGTGCTGCTTTGGTAATTTTGTATTGAGCATCAACATAATGTATGTGTGTCATACTGCTTAATCTTAATTCATTGTGGATGTTTAAACACACCGTTAGACTGAATTACTTCAGTAATACCTACAGTGTAGTACCATTGGTATTAAATAACTAGCTATTTAGCACTGTGTGCTGCTATAATATGCACAGCTAAGATTTATTATTGTAATCCAGTTGCTGTCTTTTGTTATAACGTTCCAGGGCTTTCAGCATTGAGAGTCCTTCATGTTTTAAAGTTCTTCTTTTCAAATGTAGAATGGTGTATTTACAGCTGGTGCTTGAACACTGCATTTAATGATGGCTTGTTTAACTTGAGAGCTGCCAACAGAAGTGTTAACATTAAGGTTGGACTTACCCTCAAAATTCTGAGCCTTTTAGAGTGGAAGTTGTTTATGTCAATGCTTACCTGGGCTGAGATAAAATGGTTTTCTTGGTGATGCTCAAAATTAGGGGAGTTGAGATTTAATGGTAGCAGGCCCTTGGACATGGAGTTCCAGACACTTGGAATTATTCTGGAATAATACATTAAAATGTACTCTAATTGTTCCTACTGCAGCTGTAGGAGTCCAGGTGGTATTTTTATGCATAAGTGTTGATGAATTAGAGTACTGTGACTGTGCATAGTTGATGTCTATCATTTTGAGTAAGGATGTTATATGGAGAGAGAACTGGTAATTTCACTTTGTTGTAAAACAGGCAAAGAACTTTTACAAGTGTCACTCCAAACTCTAAGTAAACCAAATAATTTTGAAAGATCCCTAATACATAAACTTGAAAATATTTTCCAAACTGTTTTTTTGCCCTAGAGAAAGAATTTTTCATATTGTGGTATCTCAGCAAGCAGAATGCAAATTTCTTAGGGCTCTAATATTCCAAGACCTAATCTGACTAAACCTCAGACTTTGCATTATGCTTGTGGTTTTTGTCTTAGCTACCTGGTAGGTAGGTGCCACATTGTCTAAGAGCACGTTAGCCTGAGGACTGTAACTTGAAGATGATAAAATAATCTTGACCATATTAAACTTGCTTGTCAAGAGGAACTTTTAAAATATTTTGTAATTTAATATGCTAAATTACTGGAGTTGTCAGTCTCTAGTGCAGGCTTTTTGACAGCACTGGTTCTAAATGCTTAGCTTAGTGGCTTCTGGCAGTTTGAAATGTTGTTTTTTTTTTTATTTAAAAAAGCTGCAATTTATAGGGGAACTGTGGTACTGTAATCAAGCTGAAATGAAAGATCTACATTGTAATCAATGAAATTAATTGGCTGTTCACTGGGATATCATTCTTATGTTACAGCAAGATCAGTCCCGCTCTTGACGTCAAAATTTGTTGCACCATTTTTGATAGCTCTCTAATGATCAAATTAGTATCTGTTGTCTGTAAGTAACTTCTAGCCACATAATTAAGGGAGGTACATGAGCAGGGTTGTATGTTGTACTGTTGAGAACCAGTCTGGAAGCTGGTTTCCCTTTGAAAATCTGGGTCGGATATGACCGATCACGAGGTGACACGCGCACATCACTGTTTCAGGGGGACACGTTGTGGTGCTTGATGGGTGATGGGTGCTATGTGGTAAAAGCTCTGTTTTTAATTTTTTGTGTTGGCAAAGTAGGGTTTCATTTCTGAATTCTGTGCAACACTCCCTAGTCGTCATAGTGCTTAGAGGTACCTGAAGAGATTGATGTGATTGCATGTGGACTGTACCCAGACACCAATTACTTTGGGAGTTATACCCACTGAAGGACCCAGGGAAATTAAATAAAAAAAATATTTTTTGTCTCTGAAGGATTTGGTTTCCAGCACTTAGAGGTGCTTCCAAATACCTCTTTTTGCTGAGGTGGTTTTCTTTTAACCTTTGGAACACGGCAGGGTTATCACCTTGAATTACATTCTTATGCTCCCTTAATTATGTATATCTTTTTTTTAACAAACCTTAAAAAAAGATTTCAGATGTTACAAGTCTAATTAAAGAGACAGACAAAGCACAGTTTATACTGTAGATTTTTTCTGCAGTTCAATTAATCAGCATGTTTTCTCTTTTAATTAAAACCATTTTAGTAAATTAAAGCCCACAGCAAAACACATATATAATTTGTTTGTAATTAGCTCTTAATTGGTGGTAGTTGAAGCTTAGCACCCTTGGTTTCTTTCTTCATGATTGCCATTTTATTAGCAGCCAGTCATTAATTAATCTTTTTTTCTAATTAGCTTATAAAACTGTTGATGGCACATTATTGTAAATGTGATTTTAAGTTCAAAGCTTGTTAATAAGCTTTCTTACTTAGAAGAACAGAGATAAAGAAATTGCTGAAAACAGTACTACAGTTCTTTTTTTAAAACTGCCTTTCTTATAAGGGGGCTGTGTAAAGCATCTAACAGCTTATAGTTAATTTTTTAATGCTGTGTTTTCTCATGAATGGAAGAAGTTACTTGAATTTAAATGTCCTTGCTCCATTACTGTGTCATCCAAACACAATTTCATGTTGTAATACACAGCATAAAAATACAGCAAAGACATTAGGAAGTATTTTACAGTGGAAGTTGAGCGCATCATTGAAAGGGGACAATTTTCACTGCAAAATCCACTCGGTATTCTTGTTTGCTTTATATATTTTATATACGTCAGCAATGGATAACATTCCATAACATAAAAGGAGAAAATCATTGCTGAAGGCAAGCCTGAAATAACTAGATTCATATTTGATGAGAGACTGTAACACTGTATTAAAGGCTGTTTGGCTTCTGTGGGTATGATCCATGGGTGTTTCAGGACCTGTTTGAGTATAGATGTTTTGGTAGAGCCTTCTGTAGGGTTAGCGTGTTGTTCATCGCACCCAAATATTTCTGGAGTAGCTCTTGAATCTGGTGCCTCGTTCCTTGGATCATTCAGGGTTGATGTTGCACAGTGCTGCCTTAATGAAGAGTCTTTGCTTTATGGTATTTCACATGAAACGCCTGGATTTTCAAGGAAGTTTTCTGGAAGTTACAGTAGATTCTGTTGCAACTTAATAAAAATGTTTACTCTTCTGCCCGAACTTTACATAGTATTTCAACTTCAGCCATTTCTTTGCTTGTTTTAAAAGTGTTTTATGATGCTGTGCAAGAAACACTAGAAAGGGATAGCTGACAAGGAAAAAATTAAAAATTGGATAAAAAGTAAATGAATAATGTCATATTACTAAAAAGATGAGAGGCTAATTTGTGCCGACTTTTTGCTAATTTTGTTCAAGCCTCAAAATGAGGAGCTGTCACCCGTTCTGTGTAGCACTGATGACAGTGCCAATGATCCATGAAATAAGCTGCCGCTGGCTTTGTTCTGATAAGAATGAACAAATCTGCACAATGTACGGCTCCCAGAATCTCATTTTCATACTTGCATGCAGGCTAAAAGAAATAAGCTGTTTGCAGGCTTGATTAATCAGACATTTGAGGGTTTTTTGTCTCTTTGATCTCTTTCGTCTCCTAGGTAACTTGCTTGACATTAATGTTGAGCTTGAGTAAAGACAATCAGGAATTGTAGACCAAACTGATATAAAAATTAAAGACCTTAACACTTTAAGTACTCCAGTAATGGTTCCGCTTTACTTCAGAAAACATCTGTTTTCATTTAATTAAAGAACAAAAGAGAATGGCATAAATATTTTTCATAGAGACCTGTTATTCCATAAAAAAGTTAAAGTATGATAATTGGTATTTTTAAATAAATGCCTTGAAACTGTTCAAAAAGAAGCAAAGCTTCAGAAATTTGTTACAAGGTAACGATTTCAGATGAGTAGAAAATGTATGAAAAATAAGGGGTGAGGAATTTTCCTTTACGCTGCATTAAACATCCCGAGGAAGATACTGGACGTGATTATTGGCCAACTTCAAATTGGAAAGGGCTTTGCCCTGTAGAAACTAAGTTGTTGGGTTTTTTAAGTTTGTCTTAAAAACAGATATATATTGTGTTACGAGGATGAACCGTTATATCAGCTTTACTACCCAATATGATTTACACACTTTAAACCTGTAAAATTGAAAGGAATTTAAAAAAAAAAATAATAAAAAACTGTCGCAGTGCGTTTGCTTGAGGTTATGCAGACGCTTTTACAAATCTTCCAAGTGGCTGTAAAGATGAATGCCTCAAGGGTCTAGCCAGGGCCCTGCTTTTCCAACCAGCTAAAGCCCTTATCTTAAATCCAAGCAAAGTACCATTAATCTTTTTGAAAGACCTTTTATGGCTTTTAATATATCCCAAATTAGAACATTTTACACCCTTGGTTCCTGAAATATGGTGATAAAAAGCCTTTAGAGCTTAATTTTCCTTACTGCGTGCTCTGACCAATTTGCAGTTCTTTGTGATAATGTTTAGACACCTTAATTAAAATGCAGCAAAATATTGGATGTTCTATATGGAAAATGCTGATACTTTGACTACACAAGAAATTGTTGTATATATTTTTATTCATGCTTTCTTACTGCTTTTAAGATTGTATTTTATTGAGTTATCTGATGACCTGAAATGTTTGGGGTTTTGTTTTGTGGGTTTTTTTTTTTAAATGTAAAACCTATTGACCAAGCTTTCATGGATTTCTTTGGGGGAAGGGGGAGAGTGAAGATGTCTGTCTGGGCGTGGGTGGGAGCAGGAGACATTTAATCTGAAATGTTTGTGTGTTTATACGCGACATTTATTTTCACGCCTTGAAAATTTGACTCTAGCCTAAAAATGGTAACGTTAATACTGCAAAATGTCTCTCCTTTTACTTCCACATGCACTGCAGAGGATCTTATTATCCCAGTTTTCATGTACTTTTCAGAGATGCAGGAATTCAGTCTGTCTCCCAAGAAATACAGATCAGAAGATTTTTCTGCAGCACTTGTGTAGACCTCACTTGTGTGTATT
Organism: Jacana jacana; assembly: GCA_013400555.1. Classification (NCBI taxonomy): domain Eukaryota; kingdom Metazoa; phylum Chordata; class Aves; order Charadriiformes; family Jacanidae; genus Jacana; species Jacana jacana. The sequence goes on along the minus strand of VZTM01010036.1, from coordinate 2,033 downwards.
TGTATGTGAATAGGTCTCCAATAGGCCACTAGAATATATTTTAAGGAGGAGCTGTTATTTGTCACATCATGAGTTCATTTTGAACTA
>VZTM01010035.1:50047-70314 GCA_013400555.1 Jacana jacana | reverse complement strand
GTATGTTCCCACACCATAAATAAATGTATATAGAACATTTTTATACTGCTGATGTCTATTACGCTGCAGCAGAAGTACTGGCTTGAGTTTTAACCCCGTGTTTCTGTGTGAGGACACGTGATGTGCCTTTGGGAGCTTTAGGTGATTCTTTCAGTGCTGGATTAACAGTCAGGGGAAGGGGAAATGATGAGAGAGACCCTTCTGACAGACACCCCTAAAGCACTGCATTTTTACTAAGTTTGGGGCGCCACAAAACGCTTCCTAACGGTAGGAATAGCAGTGGCTGAGTAAAGTCTGCACTTCCACCACTGCAACCCATGGGTTCCTCTCTTTGCCTCTGATGTGGGACAGATTTTACTTCCCTTACAGCATCCTCTTCTTTATTTGAAGACCATTAAGTGCTTCCTGTCGATATTTTTGTTCTAAAAATAAGCCTCCAAGTTACTCCTGTCTCTTAATGGTGCTGTTTATGTCTTCAGTTTGTTCTTTCTGGCCTCCTTTGGAGTCTCTTCAGTCTGTTGGTATTTTTCTGGAAAGAAAATTTCTCAAAGGGGATGGAAGGCTGGGCTGAGGCATGATTAACACAGAGTAGCATAACCTTAGGTTCAGGTTATACTCCTGTAATTGCCACTGTGGAATCTGTTCTGTTTAAGCAACAACCCTGTCATGATTCGTGTTCTTCTTGTGATCTTCACCTGATTTTTCCTCAATAACGATCACCTGGCTGGTTGCTTTTTAACCTGGGCTTTGTCTGCTGAAGTGTTGAGATTTGTGTGGTCCTTGCTGCAACAGATCCAGTACTCCTAGTGTGTGAGTGTGCCCTTAACACACCTGCTCTCCTCTGTACTCCTCTACTCCATTACGGAATCCCAGCATGCTGTGGGGTTGGAAGGGACCTCTGGAGATCATCTCCTCCAGCCACCTGCCACAGCAGGGTCACCCACAGCAGGTCCCACAGCAACGTGTCCCCGTGGGGTTTGAATGTTTCCAGAGATGGAGACTCCACCACCTCTCTGGGCAGCCTCTGCCAGGGCTCTGACACCCTCACAGGAAACAAGTTCCTCCTCATGTTGAGATGGAGCTTCCCATGGTCCAGTTTGTGCCCGTTCCCTCTTGTCCTGTCCCTGGGCACCACTGAGAAAAGCCTGGCCCCATCCTCCTGACACCCACCCTGGAAGGATTGAGAGGCCTTGGTCAGATCCCCCCTCAGCCTGCTCTTCTCCAGACTCAACACACCCAAGTCCCTCAGCCTTTCCTCAGCACAGAGATGCTCCAGGCCCCTCAGCATCTTGGTGCTCCTCTGCTGGACCCTCTCCAGCAGTTCCCTGTTCTTCCTGAGCTGGGGAGCCCAGAACTGGTCCCAGTGCTCCAGCTGGGGGCTCCCCAGGGCAGGGCAGAGCAGAGTGGGAGGATGACCTCCCTCACCTGCTGGTCACACTCTTCTAATCAGATATCTTCATCAGTGTAAGTCCATGTAACCTGTTCTCTTCTATTTTAACCTGATTTTTTCCCCTCTTATTTCCTTTCCCTTTGTGTTAGTTACCTTAACTGCATGAATGCAGCTGAATTAGTTTATGGAAGTGTTTTTAACTCCAAAAACATGATACCAAAGGGAACCTGAAATCAGACATCCTTACAAATAGAGTCATAGAATGGTTTGGGTTGGAAGGGACCTTAAAGATCCTCAAATTCTGACGCCCCTGTCCCGGGCAGGGACACCTGCCACCAGCCCAGGTTCCTCCAAGCCCCCTCCAACCTGGTCTTGAACCCCTCCAAGGATAAACAATGCCTGAAAACCCTTAGCTCTTCCCTAAACATAACAGAAGGTTATATTTAGTCCTTTTTTTTGGTTTGTTTTTAATCTTTCTTTTTTAAGAAATGGGATTTTATAGTGAACACTAAACTTCCTCTATACGTTCTCTTCCAGCCCTTTATCTCCTACCTCTCCCGGGAGCCCAACAAGTCCCGGGTCCCCTCTGTCCCCGGGTGCCGTTCCCTTTAAGCACAGCTGCAAAGGCCATCACTTCCACACTGTCGGGGGAGTCATAGAGAAGGACGTCTGTACCCGTTGCAGCCACAAACGGTGGCACCTGATCAAGCCAGCCCACAAGTCTAAGGAGCACCGAAGAAGTCGGCTTGGAGAAGTGACAGTCCTTTCCGTGGGAAGGTAAGAGTCGGCTCATTTTCATTCTACACTCCTCTTGGGGGACGCTGCAGCGCCCCGTCAGACACCGGGTCTGCTGGTTGTTGGTGGCATCAGCTCTTTGGAACCCTGTTCCTGTTGGGATGAAGTTCTTTCTAGAAGAAGTAAATGTGATTTCTATTTTATATTATATTGGTTTAGAACTATGTAAATAGATGGGGATTCACTGGGGGTACAAACCCCTCTTGGTTCTGGCTAAAAAGACACAAGGATTGCACAGTAATTCCCTGTTTCCGAGTGTGGCATTTCTCAAGTGTCACAGAAACCGTGTCATTCTCTTCCCTAATTTTTAAGAGACATTGTAGCCATCCTAGAAAATGACTGTTCTAAGCAGCAGTGCACAGTCTGTGGGTTCTGCTTTAAACCACAATTCCCTGAGACAGTGGGATTCAGCGCTCGTGAGGGTTAAAAGCACGTGTCACTCACAGGGAAGGGAGATCGCTCTGAAGCGAAGCTGAGGCCCTGAGGGTGCCTTGGGACCTGCAAAGCTGTTCCTGTCCCCACACTGGGTGCTGAGAAGGGCCTCGCTGATCTCTGGGGTAACACAACTGAGTCTTTCTTGTGTGTGCCTCAGATTTAGGGTCACCAAAGTGGAGCACAAATCCAATTCCAAAGAGCGGAAAAGCCTGATGTCTGTTACGGGCGTGGAGAGCATCAATGGCGATACACTCGCCACGCCTGCCAAGCAGGAGGACGGGCAAGAGAGGAGGAGCTCGGAGTAAACGGCAGGTAATAAGCTTGAAAACCAGTAACAGAGTCTTGGTGTGTTGGGAAATAAGTGGAGGTAACAGGTACAGAGGAACAAAGCTGAAAATGTATCGGTTCTGCATGAAGAAACAATCCCAGAATGTCGTGTGGTTGGAAGGGACCTCTGGAGATCATCTCCTCCAAACTCCTCCTAGAGCAGGTCCCACATATCCAGGCAAGTTTGAATGTCTCCAGAGAAGGAGACTCCACCACCTCTCTGGGCAGCCTCTGCCAGCCCCACAGGAAAGAGGTTCCTCCTCCTGTTGATGGACCTTCTGATGGACAACCTGTGAAGGCCCCGCAGGTGTCAGGGCAAGACAAACTTCAGCCTTTTTTTACTGATTCAGAAGTATGTCCTGGTGCTCAGGGATTATTAAAAATCAGGATTACTAAAGGCAATACAAGGTAACTCCTTTACTGGCTGCACTGGTGTTTTCATGGCCAGCTAATTGTTTTGTTACTCCTGGGACTGGTAGGTTTTAATTCGCTGCTCTTAGGGCAGCGTGATCAGGCTCTTCATGATGTGATTTATGACTCAAAGGCAGACTCCTTATCTCTTACTTAAGTGGTAGAAATGGAAAGGGCATTTATGAAAAGAAATTAAATTCCAGTGTGCTGTGATTTAAAAATTAAAAAAAGAAAAAAAGACCTGAAATAGAAGAGAGGACGAGAAAACACTTTTAGAATTATTTCTATTTTGTTTTCCCCAAACACGAAAGCTCTTCTCTGCAATGACATAAAAGTGGTTCTCTGAACACAAACCATCACTCCTTTAATCTAAAAATAAGCTGCTCTCTAGAGAGGTACAATAGTACAGCTATAAAAAATTCAAATGTCCATCTATGGCAACTGTTTTATTGTAGAACTTCCCCTGGGAGTCGAGTTTTGCCCTTTCCGAAAACAAATGCTCTAATAGCAGAGGACTGGCTCCAGAAGCTCTCGTGAAGGTCTCTGCAGCCCAGCAGAGCTGTTCTGTAAATCATCTGGGAGAGGAGCCAGGCCTCTGTGATGTGCACTACAGGAAACAAACAGGTTGTGCTTGAAAGGGCTCTGCTGCTCCTCCCTAACCTGCTTCTACCTCGGTTTTTGTCCAATTCGGTGAAAAGCTGCTCACGTATCGACAGGTATAAGTGAGACCTTGGTTTCCACTGCTGACTCCAGAGAATCAGAGAATCATTCTGGTTGGAAGAGACCCCTGGGATCATCCAGTCCAACCATCAGCCCTACTCTACAAGTTCTCCCCTACACCAGATCCCTCAACACCACATCCAATCTACTCTGAAACACAGTCAGGGATGGGGACTCCACCCCCTCCCTGGGCAGCTGATTCCACTGACTGACCACTCTCTCTGGGAAAAACTTTTTCCTCATGGCCAGCCTAACCCTACCCTGCTGCAGCTTGCAGCCATTCCCTCTCCTTCTATCGCTCATTGCCCGGGAGAAGAGACCAGCACCAACCTCTCTGCAATGCCCTTTCAAGCAGTTGGAGAGAGGGATGAGGTCTCCCCTCAGCCTCCTCTTCCTCAAACTCAACAATCCCAACTCCCTCAATCCATCCTCATAAGCCTTAGTCTCCAGGCCTCTCCCCAGCTCCGTGTCCCTCCTCTGCACTTGCTCCAGCCCCTCCAGATCTCTCTTGTGCTGAGGTGCCCAGAACTGGACACAACACTCAAGGGGTGGCCTCACCAGTGCTGAGCACAGGGGGACAATCACCTCCCTGCTTCTGCTGGTCACACTATTCTTTATGCAAGCCAGGATGCCCTTGGCCTTCTTGGCCACCTGGGCACACTGCTGGCTCATGTTCAGCCCCTTGTCACCCAGCACCCCCAGGGCCTTTTCTGCCAGGCAGCTCCAGCCACACTGCCCCAAGCCTGTAGCCATCCATGGGCTTGGGGTGGCCCAAGGGCAGGACCTAAGGAATTATCACAGCTTAATTTACTGAAACAGAAGAGATAGAAGCAGCGTTTCAGACTTCTGTGCTTCCAGCCAGTCACTCTGTGATAAATAGCATAGAGTTTTGGAGAATTTGGCTGAGACCATGAGGCCCAGAGGGAGGTGGTAGACGTGGGTGTGTGTGTTTAGCTGCTGTCAGAAAAGGTTTGTTCTGGTATCTGGAGGCAGTGGGTCTGTCTCTTTGTGGCCTGACTTCACCCTTTGTGACAGGGAGTTCCTCTACAAGATGGAATTCCTGACTTGGGCAGTCCCCAGAGGACAGAATATTGCTGGTGTCTCGTGTTCGCTGCTGCTCAGAGTTCAGGGCCTTGGGTTTTTTTTTCCCCTCAACTGACACCTCCATGGTGTTTCGTTATTCCAGTGTCTTGCTGGCTGCATGGTTAGAAGTTGTAGCATGTCTTCTCCGTGTCTCCAAGGTTCATCTTCTCAGCAGGTTCCATTTCATCACTTAAGTTTATTTAAAATATGTTTAGTGGCCCATTAGGAATAAAAACAGCAGATAGATAGTTCAACACTTGGAACTGAGCTCTTTACACGTCCATTGTAAGCGACTGGGCAAACAAACAAGGAAGGTTCTGGTGCACAGAAGCTCTGTGATGTTTTCCATTCCTGGTGTCCTTCTCAAAGTTCCTGTGCTTCGCTCTGTCAAGGGTCAGTTTGTCCATGTGGTCACCCATCCTTCCCACGAGCCCAATTCATTCTGCTGAATTCTTAGCTCCTCCCCTCTAGGATTTCACAGACTGAACCTGAAGTGCACAGCACCCACTTCATGTAACCAGGGCACTTCTTTTAGCTTTCTTGCCCCCATTTCAGAGTTTTGAAACTCTGGGAAAAAAAAAGCTGATTTTTTAATTGGCATGTTCATCCTACACCTGATTTTGCTACTGAGGGTTATGTCATAGAATCCTGGAATCATTCAGGTTGGAAGAGACCCTTGGGATCATCCAGTCCAACCATCAGCCCTACTCTACAAGTTCTCCCCTACACCAGATCCCTCAACACCACATCTCATCCACTCTGAAACACAGTCAGGGATGGGGATTCCACCCCCTCCCTGGGCAGCTGATTCCACTGACTGACCAGTTGTCTTTACAATTCTTTCCTTCTCTTGCAGGTGGAACTTTTAGAAGAAACTTGCCTGCTAGCACTTTGGAGAAAACTGAAAAACTCCCAAGAGATTCATACTATTTAAGGAAATGTATTTATAGCACTGTAGCATTTTACAAGTTCTGCGATGGCATCCCTGCAAGGTTAAACACTTGATGGTTTTTCACCAGTAAAATCAGTAGGATTTAGCTGCTGAAATGCTGTTGAGCTGCGTTGACCTCATACCAAATGTTGGCCTTCGTCTTGGAAAGAAAAAAATGAATGCTTTTTTTGGACAGAAAAGATAAAAGCCTTACCAAATAATCTTAATTTTTAAATTTTTTTGGGGGTTTTGTACATTTTTAATGAGCACAATGTTACGAGTAATATGATTACTCTGGGGTGGTCACTCTGCTGGTCCATCTGGATTTTCTCCTCTGGAATGGAGAAGTGTTTGCTGGAGGTAAAAGCCAGCCTGTGGAAGATAAAAAAAATAAAAAATACTCTTTGAACTGCTGGTAGCCAGGTCAAACCTACGAGGAAATAATCCTGTCAGCCAAAATCTGCACGTGTGCCTTTTAGTACAGGAGCCCTCGGGCCCTGTGAAGGTTATTTCACAGGACAGAGTGGTTCAGCTTTATGCAGATACTCAGTGAAATTGTTGTCTTCCTCCTTACTACTTAATGTAGGCCGAAGAGCAGCTTTCTCTATGCAATTCGGGGCAGCTCTTGGGAAGGTCCCTTTCCTCGAGGCCCCTTGTTCTCCCGCTTCCTTGGAACTCCTCGCTCCTAGTTGAAGAACGCCTCATAGCTGTGCCTTCCTCTTCTGTCTTTCCTTATTAAAGCTAAGGCAACGGATTTCAGCCCTTAGACAAGGATATGGAATTTCCAGCAGCAAAAAAACCCCATATGGAGTTATATAGAAGTACCTCCAAGTGGCTTTACTGGCCTGAGGGGTAGCTGTTTGCATTTGGCACCGAACCTTAAGTCAGTGTGGCTCCCTTCCTATTTTTAAGGTTGGTTTAGAGCTAAAAAACACCAGGGGTGGGTTTGTGATGTTAATTCTTTGTGTCTGTCGAGCACAATCCCTGCTCCACCCCGTTAGATGTTGCGGGGGAGGGAAGTCTTTGTAGAAAGAAAGTATGCGTGGTAGAACCTGCGCACTGAGGGCTTGTTCCCAGGGCCCAAGAGTGTAAGCTCTAACCTAACTCCTCCTAGGAGAGACTGCACCGTATTCAGAGAATGAACTCGGGGGAAAATCAGTGTTTGGTTTTGGAATCGATTTGGTTTTTAATCGAGACTTCCGATACTTTTAGCCCCAATGCTCGAAACCGCCTTTCTCCATCGTCTCTGAGAGTCCGGGTTCCTTCATCACCTCCTGCAGTGTTAGCAACCAGCATCTGCAGAGCTTGAAAAGGATTCATCATCTTCCTCACGTCTTAGACGCTCCTACGCCTCGTCAGGAAACGTCAGGTTTATTTCCCTCCTGCTGAAAGTGTGTGCTGCTGATGGTCTTCCCATGAGGTACTGCCTGCACCCACCAGTCTATATTTTTGCTGATTCTACCTATATTTGCCAAAAAAAACCCCACCACCCACGAAAGACCAGAATAAATGGTTTATTGCTGGTTTGAAAATGGACATTTTTTTTTTGAGAGAGAGAGAGAATTGTCCATCCTCGAGAACCCAAAAGAACTTGTTTGGCCAGAACTGGAACTTGAGTGTTTATAGCAGCTCTGCCTCCGGTCATTTAAACCCAGTTTATGAAATCTCTTTGATATTTAACAGAGACACCAAGCTCACGTTGCAGGCACGCCTTTGCATTTTCTTCTTCAAGCTTCACTTGATTATTGGTGTGAAGAGCTAATGTTTCTAGAAGAATTGCTTCTAGCAGTCAGCTTTCGGTTTCTGAGAGACTGAGAGCTCTGAGCATTAAATGTGACTGGGGAAGGGCAGTATTGGGCAAAACCAAGCAGTTTCGAGTAATTTTCAGACAGGAGACACACGGTTACAGACTGTCCCAAAAGCTTTAAAAACTGGAAAAAAAAAAAAAAACCCAAACAACCACAAAATAAAAAAAAAAAAAGGTGTTATTTTGATAATACCGTGTTTTGATACATGATGGGTTAATACTGCAAGTGAATTTGCCAAAGGGATGGAAAAAAAGCTTAAACAGAGAAATGTGTATTTTTTTACTTAAATTAAAAGTAGCTTCTATTTTGATTCCACTGGGAAAAATGTCGACTAAAAGAAAGGAAGATGCCTCGGATATGTAAAACGTTGTTTACCTGTATAAAACACTTGTGGGAGGTGTTACAAAGCCTGATGCAGGCAAGAATTTAACTGGGGAATCGCTGCTTCAATAAGAGGATTTAGGTGCCGTGCCGGTTTCGTTGCATTTAACACTACACCCTGCTCGCGTGGCGGGGTCTGGGTCTTGCCATAGCAGTCAGCCTTTCTTACATATGGGATGTATTTTTAACAAAGTAGTTTATATGCAACTTTTGTACTACCAAGCAGTAAATAATTAATAATAATGATAATAAAAAAAAAATATTGATTCTTAAACTTGCTTGTGGCTTCCTTCAGCCTGTAGCTGCCGTGTGTGGGATGGAGCCTTTGCAGAGCCTTGATGTATAATGCTGTCTCTTTTTATGATCTGAAGTTTTCCTTCGTGGGGGTAGCGAGAGGATGGGGTTGTTGTGTGATGTAATTCAGAGCAGGTCTGTTTCCTTGAGGTGTAGGTGGGGGGGGGAACCCAACCCTGATTGCAAACATTACTTTAGTTCTCTCTTTTATATAGAATCATAGAATCATGGAATCATATAGGTTGGAAGAGTCCCCTGGGATCATCAAGTCCAACCATCAGCCCTACTCTACAAGTTCTCCCCTACACCAGATCCCTCAACACCACATCTAATCTGCTCTTAAACACAGTCAGGGATGGGGACTCCACCCCCTCCCTGGGCACTCACTGACCACTCTCTCTGTGAAAAATTTTTTCCTAATGTCTAGCCTAACCCTACCCTGCTGCAGCTTGCAGCCATTCCCTCTTGTCCTGTTGCTCATTGCCCGTGAGAAGAGACCAGCACCAATATCTCTACAGTGCCTTTTCAAGCAGTTGTAGAGAGTGATGAGGTCTCCCCTCAGCCTCCTCTTCCTCAGACTAAACAACCCCAACTCCCTCAATCCATCCTCATAAGCCTTGTTCCCCAGGCCTCTCACCAGCTTTGTTGCCCTCCTCTGTACTCGCTCCAGCACCTCCAGATCTCTCTTGTGCTGAGGTGCCCAGGAAACGAGAGAAAAAAAATCTGTGCTTTAATCCAGGCTGGTATCTGGTTAGATTAAGGACTTTTAACCTTTGAAGTATCAAGACTTTTTAACTTTGTAGTGTCTTTGACCTTGAGCTTTTAAAAACTACGTAGCGTTCTCTTTATTCCCAATTGTTTTCATAAGGTGTGGGACAAAAAAAAATGACAAATGACAGGAAGCTCTTTGCAGTTGTTTCCTCTCGGGCCGTTGTCCCTCCGCGATACTGCGGTGCTTCGTTCGCTACCTTCGATGGCTCCGACCTGTAAATAGCATTAAAAAGGGAGTTTTGCTGTAGGAATAGTGGGAAGGAGGCACTTCAAGGCAAGGCGTTGTGTCCGACTGAGCTGTAATTATCAGGGCACCGTCCTGCTTTTGCAGGTTTTTGTTCTTTTATTTCAGCGTTCCTAGCTGCATCCCGAAAGGTCTGTTTTGAGGTCTTGTGTTTTGAAATTTAGAGGTTTATCTACAGCTGGGGTCTCTAGTCGGGATTTAAAAAAAAAAAAAAGGAATTAAAAAATCCTTGAGGTCTTCATTTTTAAAGAGAATCAAGACACTGCTGATAGTGAAGCTTCTGGAAATTGACCACACTTTCCAATTCCCATTTGCAGTGATGTTTTTTGTTCCGTTTTTCTTCCACATAACAAAACAACCTGAAGAGTAATACATTGCACTACTTGTTCCCCTTACCATGTTTTCCCCCAGCCCCCTTTTCCTTGACTTTCTAATACTTTCAGTAACTATTTCAGGTTACATTGAAGCTAAAACTGAATGCAAATATAACCGTATCAACAAACAAAGGATAAAGGATTGTCATTTTATGTAAAACATGTTTTTTACTAGATGCTATGGACATATATTGAAATGAAAGAGGATTGCTGTATTAAAGTTTAAGAAGTTCTAGTATAACTGGGCTGACATAGTGAAGTCCTCAAAAGAAATGTGAGGTAATTTTTCCAGATGGATTTCTTTTTTTTTTCTTTCCCCAAGGATAATACTTCTGTTACTTTTCCCCAGTACAGACCCTTAACTCTAAATTCCTGGACCCTACCTCCTGCTGCTGGGGCAAAACAGGTGAGAGAGCTATTTCTACCTTTCATAAAAATCTGATTTTACTTGTGAAGAGCACCGAGCACGTGCACAATGTATTTTTGAGACGTGGTAATGAACAATGCTACTGCTAATGGATGAACACGAAAACAGACTGGTTAAGCCTTGGCTATCTAATATGAATGAAGGATATGCAAGACTTGGCCAGATAAAGATGGATTTAGATTTAGTGGTGTTTTTTTCCCCCTCGGTGTTTTGTGAAGTCCTGAACTTTCTTACTGGGAATTTTCTTTGAGAGGATTTTTCCACTTACATTCAAAGTGCTGGCCGGCGCTGGATGCAACTTCCATTTCTTTTCCATATCCGTGTTGATTTTTAAATTGCTTTATTTTTTTTTCCCCTTCCTCTCTGTTGTCAGGGGTGTGCAAGGAGTCTGGTCTCTTTACTCCTGCCATCCTGTGTTTTTTAGCTCTTGTTGGGGATGCAGTTTCTTCTCCTCAGCGCCGCCTCTGGCAGGGCCTGGCTGATTACTTGTTTAAAACTACCACTCCACAGAGCTACTACCACCTGGGTTAAGATCAGCCAGTGAGGCAAAACTCTAGTAAAAGGATACACAAGGCCGGGCTGAGATGGGAAAAAGGAAGCTGAGAGGTTTGGGAAATAAGAAGTTTGTTCCTCTCATTCTCTGAGGAGAGGGTAGGAGAGGGCCGGGCCTGTGGCGCTGGAAGCATGAAGGCCGCAGAGGCCTGTGAGGAGAGGCAGTGGCAATGCCTGAAACCACGCTGTTCAAGTAAGTGACCTCTGAATGATCTGTGACCTGAGCTGGGGGGAATGAGTGGGCTGGTGGTAAATTTTGCTGGTAAATTTAGGGAAGAAGAGTTACCGCGTCATCTGTGACATGGCTGGGCCTTACGTGGGTGACGCTTGTTTCTGGACACGCAGCCAGGCCTGCTTTGTCTTGGGCTGTTTGCAGGGTAGGCCCGTCGTAGCTTAACTGAAAAGCCTCTTAAATTATATTTGTGCAGCCCCTAGTGCTGTAGAGATGCAATGGCAGCAAGCTAAGTTCTGTAACCATCTTGTACAAAGGAAATATATATTAGAAAGTGTGTTTGTCTTTCTGTGTAAGCCCTTGCTTTTCTGTGTGTAAATCCTCTGGGTCTCTGTATATCCAGCTCGATACCCAGGTAACACGCTGTGATTTTTTGCATTGAATGTGATAGTATTTTGAAATTATCATATGAAAATAGTAAGTATTTAACTACTGGCCTTCAGTATTTTAATTTATAGTCAAAAATAATTATCCTTTAAAAGCAGCAGTCTTGGGAGAGTGTTAAAGGACCTGCTCTGGTGGAAGGTGTCCCTGCCCAGGGCAGGGGGGTTGGAACTTGATGGCCTTTAATTTAAGGTCCCTTCTGACCCAAACTCCTCTACTATTTGTACTATGTGATTTTTCTGTCAGCTGCAACCAGGTTTTGCACAGAACACTTGAAATATATTTTTACTGGCAGCAGAGGGAGCTATTGAAGCTTTTATCAGTCGCTTTAAAAACTTTTACAGTGTGTCGGTGTTAAAAAAAAATAATAAAAATATAAAACCTCTAATTTAATGTAATTTAATTGGAGGTGTGAGGTGCCTCACTGTTTCTCTGCAGCAGCATTTTGCTGGCTGGGAGAGGAGGGGTGAATGGCCAGGTCTGCTGTGCCCCAGGAAAGGAAAGGGTGAGCCTGGAAGTAGCGGCTGGGGTTGTTGAAAGGAACAATGTAAACTTGTCCCCAGGCCAAATTTTTTAATCAAAGCCATGGGGGAAGAACAGGATCTGTGTGGCGTATGTCAAAACAATAGCGGTGTGCGTCGGCTGGTAATTAATGCTCACGCGGGGCTCTGGAAAAGTAATTCCCAGCCAGGGTGTATTATGTGTACTGGTTTGTAGGGCTTTTGATAATTCGACTTGGATTTTGATGAATGTTTGGATCTTTAGGACGGGGTTGTTGGGTTTTTTTTTTAGCAGATGTGAACTGGACGAGTTTGGTAGGCAAGCCTACATAAACAGGAGATTAATCATTCAAAATTAACAATAACCAACATCAGACAGCAGCGTTCTGGCAGGAGTAAACGTGTTGGATTAACCCCTGTGTGGCTTTTATCTACCAAGCTGAAATTGCTGGGGTTAAAAATCTGTAATATTTCCTGAGCTGACGGATTCCAGAGAAACTTGTATTGCTTTTGGCCACAGCAAAGTCTCTTAATGTACCACAGCTTGTACTGGAAATAGGGAAATTTGCATTTGCATGGATCTTACTTTTTTTCCTGAAGATTGTATGGAACACCTAATCTGAGGAATGTTTCTAAGTGCATTTGATAACCATCTTGTTTCTGGTAGGGGCTCTCAAATGAGAAGGAAAGCAAAGCTTTATTTAGACACCACCCTTTAGACATGAGAAGGAGACAACCTGTTACCCATTCTTGGCCAGATCACTACAGTTTGTCCTCAGATTCATAAACGGTATTTTAATCTCATTCATGTGTTAATTTTGCCCTGTAGTTATCTGGCCTTTGCTGCTTGACCTTCCTTTCCTTTTGCATGAGTCTAGTTATGGTTCCTTGCTATCACTTGGTGCAGCTCCAAGTGCTGAGAGCAGGGGGATGCCGTGTGTGAACGCAGGTTATGTGAAAACCTGGCCAGGCTGGAGGCTGAAGCAAACAGCTGCGGGTGTTACCTTGCTCCTTTCTGCTTCTGCACCCTCATAAAAATCAAGGCAATCTCTCACCCGGAGTAAATAGAAGGGAGCTCACTGAACAAGCACATTAAGCCGTAGTCCTCATGTGACATGGTTTTATTGTGGGGTTGGGTCAGAATGTAGGTCCTCTGTAAGCTAACATTCTGTTGGGATGCTGTATTTCCTGAAAGATTTGGAGAGTGGAGTGGGGTCTGGTGTGTTTTCCTAGAGAATAAAATGTTTTTCAGTTGGTAATGTACAGGAGCTGAATTATGTACAGCAAAAACCTCTTATGTCCTTTTAGAATAGAATCCTGGAATCATTCAGGTTGGAAGAGACCCTGGGGATCATCCAGTCCAACCATCAACCCCACTCTACAAAGGTCTCCCCTACACCAGATCCCCCAACACCACATCTCATCCACTCTGAAACACAGTCAGGGATGGGGACTCCACCCGCTCTCTGGACAGCCCAGTCAAGGCTCTGACCACTCTTGCTGGGATGAATTCTTGCCTCATGGCCAGCCTAACCCTACCCTGCTGCAGCTTGCAGCCATTCCCTCTCCTTCTATCACTGATTCCCTGTGAGAAGAGACCAGCACCAACCTCTCTACAATGTCCTTTCAAGCAGTTGGAGAGAGGGATGAGGTCTCCCCTCAGCCTCCTCTTCCTCCAACTCAACAGTCCCAAATCCACACTAAATCTCTAATAATTCCAATCAGGTTTTGGAGCAGGGGATGCCCGCAGTAACGCCTGTACTTGTGTGCATGATGACTGTGAGGTGACAGCTTGGGATCTGTGCTTTGGCAGTTGGATTAAAAACCAAACCAGGGCACCCCATTCTCTTCCCCGCTTCACTAGAGCAGATCCCGTTCTCTGCATGAAGCTGGAGAAGGGAATGCTGCTTTTCTCTGACTGAAGGAGGAAGAGGTGAGGAGCAAGTCTGTTTATTGAAGTTGTGCTGATGTAAACAAACTTAAAATCATATTTAACAATAAAACCTTAGAGTTGTAACTGCTGAAGGTAAGGCATAAAATTGCCATAATCTATTCACAGAATCACAGAATCTCAGGGGTTGGAAGAGACCTTGAAAGCTCCTCCAGTCCAATCCCCTGCTGGAGCAGGAACACCCAGAGCAGGTCACACAGGAACGCCTCCAGGCGGGTTTGGGATGTCTCCAGAGAAGGAGACTCCACCACCTCCCTGGGCAGCCCCTGCCAGGGTTCCCTCACACTCACCCTGAAGAAGTTTTTCCTCATATTCAAGTGGAACCTCCTCTGTTCCAGCTTGCACCCATTGCCCCTTGTCCTGTCACTGGATGTCACTGAGAAGAGCCTGGCTCCATCCTCCTGACACTCACCCTTTCCAGATTTATCAACATTCATGAGGTCACCCCTCAGTCTCCTCTTCTCCAAGCTCAAGAGACCCAGCTCCCTCAGCCTTTCCTCCTCTGGGAGATGCTCCACTCCCTTCATCATCTTGGTAGCCCTGCCCTGGACTCTCTCCAGCAGTTCCCTGTCCTTCTGGAACTGAGGGGCCCAGAACTGGACACCATATTCCAGATGGGGTCTCACCAGGGCAGAGTAGAGGGGGAGGAGAACCTCTTTCCACCTACTGACCACCCCCCTTCTAATACACCCCAGGATGCCATTGGCCTTCTTGGCCATGAGGGCACAGTGCTGGCTCATGGGCATCCTGCTGCCCACCAGGACCCCCAGCTCCCTTTCCCCTACGCTGCTCTCCCACAGGTCATTTCCCAGCCTATACTGGTACCTGGGGTTGTTCTTGCCCAGATGCCAGACTCTACACTTGTCCTTGTTCTATTCCATTCAATTTCTCCCCGCCCAACTCTCCAGCCTGTCCAGGTCCCGCTGGATGCCAGCACGGCCTCCTGTAGAATCTATGATGAACGTTTAGCTTCTTCCAAAACACCAGCAGCTCGTGGTTTGATCCAAAGAACTCCCAAGGCGGGTGGGAGGGGAGCGTGCAGAAGCGGTCAGTCCGCAGCACTCCTGGGTGCAGGCAGTACTTGCTGTTTCCTGTTTATCCAGCTGGTTCAGCTCCACCATCGCCTGATCTGAAGTTTAGAAGAAGGATTGTGAAGGGAAGATTAAAACTGAAGGAAAGGTTAAAAACAAACCTCCCTGAGGCACCAAGAGGAGCCGCTGAATGGAGAAGGGAGTTCTGAGACTGAGGTCTCCTGCTGTCCAGGTGAATGCAGTAAACTTGGAAATCCCAGCCAGGGGAGGAGCTGAGGAGTTTTGGGTTTGATTTCATGATAGTAGGGAAAAAGATAAAAATTGTCTTTGCCAAGGGCAGTTCGTGTTGGGCAGGATCAATGGAAAAGTCTTAAGCTGCTTCTAACAGTTCCTCCTAAGCACTGTGTGAAATTGGGGTTTCAAACCTGGCAGGACCCAAGGTCTGCAGACATTGCTAAAACTTCCTTGAAAAATAAATCAGTTCTTAATGTACCTCGAGGTTGGTAAATTCACTCCCTCGTGTGTTCAGCGGGTTAAGGGAGTTCTGGCAGGTTTCACCTTCCAGGTGATGCTGTTCTGTGATCGAGGTAGATTCCGATGTCCTTCTCCGTGCCAAGAGAGATACCCCGGTTCAGGAGAAATAACCTCTTAGGGTTCATTGTTGCGATGTAAGTAAAATGTGGCAGCACAATAACTGCATGAGGTGCCATATACGCAGGCCTTGAGCGTTGAGACAGTCTGTCCTCATTTAGCAAGAGTTAATCTTTTGGAAAATCAAGGCCCATTTGGGGAAGTGGAACTGCAAATGCAGCGTAAGGTCAAGATTATTTTATTATTATTAAGTCAGTGTTTCGTGATCGAAACGATGATAAAAATCGGTGGTTTTAGGCTGCTTCCAAGCAATCAAATCTGAAGTATCTTTTAGGAAATAATAGATGTTGCATTTCTGGCTGTTAATTTTTGATGGGAAGTCTCCATAGCAACACGTGCCCAGCCAATTCCTTCTGCTAGTTAAAAAGGGGGGAAAAAACCTAAAATAAAAACCTGTGTGGACTTTATCTATTTCCAGGTTCTTGCTTTCTGGCTCGGCTTCTGTTTGCTGACCTGAAGAGCTCTGCAGTGCCACATTCCAGGTTCTTCTGTTGCTCTGTAAACACACCCCCCCACACACCCCCCCGTAACCTTTTCCCTAGGAAATCATTAACTTCCTTGGGTTGGGTGGACTGGGCTGTCATCTGCTCCTCTTGCCCCGTGGGATTTCTGCAGTGCTCTCAAATCTGAGTGCAGTGGTGAAGGAGAGGGTGCTAAGCTGCTCCTCACTCAATGACTCTTTGTCAATAAACCCAAAGATTATGGTTTCCCTTTAAGCCCTATGACTGGATTTGGAGAAAAACGAGGCAAACGTGAGCTTCCAAGATGCAAACTCTTCCATAGAAACCCCAGCTCCTCTAAGAGTTTCCCACCCTGTTCCCTCTTCTTTATTGGTACAAACGTCTTCACGCTCACCTAGACAAGAGTTATGTCAGATAGAGAAACACAAATAGATACTGGCCAACCAGCTGCCTCTTATAGTCCTTTTGTATCAAAGGAAAACAAGCATTTAAGCTCCTCTTCATCAGTGAGTCCTCAGACCTGTCAGTCTGACCTCGATAGCAGGGAAGGTGATGGAGCAGATCATCCTGAGTGTCATCACAAACCATGGAATGGGCAACCAGGGNATGGGCCAACGTTAATGGCATGGGCTTCAATGAGACCAAGTGCCAGGTCCTGCCCTTGGGCCACACCAACCCCATGGATGGCTACAGGCTTGGGGCAGTGTGGCTGGAGCTGCCTGGCAGAAAAGGACCTGGGGGTGCTGGGTGACAAGGGGCTGACCATGAGCCAGCAGTGTGCCCAGGTGGCCAAGAAGGCCAAGGGCATCCTGGCTTGCATCAGAAAAGGTGTGACCAGCAGAAGCAGGGAGGTGATTGTGCCCCTGTGCTCAGCACTGGTGAGGCCACCCCTTGAGTCTGGTGTCCAGTTGTGGGCACCTCAGCACAAGAGAGATCTGGAGGGGCTGGAGCGAGTGCAGAGGAGGGACACGGAGCTGGGGAAGGGCCTGGGGCATCAATGTGATGAGGAGCCATTGAGGGAGCTGGGAGTGTTGAGTTGGAGGAAGAGGAGGCTGAGGGGAGACCTCATCCCTCTCTCCAACTGCTTGAAAGGGCATTGCAGAGAGGTTGGTGCTGGTCTCTTCTCACAGGGAATTAGTGACAGAAGGGAATGGCTTCAACCTCTTAATCTTCTCTGATCCTTATGTGCAGTGATGATGAGGCTTGGACTCAACACTGTTGGCCAGTGCATGGCTGGTGCTTTCCATACATCTAAGGCAGGATGTGCCTTGCAGGACTGATTTCTCTGCACCAGTTAGATAAGCAGGAAATGCATAAAGCACAAAAGCCACCAGTTGATTTTTTTTTTTTCATATGGCTAAAAAATTTTATTAAAGGTTTATAACAGACTCAGAAACCACACCATTTCAGTATAAAATGTCAAGGACTTTCTAGTTCAGCCATTAAGATCCCGCTTTTGGTGAAGTGGCAACACCAAGCCGATGTCTATCTCATCTCCTTACCTTCCCCCCAGAAGGGTTAACCTACTGCTCTGAGGGTGGCTGAGAGGGAGGGTAAACGCTCCAGCTGCGATATTTTCCCATCTGACACTTCATCCAGCTTGGAAGCTGGTTCCCTTTCCTGCTGGAAATCGAGGGGCTGCCTTTATAGAAACAAACCAGGTCTTGCTGAGGAAGTCTGAGACACAGCCTGTTTGCAAAGGGGATTGTTAAGGCGAGGGATGTGTGCCTGGAAAATCCAGCAGAGTTGAGAAGTCTCAGGCTGTAGTTTCACAGCAGCTTTAACCTACCCAAACTGGACGGGACTGTGTTTTGATGCCTCTCCAGCACCTCCGGTAGCGCATGGGCCATTCTCACCTGAGCTACTTCAGCTCCTTAATCCGACAGTTCGCTGCTGTCTTGGATTTGCCCAGACTTCTGCTGCTTTAATGAACCAAAGTGGGTCAATTTGGGTATCAGGCAAAGCCCAGGGGAGGTGTGAGGGCAGAGATAAGGCTGTTGTCCTAGTGCCAGCTGGGCATGCACGGATTTAGGCTTAACCTGGAATGGACCCATAACAGCAGTGAAGCACAGGCCAAGCTGCCTTCCCTATTTCACCCCGCGTGAGATCACAGGGCTTGGAGTCAGTTTTGGTTTTTTCAGGCTAACCTTAGGAAAATCCACGGTTTCCAACTCAGCAGCTTCTCCAGTTGTCTTTTAAATAATGGAAGTTCTCTGGACCTGGAACGTGCAGTGTGCTCAGACCCTCTTGAGGCTCAGCACCAAAGGAAACGTGTGCATGAGTCCAGGCGAGTCTGTACAGCCGAATATCCCAGTAGAAGAAATGATGCTGTGCCCTCCTGGTTGGCCCCAGAGAGAAGACGGTTAGTGTCACCATTAATGAGCCAGGGGAGCACATCTGTACCTCTGGCACCAGAAATTAAAAGGCTGTACAAAACAGCTGAAGGGACAGAGCTTTAGTCCCAGCACCTCCTGTGTATGCTGTTGGTAACAGCTCCCCACATGTGCAGTACATGTGTTCATAGAGATCCAGAAATAAAACCTGGATCTTACCCAGTGTGCTGGAAGGAAGCCTTCATTCTAGTACTCATCCTCATCTTCCAGGTCCTCCCCTGCAGTCGCAGCTTCCAGTGCAGCCAGAGCTGCTGCTACTTCTGCGTCTTCCTCCTCGGTTTCTCCACTGATGTCTTCGTGGTTGGGGTGTGGGGGTGCCTGTGCTGCTTTGGGAACAGCCACAGCAGTGATACCACCAGGAATGCCCTCACTCAAACACGTGGAGTCAGTTTTAGAAGGTCCAGTGCTGTTTTCCTGCACGGGTGAAGGCAGAGTCAGACAAAAGTCCTGGTCCTGTGTTGGTGAAGGCCTGGTGTTTTGGTCTGAATGTGCACAATTGACTGAAAAGCTGTCTTTTTCAACGCAGCTCCCCGTTTGATTGTCATTTTGGGGATAATCAATGTCTGGCAGCTGTATGGAGTTGGTTTGTGTCCCTGCTCTTGGGCTTCCTTTGAGAAAGGTGCTGTCTTCTGCAGACCTGGAGCTCCCACCTTCACTACTGTTTGGCTCGTTGCAGGCTGCCTTCTTCTCTCTGCCTGCCTCCAGGTCAAGTTCTTGGCCAGACCTATTGGATTTGGTGTTAAAGTCCCTGTCGATGGCTGAGGAAGCCTCAGCTGACTGGCTGGAGGTTCCCTGGTCACTGGTTTCTTTCACTGGGTTTGTGCTGGGATTGAGGATGGGGTTTGCTGCTCCTCCACAGGAGCTGCCACCGTTGACCGCAACGTCAAGCTTTGCGACACACTTGACAACGCCATCCTCCTGAACATCACTGCTCCCGTGGTTCCAGAGAGCTTCTGTGCTGCTACAGACCTGGTTTTTATTGTCTGTTCCGTTCAGCTCATCCTTCTGGAGTTCATTTTTATGCTCTGGAGTGTCACTGGGTTTATTGCTGCCCTCCTCGTTGTGTTTGTAGCTGTTGACCTCAGGAACACATCCAGGTGACTGTACTTCTTCTGGATCAAAGATATAGCTGGAGTAGGGAAAAAATGTAGAGGAAATGTTAATTCTCCTGTCAAGCAATATAATTAAAAAAAAAGGATTAAGCTTAATTTACTTTTTTTACACTAGAAATGTTGGGCAAGTGGTGTCACTGAGCTTCACCTGGAGGCCTGAGAATGGGCTATGCTGGCTGGAGATGCTGAACTGTGCTGTGGGACCAGGGCTCCCAACCCTGCACTGAGAGTCACCAGGACCATGGGGAGGATGTCAGAGAACCCTGTGCTGGTTGTGGCCTGTTTCCAGCTTTGTTTTCCATTTTCTCTGAGGGATATAGTACTCATCACATAGATTAGTAATTAACACGTCCCTGTGTAGCTGCTAAAATAGTTCCCTTTTTNTCCATGTTCTACCAAACAGAGGGAAGCTCATGCTCCCTAAATGAGGAAAAAGCTTTGCTAAAGATGAGTTCAGTGCCAGACACTTGTTCTGTGGGACAGGAATTGGAGAAATCAGAGAAACCCAGAATGATATAGGGTTGGAAGGGACCTCTGGAGATCATCTCCTCCAACCTCCTGCCACAGCAGGTTCACCCACAGCAGGTCCCACAGCAACGTGTCCAGGTG
>VZTM01010035.1:13241-27650 GCA_013400555.1 Jacana jacana | reverse complement strand
TTTCCCTTGAGGGTGTCAGAGCCCTGGCAGAGGCTGCCCAGAGAGGTGGTGGAGTCTCCTTCTCTGGAGACATTCAAACCACACCTGGACACGTTGCTGTGGGACCTGCTGTGGGTGACCCTGCTGTGGCAGGAGGTTGGAGGAGATGATCTCCAGAGGTCCCTTCCAACCCCACAGCATTCTGGGATTCTGTGAGTGGGACCTTCTACAGCTTCATCCCAGGAGTCTCTTGGGCACAGAGATGTTGAGGTACCCAGTCCCTTCAGACACGATCCAGCCGGCGCTGAGGAACCACGGAGACCTGACCTGAACCCTGCGTGTGGCAGCTTCCTTCTCTCTCTTTAGGGAAGCTGAGGGCATGCAGCCTTTTTTATCATCAGAATCTAAGAAATAAAACAACCAGATGCTTAAAATCTAATTATGGGGAGGGGGGAGTGAGCAGAACCAGCTCCTGGTGCCCATAAATCACCCCTGTTTTTCCTTCTCGAAGCAGGAGGAGAGCATGAACTTTATTAATGGGTTCGACTTGCTCTGGAAACACGGGGCAGAGGAGCTGCCCTGCCCACACCTTCCCCAGGTTCTGCACAGGTACAGAAGTTACTGTGTGTTCCCTCCTCAGCTCTTTTCCAGCCTCATTGTGTTCGACACAGTCCAGTGCCCCAGACTGTGACAAATCCTCCTCCTTTGGACACCCAGAGCGGAGCAGCAGGGCAGCTCCTGGGGTCTCAGTTCCACCCCAGTTCTGCTCAACAAAAGCATCAAATCAGGGTTTACAGGAGAAACAACCAGAGTGTCTTTTGTCAGTTTTCCATGATGAGGAATTCAGCTAGAATATGTTACAGGAACCAACTAGATTTATCCTGCCACTCTGTTTAAAAAAGAAAAAAAGGGGAAAAACAAAACAAAAGCAGCTTCTTCTTTTTTTAAACTCTCCCTGCAATGCATCGTGGGGAATGTTTCTGCAGGCTTTGATTTGTTTTTGTTTTGTTATCTTGCATTTGTTAATTCTGTATAAAGAGACACAGAACTGGTCTGGCTGGATCACCCCCCCCGCCCCCTCCCCGTTCAGACCCTGCAGCCCCGGTGTCACAGACAGCCCTCGGGGAGCTGCTGGCAGAGCAGACCTGGCTTTAAGGCTCCGAGTTTGAAGACTGACATTCTCCTCAAAACTTGAACTTTTTAAAGCTTGGATTTGATTTCGCTGTGGTCGCTGCTGTGAGGCTGGGAAGCGTGTGCTGTTTTCTGTGGAAACCTCATTACGCTCTGTCCCTCGGTAACAAACCTGTGGCTGGACTAGTTCTGCTGGAGATTCCTGGAGTTTTAGTGCCTGTTTGGACCTGATTGATTTTTTTTCTTTGTTTTAGAAGAAAGAGTTATTTGGAGCGTTATTTGAGCTCTTCTATGGGGATGGGTCTGTTTGGTTAGTGTGGATGTTGCTGACACGGAGTTGATCTCTAAGTAAAGAAAATTGGAGAATCCTAGAATCATTCAGGCTGGAAGAGACCCTTGGGATCATCCAGTCCAACCATCAGCCCCACTCTACAAAGGTCTCCCGTACACCAGATCCCCCAACACCACATCTCGTCCGCTCTGAAACACAGTCAGGGATGGGGACTCCAGCCCAGTCCAGGCTCTGACCGCTCTTGCTGGGAAGAATTCCTGCCTCACGGCCAGCCTAACCCTACCCTGCTGCAGCTTGCAGCCATTCCCTCTCCTTCTATCACTGATTCCCTGTGAGAAGAGACCAGCACCAACCTCTCTCCAATGTCCTTTCAAGCAGTTGGAGAGAGGGAGACAGGGATGATGGTGGTTCTTTTTTTTCTGTTTGTTCTTTTTTTCTTCCAAAGACTGAAAAAGAAGCTTGAAAATACTGAAAAAAATCAGGTTGAATGTTGCTGTGTATTCCCAGTGTTGCCCACAGGTGTGAGAGCACCCTGAAAACTTGAGGTGCAGAGTGGCATCTCCTCTCCTTTAACACTGTGATGTTGAGCTAATGGCATCATAGAGTAGTTTGGGTTGGAAGGGACTCTTAAAGGTCACCTCGTCCAACCTCCCCTGCAATTCCTCCCTGTACGACTGGGTTGCTGCTTCTGCTTCAAGCACAGGAGATGACTTGAATTCTAATTAAACAGAAGTGAGGTAATGAAATGAGGTAATGGTGTGTGGACCAGCCAGAGAGTGGTGGTCAATGGGACAGAGTCTACTTGGAGGCCTGTATCTAGTGGAGTCCCTCAGGGCTCACTACCGGGACCATTACTGTTCATATATTCATCAATGACTTGGATGAGGGAATAGAGTGCACTCTCAACCAGTTTGCTGATGACACCAAACTGGAAGGAGTGGCTGACAGGCCAGAAGGCCGTGCTGGCATCCAGTGGGACCTGGACAGGCTGGAGAGTTGGGTGGGGAGAAACTGAATGGAATAGAACAAGGACAAGTGTAGAGTCTGGCATCTGGGCAAGAACAACCCCAGGGACCAGTATAGGCTGGGAAATGACCTGTTGGAGAGCAGCGTAGGGGAAAGGGAGCTGGGGGTCCTGGTGGGCAGCAGGATGGCCATGAGCCAGCACTGTGCCCTCATGGCCAAGAAGGCCAATGGCATCCTGGGGTGTATTAGAAGGGGGGTGGTCAGTAGGTGGAGAGAGGTTCTCCTCCCCCTCTCCTCTGCCCTGGTGAGACCCCATCTGGAATATGGTGTCCAGTTCTGGGCCCCTCAGTTCCAGAAGGACAGGGAACTGCTGGAGAGAGTCCAGGGCAGGGCTACCAAGATGATGAAGGGAGTGGAGCATCTCCCAGAGGAGGAAAGGCTGAGGGAGCTGGGTCTCTTGAGCTTGGAGAAGAGGAGACTGAGGGGGGACCTCATGGATGTTTATCAATATGGAAAGGGTGAGTGTCAGGAGGATGGAGCCAGGCTCTTCTCAGTGACATCCAGTGACAGGACAAGGGGCAATGGGTGCAAGCTGGAACAGAGGAGGTTCCACTTGAATATGAGGAAAAACTTCTTCCTGGTGAGGGTGAGGGAGCACTGGCAGGGGCTGCCCAGGGAGGTGGTGGAGTCTCCTTCTCTGGAGACATCCCAAACCCGCCTGGAGGCGTTCCTGTGTGACCTGCTCTGGGTGTTCTGCTCCAGCAGGGGGTTGGACTGGAGGAGCTTTCAAGGTCCCTTTCCATCCCTGAGATTCTGGGATTCTGTGTGTGTGAATGCCATGGTGTCACCTAATAGAGGTAAGAGCCAAGGGCCTGCTGTAAGCCTGACCCATCACTGTGTCCCTGATGCTCTGCATCCTCTCTGCGGACCTGCCATGTCTCCATTCCTTACTTGAACTTCCCAGGGAACTTGTGTTGTCTCTGTTCTTACCACAAATCGTGTATTTACTCGTGCAGGGGAACAGGAGACGTGTGTCTCAACCGGGACCCTTAGGACCTGGGTCATGAGATGGTATTCCCATATACCCAGTCATCTCCCAGTGCCGGACTAGTTTTAGGCAATGGTGACAAGGCACCATCTGATTTTAGCTGTTCTTGCAATGAGGAAGGTTTCTGAAGACTGTAAGGTGCTGTCAGAAGCTCCTCTGTCGGGGAGAGCCATGTGGAGTCACCTGTAGAAACGGTGTTTGCCTCCAGTCACGTTTTTGGGGATGGGGAAACGGATGTCATTCAGTCACGGGCTGTAATTCAGACGGTGAGAAGATTGCAGAGTGCTGCTCTAAGGGGGAAAAAAAATCCCTCAAGGAAACACATTCCATCTGTAAGTCTGTCAGTCAGAAGATTAGAGTTTCAGTCAAAATATAACTTAATATAAATGGCTTAATAGTCAAGACTGTGCTAACAGGGGTTAGAAATGTGTTTTGCTGAAGGCTACGGAAATTGGGGACCTTTGGGAAATGGTGTTTCTTTTCTTTTCAAGTAGACAGAGTAGCAAAATGTTCTGAGCTATAATTAGTTGACCATGACTCTTCTTGGGCCAGTGTTAATGGCATGGGCTTCAACAAGGCCAAGTGCCAGGTCCTGCCCTTGGGCCACACCAACCCCAGGGATGGCTCCAGGCTTGGGGCAGTGTGGCTGGAGCTGCCTGGCAGAAAAGGACCTGGGGGTGCTGGGTGAGAAGGGGCTGAACATGAGCCAGCAGTGTGCCCAGGTGGCCAAGAAGGCCAAGGGCATCCTGGCTTGCATAAAGAATAGTGTGACCAGCAGCAGTAGGGAGGTGATTGTCCCCCTGTGCTCAGCACTGGTGAGGCCACCCCTGGAGTCTGGTGTCCAGTTGTGGGCACCTCAGCACAAGAGAGATCTGGAGGAGCTGGAGCGAGTGCAGAGGAGGGACACGGAGCTGGTGAGAGGCCCGGAGAATAAGGCTTATGAGGATGGATTGAGGGAGTTGNATGATCCCAAGGGTCTCTTCCAACCTAAATGATTCTATGATTCTATGAACATTTTCATCCTCCAGCCAAGTGAAAGCTCAGGGGGACGTATCCGCAGCGAGTCCTCTGAGCAGAGAAGGCAGTAGAGAAGATAGAGATTTTGGGGAAGGAAAATGGTTCCCCAGGGTGGTCTCTCACAGCCTTTGGAAGCGGGTCTCAAAGGGGCTTTTCAGACAAGCTGCTGCAGTTCAGTGAGACTGACCTCATTTTAATTTCTTCTCTCCCTGCTGCCCTGTCAGACACGGATACAATTTCAGTTCTTCATGTGGTGACCCTGGGTTACAGCCCCCTTAGTGGAGAGAGCTTCAGCACGGAGGATGCTCACTGAGGGGTGGTCTGGTGTGTGGGCTCACCTAGGCTGAGAAAAACACCCGAAAAAGGACTTTTCTTGTCTGATTGAGGCAGACAAAACTTTTTAGAAGGAGAGTGAACTCCCTTGCAGCCTGGAGGAAATGCTGCTGGCTGTGATTTATGCCATTTATATGGTTTTTAATTAGAAGTGGAAGTTATGGGCCCTCTCTCCTCTGTGTTTACATCGTTCTCTTTGTGCTGACGGCTCGCAGGGACTCACAGAACGGCCAGAACCTCTCACTGAGCACCTATAAACTCGGCTCTGGGCATCACATCCCCCAGTTGGCAGAACTGGCTACGCATTTAAAGCAGTTTTAGCTAGAAATAGAACTTCTTACTGGGCTTTTCTTCAGCAGCATCTGTTTCCTTTCTTGAACTTAATTAAGAGCTGCTTTAAAACGCGTCGACGACATCAACGTTCGGATGAGTCGGAGGGATGGTTCTAGGTTCCAAGCCTTTGAAATGCATAAGAGGCCTTTTCAAAGTGTGAAACGACTTTTGCTTGTGATTTCTTCCTTAATTTGAAGTTATTCATCCTAGGAGACCGACAGCCCAAGCACCTACTGAAGCTGGAAGCCGTGTTTGCCCACAGAAACAGCGCTCTCGTGAAGAGGGAGTAAACTAATCACAACAAACCAGTTTCAGACCTGCACCTCGTTGTTATGTGCGAAGTTGCTTCGGTTTAACGGTGCCAGAGAAACACCAGGCTTTTGGTAGCAGATCCCTGTGTGCGGTACCTGCTGCTCCTGCCATCGGCTGCTCTGAGCTACGGATTTGCAGCCGAGGCAGTGCTGTCACAGCATTTCATTCTCCAGTTAATCACAGAGAATGCTGTGGGGTTGGGAGGGCCCTCTGGAGATCATCTCCTCCAACCCCCTGCCACAGCAGGGTCACCCACAGCAGGTCACAGAATCCTAGAATCATTTAGGGATCATTGGGAAAGACCCTTGGGATCATGGAGTCCAACCATCAGCCCCACTTTACAAAGGTCTCCCCTACACCAGATCCCCCAACACCGCATCTCACCCACTCTGAAACACAGTCAGGGATGGGGACTCCACCCCCTCCCTGGGCAGCCCAGTCCAGGCTCTGACCACTCTTGCTGGGAAGGATTCTTGCCTCATGTCCAGCCTAACCCTACCCTGCTGCAGCTTGCAGCCATTCCCTCTCCTTCTATCGCTCATTGCCCGGGAGAAGAGACCAGCACCAACCTCTCTGCAATGCCCTTTCAAGCAGTTGGAGAGAGGGATGAGGTCTCNTAATCTGTTTGATTTTACAGGAACAAATACTCTGTTGCATTTCAAAACAGTTCTGCTTGGAGTTGTTGGGGATGGTTAATTCATAGAATCATAGAATCATTTAGGTTGGAAGAGACCCCTGTTTTTTTCTGTAATCTAAACTGATACCAGCTCTTCAGTCCTGGGATTTGATTCTCACAGCGAATGCTTCCCCCCCAGCTGTGACAAAACCTGGGGGGTTTTAATGTAAAAAAGCTAAAGTTAGGGAAAAATTAACTGAAACTAAGTTAAAATCTCAGATCTTCATTACACATCCTAAAGCCAGTCTGATGCAGTGATTTTTCGTTTTCAGCTCGCTTCTAACTGAGGGCCTAAAGCGATGGGTGGGATTAAGGGTGGGTGTTACACCCAGTGATGAGGACTCTTTCCCCCTCAGCTCTCTCAGTTGTTTCTCATCCCAGTGAACCCCCCAAACCTGTAGCTTCCTTCTAGTTGTCTAAGGGCACGTTTTCACTTGTGCTTCCTCTTTAGAATTCTTTGTGGATAAAACCCCTGACACGTTTTCCCCCTTCATTTTACGGAATGAACTTTGTGGTGGTCTTTTCCTGTCTGAGAGACCATCGAGCGTTTCTTGACCCCTGGAGAAACCATAAGGGCTTAGCATTTTGTGTGACTTTTTCAGGCTGCCAGTTTGGTTTCCAAAGAACAGAGGGTGTTTTTTTTCCCAGTTTGGGTCACGGTGCTGGTAAGACGAGATGGCGAAGCGACAGGAGAGTGGTCAAGCTGCTGCTGAAGACCCAGATAGCTCCTAGATTCTATCAAACCCTGCCTCCTCTGCGTGGAAGAGCTGCTGGAACTCACTGCAGCAGAGATGCAGAACTCCCTGGGCTGGTGAATCTGCATGAAAATGTAGGCAATGCTTTTCTGACCCTGGAGCTTCCCTCCCGGTGGCTCATTGTGATGAGGTGAGGAAAGGATTGGCAAGAATAAGGTCTTTTATCCTTTCCAGAAAGGCAGGCTTTATCACACTGCGCTCCCTGACATGTCACCTTCTTGAAATCCTCGAACCCTGTCGAGCTGATGGGCTTATTTTGTCAGCAGCAAGACCTTTCCTCCCAGCAGAGGTGACAGATGAGTGACTCGTGGCGACGTTCCCCGTCACAACTGAATTTCTGCCAGGCTGAAACGCTGCCAGGAGGTGGCCCTTCCCTCACCCATTCCCTGTGCTGTGCTCTCTGCCTTCAGGAGGAAGAAAGGGAATTTGAAGATTTGCAATGACCAAAAAAGTCCTGGAAAAAAAATAACTCTGATCATCCAAGGCCATGAAGCGAACCTGAGACCTCACACCTCTGAGACCACCGGAGCTGGGGGTGTCCCAAAGGTGTCCCCTTGGGCTCCACCTCCCAGCGCAGCATCAGAGTGCTAATTATGATAATAACAGTGGTATTTAATAATCAGAAACCCACAGGGGAGTTTGCAAAACAAGCCTGTTGTTTAATTTTGCTGTTGTGATGTCTTGAAACACCAGCCCAGCTGCAGCCTGTGCAGGGAGAGGGGGTCCTGCACTTGGGCAGGTCCTGCCCTTGGGCCACCCCAACCCCATGGATGGCTACAGGCTTGGGGCAGTGTGGCTGGAGCTGCCTGGCAGAAAAGGACCTGGGGGTGCTGGGTGACAAGGGGCTGAACATGAGCCAGCAGTGTGCCCAGGTGGCCAAGAAGGCCAA
The DNA here is from genome assembly GCA_013400555.1 of Jacana jacana. NCBI lineage: Eukaryota > Metazoa > Chordata > Aves > Charadriiformes > Jacanidae > Jacana > Jacana jacana. Next base: position 19,919 of record VZTM01010035.1, on the reverse strand, counting down.
GGGCATCTGTAACACACACAAAAAGGAGATACTGGAAAAAAACCCTGGGTGTAACTCGGGGCCAAAGCACCTCCAGCCTCTTGAGATGGGGAAGTGCTGCGGGAAGGGAAGGGGCAAACGCCCTGCCGTGTCGTGGGAGCTGGGTAACTGCACGCTGGGGCTGACAAACACCGTGGAGTCTTCCAGGTATCTCACCTGGATGCTTTAAAAAGGCCCTGTATGGAAAGCTCTGTGGCAATCAACTGCAATCTTTGCTTCCATAAAGAGGTCTTCAGGCCTCCTGGAAAGCAAAAGAAGTGCCTGGAGATGTCAGAAAGGGGAAGCTCAGGCTCCCTTTCAGCGCTGGCCGTTGTGTCAAGGCCTTTCAAAAGGGCTCATTGACAGGAGCATGAACTCTTGTTTGTGTTGCTTTTGGCTGGACTAGAATTAGAATCTAGTCCACACCCTGAAGAAGTTTTTCCTCATATTGAAGTGGAACCTCCTCTGTTCCAGCTTGCACCCATTGCCCCTTGTCCTGTCATTGGATGTCACCAAGAAGAGCCTGGCTCCATCCTCCTGACACTCACCCTTTACAGATTTGTCAACATCCATGAGGTCACCCCTCAGTCTCCTCTTCTCCAAGCTCAAGAGACCCAGCTCCCTCAGCCTTTCCTCCTCTGGGAGATGCTCCACTCCCTTCATCATCTTGGTAGCCCTGCCCTGGACTCTCTCCAGCAGTTCCCTGTCCTTCTGGAACTGAGGGGCCCAGAACTGGACACCATATTCCAGATGGGGTCTCACCAGGGCAGAGGAGAGGGGGAGGAGAACCTCTTTCCACCTACTGACCACCCCCCTTCTAATCCACCCCAGGATGCCATTGGCCTTCTTGGCCATGAGGGCACAGTGCTGGCTCATGGCCATCCTGCTGCCCACCAGGACCCCCAGCTCCCTTTCCCCTACGCTGCTCTCCAACAGGTCATTTCCCAGCCTATACTGGTACCTGGGGTTGTTCTTGCCCAGATGCCAGACTCTACACTTGTTCTATTCCATTCAGTTTCTCCCCACCCAACTCTCCAGCCTGTCCAGGTCTTACTGGATGCCAGCACGGCCTTCTGGCCTGTCAGCCACTCCTCCCAGTTTGGTGTCATCAGCAAACTGGCTGACAGTGCACTCTATTCCCTCTATTTTATCGACAGAAAAGTGCTTTGGCTCAGTGAGGAGAAGATCTTTCTCAAATCTGGCTTTTCCAGGCTTTAGGATGCCCCAGCCTTCCTTTTCCACACAGGTGTGTATCTATTTTTCCCATGGGAGGGAAGTAGCAAACGGTCTCTCCGTGTGGGAAGGCGGAATGGGAGGAGGGTGAAGGTGGTTCTGGAAACAGCCTTGTTCCAGATCCCACCAGAGAGAGAGAGAGACTGCAGATTTTTGGAGATGGGGACCCATGTGGTAGGTGGGAGGGCGTTTCTGTGCTATTGATTAATTCCAAATCGCGTGGGATTTTTTTGGCATAAATGAAAGGGGGTCTTTGCCAACTCCAGCTTAGTTTCCCTTCTGTCAAACGAGCTGTGAGAGCTGTGTGATGAGGAGGTTTTAAGGGTGCAGGACTCTGGAATCTGCAGGGCTTGATGGAGTTAACCTTTATGTGTGCTCGGGAGAGGGAGCACGGCTTTCCATGGGCAGCAGCGTATTTACTCACCTGGTTTCTTCTGCAAAGCTTCCAGAGCCTTGTGCAGGAAACCCTGGAGCATATCCCTCTCTGGGTATTGTGCTCCTCACCCAGGGATCATGGAATGGTTAGAGTTGGAAGGGTCCTTAAAGATCATGGAGTTCCAACCCCCCTGCCATGGGCAGGGACACCTCCCCCTAGAGCAGGTTGCTCAAGGCCCCATCCAACCTGGCCTTGAACACTTCCAGGGATGGGGCAGTCACAACTTCCCTGGGCACCCTGTTCCAGCATCTCACTGCTCTCATAGTGAAATTTTTCTTCCAGATATCTAATCTGATCTAATCTAAACTAAATCTACCCCATTCTAGTTTGAAGCCACTACCTCTCATCACTACATGGCCTGGTAAAAAGTCCCTCTCCAGCTTTTCTGTAGACCCTCTTCAGATACTGGAAGGCTGCTATGAGGTCTCCCCACAGCCTGCTCTTCTCTGTGCTGAACAAGCCCAACTCTCTCATAGAATCAGAGAATCATTCAGGTTGGCAGAGACCCTGGGGATCATCCAGTCCAACCATCAGCCCTACTCTACAAGTTCTCCCCTACACCAGATCCCTCAACACCACATCTAATCTACTCTGAAACACAGTCAGAACTCAGCCTGTCCTCATGGGAATAAGTAGCCGCTTACCAATAATTCCCCTGCAGGGAGTGGAGGAGCTGGCAGTGTTCAATGTTCTTCTCTCCCATGGGAGAGTGTTCTTCTCTTCTGGCAGCATTAGGCAAGCCTGCATTCTTTGTGTCTCAGGACCCTCACAGGTTAATGGGGAAAGCAAGAAGTTTTCTCTGGGTGGCAGGGGGAGGTGATGCCTCTTTCTCCTCTGGGGTGGGCCTAATCCAACACTGGTTTAAAACCATGCCATGGAGATGAGGAAAACCAACCCAACCCCAATCGAGTACCAGTCCTGCAGGGTGACATGCACAGCTTGGGAAGCAGATCGGCCCGGCCTCCCAAATGGGTGGCTCTGGATGGACTCGGTTGTTGGCTCAGAGAATTCACTCCAGTGTTTAGGTGAGCTCTTCAAACTGCAGGGTGAGCTCAGGGACAGGCTATTGCAGGCCATGGGAATGGGAGATGAAGTAGAACTCAACAGGCCAGAAAAAAAACCCCAAGAAAAAACCCTCTTTTGCTGAACAAAGAAATCTCAGTCTACGATTAACTTTTATTCTGTGTCAAGAGCAGAACACACAAATCTGGGCTCTTTCAGGACCTGCTACTGAACAATACAAGGCCTGTAGCACGGGGAGCATACCACTGCTGGATTATCTGTCCTCCACTTCAGGGAAATTCACTCAGGTTTATTTTATCCTCACAAATACACATATAATGCAGCTGTTAGAGATTTGCAAACCCCATGGATGGCTACAGGCTTGGGGCAGTGTGGCTGGAGCTGCCTGGCAGAAAAGGCCCTGGGGGTGCTGGGTGACAAGGGGCTGAACATGAGCCAGCAGGGTGCCCAGGTGGCCAAGATGGCCAAGGGCATCCTGGCTTGCATAAAGAATAGTGTGACCAGCAGAAGCAGGGAGGTGATTGTCCCCCTGTGCTCAGCACTGGTNCAAGCTGGAACAGAGGAGGTTCCACTGAAATATGAGGAAAAACTTCTTCCTGGTGAGGGTAAGGGAACACTGGCAGGGGCTGCCCAGGGAGGTGGTGGAGTCTCCTTCTCTGGAGACATCCCAACCCCGCCTGGAGGTGTTCCTGTGTGACCTGCTCTGGGTGTTCCTGCTCCAGCAGGGGATTGGACTGGAGGAGCTTTCAAGGTCCCTTTCCAATCCCTGAGATTCTGTGATTCCGTGTGAAGGGCTACAAAGACGATGAGGAGCCTGGAGCATCTCTGCTTGAGACAGTCCAGGGCAGGGCTACCAAGATGATGAAGGGAGTGGAGCATTCAGTGGGGTCTCTCCAGTAGTTCCCTCTTCTCCTTGAACTGGGGGGCCAGAGGTGGCCAGAGAACTCCAGCTGCCAGCTCTCTGTGTGTTTGAACTGCATTTACTGGCCAGGCTGACATTCTGCCCCACGACAGGATGGTTCTTGATGTTGCTTTACATTTATAATGGTGTTAATCTCCAGAGGCAGCTTTGCCTGGTGGAGCGTTGTGGGGACTTGGGTCCAGGTTCTGCCTGTTGTGGAGAGCCCAGCTCTCAGCTGGCTCCTTCCTTCTCCAGCCTCATCCAGCTTTTCTCCATTTTGGGGGGTGCCACTGTAAGGCTTTCTCATGGAAGGGTGGCAGAGAAGTGAAACAAAGCTTAGAGTTTGGTGGTCAGAGCAGCAAACGGGCTTTCCCTGGCCTCCAGCTCTTTCTCCTTGGCTTTGCCCTGCTGCCTTCAACTGTCTTTGGGGAGTTTTTGATCATCTTGTGCATTAGCAAGGCCCTTTATAGAGAGTATTTGTACTCTGGGTAAAAACCCAAAGTGAATGGAAATGTTTTTATGGATGGCAATTAATTGGAGAATTGCACTGAGGATGAGTTTGTAATGTGTGTTGGTAAATAGGGAGTAGCTTTTAGCTATCTGTGTGCATTCATCCGAAAGGGAAGGTGCTCCCCAGAGAGTTTAATTCCAAAAGAGGTGTTAGGGACAGAAACGGGCCCTTACACATGGCTGTGGCACCTCAGACCCCTGGGGACCTTCAGTTTAGAGCTGATGACCCCAGCTTCTGTTTCATTTGCATTGCAAATGAAAGCTATAGGGTGCTTCTGGTCTTTCCCTTCCGGTCTTTCTCCCCCTTTGCTTCCCCAGTGGTGCCCAGTGGTGGGGTCTGTATCTTGGTGGCGCAGACCTTAGAATCATAGAATCATAGAATCATAGAATCATAGAATCATTTAGGTTGGAAGAGACCCCTGGGATCATCAAGTCCAACCATCAGCCCTACTCTACAAGTTCTCCCCTACACCAGATCCCTCAACACCACATCTAATCTGCTCTTAAACACAGTCAGGGATGGGGACTCCACCCCCTCCCTGGGCAGCTGATTCCACTGACTGACCACTCTCTCCATGAAAAACTTGTTCCTCATGGCCAGCCTAACCCTACCCTGCTGCAGCTTGCAGCCATTCCCTCTTGTCCTGTCGCTCATTGCCCGTGAGAAGAGACCAGCACCAACCTCTCTGCAATGCCCTTTCAAGCAGTTGGAGAGAGGGATGAGGTCTCCCCTCAGCCTCCTCTTCCTCAAACTAAACAACCCCAACTCCCTCAATCCATCCTCATAAGCCTTGTTCTCCAGGCCTCTCACCAGCTTTGTTGCCCTCCTCTGTACTCGCTCCAGCACCTCGATATCTCTCTTGTGCTGAGGTGCCCAGAACTGGACACAATACTCAAGGTGTGGCCTCACCAGTGCTGAGCACAGGGGGACAATCACCTCCCTGCTCATAGCCATCACCTTGCCTGCTCATAGTCATTCCTAAGGCTGGGTGCAGCCACAGGCGTCCTCTGCCAGGAGAAACGCAGGGCTCACACCAAGCCTGGCAACACCTGCTGAATTCCCAGGGGGAAAAGGGAAGATGAAAACAAATACACCAAGGGCACACCTACCCAGATGGTAAATATTGTTCTTTCCATGCCACACCCAAACCAAAAATAGAGACACAGGGGCCCTTGACAAAGCTGGATTCAGGTTCCTGAGAGCTGACAGTAACTGCTTGTTTTCCACTGAGCTCCCTGGGAACCAGACTGCAGTTTGCTTCAAAAGCCTGAGTTTGCCTGAGATCCATCCTCCTTTCACTACCAGTACTTCAGAAGTAGATGAGAAGAATCTAAGGCAGCCTGGCCAGCAGGGCCCTCTGCTCCCCTCTGGGGAGACCCCACCCGGAGCACTGTGTCCAGCTCTGGAGTCCTCAGAGCAGGAAAGACATGGACCTGTTGGAGCGGAGCCAGAGGAGGCTAAGATGGTGCTGGGAGGGCTGGAGGCCCTCTGCTGTGAGAACAGGCTGAGAGAGTTGGGGTTGTTCAGTCTGGAGAAGAGAAGGCTCTGGAGAGACCTTTGAGCCCCTTCCAGTCCCTCCAGGGGCTCCAGTAAAGCTGGGGAGGGACTCTGGATGAGGGAGGGGAACCATAGGAGGAGGAGGAAGGGTTTGACCCTGAAAGAGGGGAGATGGAGCTGAGCTGTGGGGAAGAACTTCTCTGGTGTGAGGGTGGTGAGAGCCTGGAACAGGTTGCCCTGAGAAGCTGTGGCTGCCCCATCCCTGGAGGGGTTGAAGGCCAGGTTGGAGGGGGCTTGGAGCACCCTGGTGTGGTGGGAGGTGTCCCTGCCCAGGGCAGAGGGTGGCACTGGGTGGGCTTTAAGGTCTTTTCCAACGCAGACCATTGTCTGATTCTAAGAATAGCTCCATTAGTGGAGGAAATTAGTGGAGAACACTGGAGAGCAGAGTGGATTTGCTCGGTGGGCAAGAGGAGCAGGAGGCAAGGTAGCCCAGGGGCCTGCTGCAGTCCTGGAGCTGGGGATTGCCTGGGGAGGGCCCCTGCTCTGCCCCATGGGGCTGTAGGAGGGAACCTTCAGCCTGGGAGGGAGAAGGAGGAAATTGTTGGGCTGCTGTGTCACAGCAGAGGTGGTGCTTTCTGCATCCAAGGTGTTTAATAAGGTGAATAAAGCTGGGCCCTCCCAAAGCTACTGCTGATAAAACGGTGTTGCAAGGTGTGACGCAGGGGGAAGTGAGTGTAAGGCAGCCCAGATCATAAATAGAGTCCTTGCCATAAATCCAGCAGGGAGGAGGAACTGATCCACAGCCTTGACAGGTCCTCAGGACTGTGGGAATGTGGCTCCATGTGGCTCGTTTGAGACACTCCCTGCCTTTCCTGCCGGAGACTCTGCCATCAAGAGTGTATGTTGAGAGGACAGTAATGCCCTCCTGCCCAGGTGAAGCGCCTTAGAATCATAGAATCATAGAATCATGGTGCCCAGCATGTAGGGGCACCAAATTTTAGAATCCGGTGTTTTAAGGAGTGATTGGGCTCAAGCAGCTGTTTCTGAGATCGAGGGAGG
>VZTM01010035.1:0-13160 GCA_013400555.1 Jacana jacana | reverse complement strand
AGGGGTGGCCTCACCAGTGCTGATCACAGGGGGACAATCCCCTCCCTGCTTCTGCTGGTCACACTATTTTGTAGGGAGGGGCCTTAGTGCTCAGCTGTGCCCGACCTGAGCATGGGAGATGGGGCAGAAGTGAAACAATCTGATTTTATATGCTCTGGAGAGCTTCTGCCCCAGCAGAGGAGAACCTGGGCAGCTGCCCTGCTGTGATCCCCGTTGGCAGCGGTGTCCTGGGTGGCACCACCACCCAGCATAGAATTGGCTAGATTGGAAGGGACTTCAGATTATAGAGTCCAATCATTAACCCAAGACTGATAAAGGCACCACATCTATCTGTCTTATAAACACCTCCAGGGATGATGACTCCACTGCTTCCCTGCTAACCTCACCCAATGTTTGATAAACCTTTCTGTGAAGACATTTTTCCATCCTAACCTGCCCTGGCTCCACGTGAGGCCGTTTCCTCTTGACCCATGGCCTCTTCCTTAGGAGAAGAGACCAAATACTCTTTTTCTTTTCCTTTGTTGACCGTGTGAAGATTTCATACTTTTCCCACTGGACCTGGTATGAAAAATTCCCAGGCTGGACTTCGGGTTGGAAGGGGTTTCAGTCACTGAGGGTGGGGGGGTGTTCTTTACATGGGACACCCTTGTCCTCAAACCTCATCTCGTTCTGAAAAGCACGCTGCTTGCTACAACAAGGCGTTGGACCCTGTCTACATAAGGTCAGGCAATCCATTTCTCCTTCTCAGAAACGCAGGGCTCTATGAAATAGATGGGACGTGAGGCAGAGCTGAGCAAGACCCAGTTGGTAACACCCCCAAAAAAAGAGTAAACCCCAAGGAGATGGCTTTCTCTTTGCTGCCCCAAAGTGGGAAAGTGAAGTCAGAATAGAATATTCAACCCAAAGTATTCTTCTAACCAGAAAACATCTGTGGCTTCGCAGCAAACATCTGTGGTTTAAGTGAAAAAATAAACCCCCAACGAGTGGAAGTTAAATAAACTTGTAGCAAAACTGCAGACAGAAAAATGTCAGACGAAAAAGAAAACTTGGGCCTTTCCCCCCCCCCCCCATCCTGCTTCCTGCTGTAAGTGATTAAATGTTTAGTTTCCAAACAATGTACTGGGCTCTTCATAAAATTTTAAAGTTCCTCCATATGTCTGAGTGAAAGTGACTCAGAGGAGAGCTCACAGGAGAATTGCTGCCTCTTTCTTTCCTCCCCTTCCCAATAATCCCCTGGGACCTTTCTGCCAAAACTCCTGTCGTTTCTCCCTTTGGGGAGAAAACCTGCAATAAGTAAAATTACATCGTGTTTTAAACCCATTGTCCTTCACAACACGCTCTGCTTCCACGGGTTTGATCCCTCTTGTCCTTAGCAGTCCCTCCTGCCTGCCAGCACTCCTCTGGAGCTCAGCAGATACCCAGGGTTCCAGTGTGCAACCTGAAGTGGTGATGGTAATTTTCTGGTTTTGAAGATATTTCCCTGGCACAGGAGGTGTTCTTGGTTAAGGAGTGGTGGGGATTTGGCTTGGGCCATCTCCACCATGACTTTGTAGGTTGGCAATGGGCTTCAACAAGGCCAAGTGCCAGGTCCTGCCCTTGGGTCGCACCAACCCCAGGGATGGCTCCAGGCTTGGGGCAGTGTGGCTGGAGCTGCCTGGCAGAAAAGGCCCTGGGGGTGCTGGGTGACAAGGGGCTGAACATGAGCCAGCAGTGTGCCCAGGTGGCCAAGAAGGCCAAGGGCATCCTGGCTTGCATAAAGAATAGTGTGACCAGCAGAAGCAGGGAGGTGATTGTCCCCCTGTGCTCAGCACTGGTGCGGCCGCCCCTTGAGCCTGGTGTCCAGTTCTGGGCCCCTCAGCACAAGAGAGATCTGGAGGGGCTGGAGCGAGTGCAGAGGAGGGACACGGAGCTGGGGAAGGGCCTGGGGCATCAATGTGATGAGGAGCCATTGAGGGAGCTGGGAGTGTTGAGTTTGAGGCAGAGGAGGCTGAGGGGAGACCTCATCCCTCTCTCCAACTGCTTGAAAGGGCATTGCAGAGAGGTTGGTGCTGGTCTCTTCTCCCGGGCAATGAGCGATAGAAGGAGAGGGAATGGCTGCAAGCTGCAGCAGGGTAGGGTTAGGCTGGACACGAGGCAAGAATTGTTCCCAGCAAGAGTGGTCAGAGCCTGGTCTGGGCTGCCCAGGGAGGGGGTGGAGTCCCCATCCCTGAGTGTGTTTCAGAGTGGATGAGATGTGGTGTTGAGGGATCTGGTGTAGGGAAGACCTTTGTAGAGTGGGGCTGATGGTTGGACTGGATGATCCCAAGGGTCTCTTCAACCCGAATGACTCTATGAAGTCACGGGCCTGCTCTCCTGAGAGGTGACCGTAGATAAACCTGAGATGAGCAGGGTGTGAAGGAGGGAATTACAAGTTCCACAGAAGCATTTATGGCCTGACTACCTGTCATCACCTTTCACTGGGTTGTGTGTGTTGAGGCCCCCTCCCCACCCCAAGCCTTTTGTGAAACGGTATCAGTGGACGACGCAGACAATGCTAAGGCCCTGTTTAACCTGATACTGTGCAAACACAGCACCATACTGTCCCTTCCTGAAAGGCCTGAAGGAAGGCTTTGCTTGGCTTTCATTCAGTAAAGCCCGAGAGCAAACACTTGAGGGAAGTTTATTTCCTTGAGGTCAGATACAAACAGGAACGTGGTTGAAGAAAGGCCTCAGCGCACAAAAATGTTTACCTTTGCGACCACTTTCAACTGGGCTTTGCAGGGAAGCCAAAATTCCCTTCTCTTGCAGCTTGTGCTCTGTTTCTCGCCTACTTTGTGCCAAAATCATCAGGTAGATGATTTTCAGTGTTAGCATTAAAGCTGGTATGAAGTCCCTTGCTTGCATCCAGCAGGTTTGCTGATGGCACAAAACTGGGAGGGGTGACTGACACAGCAGAAGGCTGTGCCACCATCCAGAGACCTGGACAGGCTGGAGAGTTGGGCAGAGAAGAACCTGATATAATTCCACTAAGGGCAAGTGTAAGGTCCTGCCCCTGGGGAGCAATAACCCCCTGCACCACCACAGGTTGGGGGGGACCTGCTGGAGAGCAGCTCTGAGGAAAAAGACCTGGGAGTCCTGGTGGACAAGAGGATGCCCAAGAGCCAGCAATGGGCCCTGGTGGCCAAGAAGGCCAATGGCATCCTGGGGGTCAGCAGGAAGAGTGTGACCAGCAGGTGGAGGGAGGTGGGGCAATGGACAAGGGGCAATGGGTGCCAGCTGGAACAGAGGAGGTTCCGCTTCAATATGAGGAAAAACTTCTTCAGGGTGAGGGAGCACTGGCAGGGGCTGCCCAGGGAGGTGGTGGAGTCTCCTTCTCTGGAGACATCCCAAACCCGCCTGGAGGCGTTCCTGTGTGACCTGCTCTGGGTGTTCCTGCTCCAGCAGGGGATTGGACTGGAGGAGCTTTCAAGGTCCCTTCCAATGCNGAGCCAGCAATGGGCCCTGGTGGCCAAGAAGGCCAATGGCATCCTGGGGGGCAGCAGGAAGAGTGTGACCAGCAGGTGGAGGGAGGTCATCCTCCCACTCTGCTCTGCCCTGTCCTGGGGAGGCCCCATCTGGAGCAATGAAACCAGTTCTGAGCTCCCCAGTTCAGAAGGACAGGGAACTGCTGGAGAGGGTCCAGCAGAGGAGCACCAAGATGCTGAGGGGCCTGGAGCATCTCTGTGCTGAGGAAAGGCTGAGGGACCTGGGTGTGCTGAGTCTGGAGAAGAGCAGGCTGAGGGGGGATCTGATCAAGGCCTCTCAATCCTTCCAGGGTGGGTGTCAGGAGGATGGGGCCAGGCTTTTCTCAGTGGTGCTCAGGGACAGGACAAGAGGGAACGGGCACAAACTGGACCATGGGAAGTTCCATCTCAACACGAGGATGAAGTTCTTTGCTGTGAGGGTGTGAGAGCCCTGGCAGAGGCTGCCCATAGAGGTGGTGGAGTCTCCTTCTCTGGAGACACTCAAACCCACCTGGACACGTTGCTGTGGGAGCTGCTGTGGGTGACCCTGCTGTGGCAGGGGGCTGGAGGAGATGATCTCCAGAGGTCCCTTCCAACCCTGTATCATTCTGTGAATTGCAAGCCTTTCAGAAGATCTGGATTGGCTTTTGCCCAGTGCTTGTCTTAGCTCTGGTTTTGGGGTGAAGAGAAGACCTTTCCAAACTCGTGGTAGTTTTTTGATATTTATATTGACTTGATTTCCCTCAACATCCAAGTGAAAAAAAATCTCCCTTAGGTTTCCTGTAATCTCAGTTCCCAAGAACCACTCTCTTTCCTTGTTTGTGGGCAAGAAGTATTTGCTCTTTGTTTCTGCCCCATGAAACAGCTCTATCTTGATGTGACAAAGCAAGAGGTTGGCTGGTTTAATCAGAAACAAACCAGTAATAATTAGAGTATTATAAAGTCCTGTAATAAGTGTGAAAGTGTGAGTATAAAGCAAATCCAACTGGTGAGCTGCTGCCTACTGGTTTGCCGTGGCACACCCCATTTGTACACACAGTTCTTAGAAGGGACTGGCCTTGGGAGGCTGTTCCTACCGTGTCCCGTGCGACGTTCCTCCTCGGTGACAACTCCTGGGAGGGCTGGGTTGGCTGTTTATCTGGGAGCTGGTGCCTTCCCCTGGCTCCCCAAAGATGTAAATTTAGCTGAGCAAACACGGCCCTTATCTGTGAGCATTTCTAAATAGGTTTCTGTAAATAATTCACGTTTGGAGGTGAGTTATAGCGAATTTGGAACAGTTCTTCTAAGGGGCAGTGGCTTCTTGGTGCCTTCTGTGCCCCCCCTGCTTGGTGGTGGAGAGCTTTTCTGAAGGCAGTTGCTGTAGGTGTTTTTAGTACCCCCCAGTGTTATGTGGGAAGAAGAAAAAGCCACCAGGGGCTTCATCAAATAAACTGAGGAAAAAAATGAATTGCTTGTAATGCCCCCCCCCAAGCGTGGCAGGAGCAAAGCAAGAGCCACCACTCGCCACCTTTCCCCAGTGGGAGTCCCCAGGGGTGGAAATCTTGGGATGCACTAGAGATGTTTCCATAAGTACGGAATCTGTAGCTCTGTAGAATGTGCTCCCTCAACTAAATCCCAGAATNCAGCCTTTCCTCCTCTGGGAGATGCTCCACTCCCTTCATCATCTTCATCATCATCCCTGGACTCTCTCCAGCAGTTCCCTGTCCTTCTGGAACTGAGGGGCCCAGAACTGGACACCATATTCCAGATGGGAATCGCTGTAAAGGCATTGAAATGATGAGTATTTAGAAGACTGCCCGAAAACAATTACAGTTTAAAGAAGAACCGTGATGAGAAGAATTGCACAAGAGGGAATGGCTGCAAGCTGCAGCAGGGTAGGGTTAGGCTGGCCATGAGGAAAAGGTTTTTCCCAGAGAGAGTGGTCAGTCAGTGGAATCAGCTGCCCAGGGAGGGGGTGGAGTCCCCATCCCTGACTGTGTTTCAGAGTAGATTGGATGTGGTGTTGAGGGATCTGGTGTAGGGGAGAACTTGTAGAGTAGGGCTGATGGTTGGACTGGATGATCCCAAGGGTCTCTTCCAACCTGAATGATTCTGTGATTCTATGAGAAAAAGATCATGGTGATCGAAATGCTAATGCTGTGCCCTGGAAAAGAAACCCTGGAACAAAAGCACTCCTGCAAGGATTGCCCAGGATTGTCAGGGAAACTTTATCACTCCATGTAAAACTGGATGTGCTTTGGGGTGCTTTAACTGCTCCGTTCCCTGGGTTTTCACTGACTTTCCCTCTGCCTCTCTGTTCTGTCATTCTTTTCTCCTTTTATGGAGCACCGAGCTGCTCCCCATCTGCCTTTCATTTGCTTCTGTCATACCTTTTGTTGTTAGATTAATTTTGGGGTGTTTTTTTATTAAATACAGCAAATTCTAGGAGGGGAAAGCAGCAACTGAGGGACCCACAGCCCCCCCCAGCACACTGGGGCTGAAGCTCCCGAAACAGTGTGTAACTCAGGGTAGAAGGAAACTCAGAAGAGTTGGTTCTAAATCCCTTCCTTCCAGACACCACAGACACTATTAACCCCCCGTTTGCCCCCCCCGTGCTGTAACACAACCATTGCAGTAACTGTGAAATCATTCAAAATAGAGTTAGCTTAAAAAAATAAAAGGGGTATAGGGTTATTTTTTGGGGGGTGGGGAGTTCCATTGAGTATAAAAACTATCTGAGATCTGGGTTTCCGAGCATAAAAACAACCGTCACTTGACAACAGGTGGAACAAGTCGGGTCAGGTATTTACAGGGTAAAGCTACTCCTCTGTTTTCCCAGCTAGAAAAGAGGGAGAGTGCAAAACATACCCTGGAAAAGCAGAAGGTTACCAAGCTGAAAGGCAGAAGAACTTGTCTGTCCTACCTGTGGCTTCTGGGCGGCTCGGGAAGCGGAGCTTTTTCCCCATCAGGGTCTCCCATGGCTTCCCATTTGAGTGCCTGGTTGAGCTGGGGAGTTTGCCTGACCCCTTAATGAGTCGCTGTAGTTAGTGTCATTGGGTATTAAGGTGTCATGTGACCCCAGATGAAAATGAAATCCTTTAAAGTTTGCCTTTAATACTTCCTACAGTCTGTAACCCTTTACCTGCAGGCTGGCTGTAAACCTGAGAGAGCCCAGGGTTGGGGAAAAGGAGATGAAGAACACGTGCCAGATAACTCCTCCTCCTCCAGGACGGTGCTGCACCGTAAGCACAGCAACCCTGAGCCCTGCAGCCTGTAATATTAAAATGAAACCTCCCTGGTGCTGGAGGGAGCTGGCAGAAAGTCCCTCTGGTGGGTTTTACCCGGTGATGCCGTTCATTCCTCGCTGCTTCGGGGTGATTCTCCGGGCTGGGGCAGAGGGAAACTCTGCTCTAAGGTCTCTTCGCAGGCACCCCGTCCCGTTTCACCGGGGAATCCTTTCGGTTGGGGATGTGGCGTCTCCCAAAGTGCTGTTAAGGAAGTCCTGCTGCCCCAATCCAATTAGAAAGAGAGACTTAATTAAGCAATACCTGCAAGGATCTGGGGCAGGTGTTTCCCAGTTTTAATCTTAAATGTTTTACCTGGCAAACTGTTAAAACCCAACAAAACCTCCCAGGAAGACACTGCGTCCTCCTGTGTCACAGCCCGGGGCTCCGACTCGAGAACACTTTGGGAATGTTCTACTAAATGTTCTCCTGGGTTCCTTTGGGGTGACAAACCCCGTGGAAGTGGGTTTATGAGGTTTGGCTGCTTGTAGGTGGAGGTGTGTTGTCCTCACCCTTAAATAACGCTGGATTTAGGGTCGCCTCCCTGCGCGGCAGGGACTGGGGGGGGCTGAGGGGGAGGGTGTTGCATCCTGGCCTTCCCCCAGTAAAGGGTTGTGCTGGGGTCCTGCTTGCCTTTCTCCTACAAGATACCCTCTGAAAATCCCTGCTCCAGCAGCTGGTGAGGTTTGCCCCGTTGTGTTTCCCCCTCTCTGTGTGCTGTCGAAGCTGAGGCCGTCAAACTCATCTCAGCAGTGGGCTGAGGGCAGGCAGGAGCTTATATTTGATTAATATAAATTAAGCAAAGCTGCTTTGGATATGTGTCTGTTAAGCAGAGAGCTATGTTTGGAATCAGCTGCCCAGGTTGGTGCTGGAGTCCCCATCCCTGACTGTGTTTCAGAGCAGATTGGATGTGGTGTTGGGGGATCTGGTGTAGGGGAGAACTTGTAGAGTGGGGCTGATGGTTGGACTGGATGATCTCAGGTGTCTCTTCCAACCTAAATGATTCTATGATTCTATGTTGGCCAAATACATCTGTGAACTGCAATGCTCTGCTGGTGGGCAACTAAAGAATTGTCAAGCTGCCACCGCCTCCCCAGTTTGTTAATGGAAGGTGGGAGATGCAGACTGCTGGGGGCTACCACCTGCAGCTCTGAGCCTGATGCTTGTGGGCCAGTGCTCAGCACGGGCTATTGGCCCAGGTCACAGCCTGGCCAAGCCCCAGCCAGCCCTGGGGGCCAGCTCTGCAGCTGGGGGTATTTTGCCATCACCCTCGTGGTGGGTGAGCTAAAGAGCTTGGCTAATAGTAGCCTTCCAGGCCCTCCAGGGGCTCCAGGAGAGCTGGGGAGGGACTCTGGATGAGGGAGGGGAGCCATAGGAGGAGGAGGAGGGTTTTGACACTGAAAGAGGGGAGATGGAGCTGAGCTGTGGGGAAGAACTTCTCTGGTGTGAGGGTGGTGAGAACCTGGCCCAGGCTGCCCCGAGAAGCTGTGGCTGCCCCATCCCTGGAGGGGTTGAAGGCCAGGTTGGAGGGGGCTTGGAGCAACCTGGTGTGGTGGGAGGTGTCCCTGTCCAGGGCAGGGGGTGGCACTGGATGGTCTTCAAGGTCCCTTCCAACCCAAGCCATTCTGTGATTCTGTGATGGAGCCAATCTCTTTGTGGCAGTGTCAGGCAGTGCATCCAAGGCAATGACAATATACTACGGTTTGGGAGGTTCAGATGGGACATTGGGAGAAGCTCATCTGTCCTTGGAGCTCTTCAAGGCTCAAATAGAGAGGTTTGTGGTTGGGCAAGTTACTCTTGGCATCACTTCAAGAGTAAGATTAGCCCGTGTGATCCTCCTGAGCCCCCCTCAACCAGCAATGGTCCTGTCTCCAAAGAACCTTTAGATCTTGCTTAGTTATCCAGACCACTCCTACAGGGTCTGGGAAGCCCGGGGCAGGGGGGTGGAACTGGATGATCTTTAAGGTCCCTTCCAACCCAAACCATTCCATGATCTTCAAGTGGAAGTCCCTTTTACACAGAAGGATGGTGGTGCAGGCTGCAGCCTGGGTTGAGAAAGGATCGTGGTGGCTCTTCCACCTTTGACCTCCCCGTTGATTCTGAGAACAGAGACTGTGATGTAGACCCAACCTGAGGTCACCATGTCGTAGGAGCCAGGGTGACCTACCGGATACAGGGAATGGGGTTTAGTGACCATGGGAAAAACTGTAGCTGATTACTCCCCCAGCAGTGCCGCCGTGTTCCGGGAGGAGATAGCGAGTAACCCCTCTAAGAGGACACCAGAACTTTGGGGTTGGTCACCTTTGAGGCCTTGATAGAGATTCTTAGGAACAAGACCTTGGTAAGCAAAGCTCACCAAGAGCTGTAGTCCACATCTGGATGTTTGCACCCTTGATCTTATGGTTACAAGAAAAAGGTGTTAAAAAAGTCAGATGTCTGTTTTTGTTGTATAATTAGAAGAGATAAAAGGAGGTTTCAGAGTTCTGTTCTTTTACAACCTTAATCCAATGTTCCAATCCAATCCTTAATCCAGTGTTCCCATAGGTATTTTTTAACCCTTACTCAACAAAATAACCCAAAAGGGGTTGCTGCCAACAGCCTGATGGGAACGACCCACGGGAGGTGTCCCACAGCCACACAAAAACCGGTTTTGGCAAAGGATTTTAGGCTGATCAGGAGCTGAAAGAGCCGTGTCCCCCCCTCATTTTAGCGATGGGTTTTGGCTTGGAATTCCCTTTGCTGGTGAGGTGAAAACTCTGGCTCCTGGGTCCGTGTCCAGGGCCTGGGAGTGCAGCGTGGGGGGGGATTGGGGCTGGGGAACCACTGAAACTCAAACTGCCTCTTCCAGGCGACACGTTAACTGGCGTTTCGATGGTGTCTGCTGGCAGCCTGCACAAAGGCAGAGTGCCCAGGGGCTGCGGGCCATGGAGTCACGGGCCCCGCATTCCCCAGCTGCAGCGCAGAGGAAATGACTGATAACAACATTTTTTCTAGCTGGCCTGCGGCTTACCTCATCCTGCCAGAGAATTTCTGCCTAATTCCCTGCTCCAGCCTGTTCCTAGAACCTTCTGAGTCCGGAAATACAGACCCCATCTGGTGGGAGTGTTGATCTGCTTGAGGGCAGGGAAGCTCTGCAGAGGGACTGGGATAGACTGGATGGATGGGCCAATGTGAATGGCATGGCCTTCAACAAGGCCAAGTGTCAGGTCCTGCCCTTGGGCCACCCCAACCCCATGGATGGCTACAGGCTTGGGGCAGTGTGGCTGGAGCTGCCTGGCAGAAAAGGACCTGGGGGTGCTGGGTGACAAGGGGCTGACCATGAGCCAGCAGTGTGCCCAGGTGGCCAAGAAGGCCAAGGGCATCCTGGCTTGTATCAGAAATGGTGTGACCAGCAGCAGTAGGGAGGGGATTGTCCCCCTGTGCTCAGCACTGGGGAGGCCACCCCTTGAGTCTGGTGTCCAGTTGTGGGCACCTCAGCACAAGAGAGATCTGGAGGGGCTGGAGCGAGTGCAGAGGAGGGACACGGAGCTGGTGAGAGGCCTGGAGAATAAGGCTTATGAGGATGGATTGAGGGAGTTGGGATTGTTTAGTTGGAGGAAGAGGAGGCTGAGGGGAGACCTCATCCCTCTCTCCAACTGCTTGAAAGGGCATTGCAGAGAGGTTGGTGCTGGTCTCTTCTCACGGGCAATGAGCGATAGAAGGAGAGGGAATGGCTGCAAGCTGCAGCAGGGTAGGGTTAGGCTGGCCATGAGGAACAAGTTTTTCCCAGAGAGAGTGGTCAGTCAGTGGAATCAGCTGCCCAGGGAGGGGGTGGAGTCCCCATCCCTGACTGTGTTTCAGAGTAGATTGGATGTGGTGTTGGGGGATCTGGTGTAGGGGAGAACTTGTAGAGTGGGGCTGATGGTTGGACTGGATGATCCCAAGGGTCTCTCCCAAACTGAATTCTATGATTCTATGCTTGTAACAAACCAAAGCTTTGTTCTGGATACCCAAGTAAGTGCTGCTTAAGTGAAAATACTCGCTCTGACCCCGTGCAGGGACAGAAGAGCTCTTGGCTCGTTACTAGAGGAACTCTTTTGCCCCAGTAGCACCGCGTAGGTGTGCTGGGGCACAGGTTGGTGAGGGGCTCTGGAGCGGTATTTGGACACTGAGCTGATGAAAAAGCCTGTGTCTGCGGCTTGGGTTCAGCGGGAGGAGATGCAGAAAGCTGGAAAGATGGTTCATCTCTTAAGACCGTGAGGAGGGAGAGGATTTAAACGGCGTCCTTCAGCGAGATTAGGAAGCCAGCACTGGGCCGAAGGGTGTAAGTGGATTAGGATCATGTTCATGGTCAGCTTTCTCACTCTTTTATGATGAAGGAAGATACTTGCTGCCCTGGGTGAGAACATGGACAACTAAGCAGAGGAGAACAGTGTGCAGCATTGCTTTCACAGCTCAGCCTGTTGCTTGGACCGAGGAGACAAGGCCTAAAATCCATTCCCTGCTTGACCCGGGCTGAAGGGAAAACTGCTCTTGCTTGTAGGCGGGTCTTCCATTCTGCTGGGGATCTTCTGCCCCAAGAAGCCATGGTGCTGTGCAGGATTACTGAATTGCAGGGGCAGGAAGACACTTTTGGAGATCATCTGCTCCAACCCCCTGCCACAACAGGGTCGCCCACAGCAGGTCCCACAGCAACATGTCCAGGTGGGTTTGAATGTCTCCAGAAAAGGAGACTCCACCACCATTCTGGGCAGCCTCTGCCAGGGCTCTGACACCCTCACAGGAAACAAGTTCCTCCTTGTGTTGAGATGGAGCTTCCCATGGTCCAGTTTGTGCCCGTTCCCTCTTGTCCTGTCCCTGGGCACCACTGAGAAAAGCCTGGCCCCATCCTCCTGACACCCACCCTGGAAGGATTGAGAGGCCTTGATCAGATCCCCCCTCAGCCTGCTCTTCTCCAGACTCAACACACCCAGGTCCCTCAGCCTTTCCTCAGCACAGAGATGCTCCAGGCCCCTCAGCATCTTGGTGCTCCTCTGCTGGACCCTCTCCAGCAGTTCCCTGTCCTTCCTGAACTGGGGAGCCCAGAACTGGTCCCAGTGCTTCAGATAGGGCCTCCCAGGGCAGGACAGAGCAGAGTGGTAGGATGACCTCCCTCCACCTGCTGTTCACACTCTTCCTGCTGCCCCCCAGGATGCCCTTGGCCTTCTTGGCCACCAGGGCCCATTGCTGGCTGATGGATAACTTGTCTACCAGGACTCCAGGTCTCTCTCTGCAGAGCTGCTTTCCAGAAGACCACAAAGTTCATTGCAGCAGAACTCAAGAGGAGGAAGTCTGAGTACTCCATCAATGAGCCACTCGGCTGAGCTGGGACCGACTGGGCTCTGGTCCTGCTCCCCAAAACGGAAGAACATTTCTCAATTTCTGTGTTGTGCTTCATTACTATGAGATGCTCCTTCCCTGCCCAGAGCCAGCCACTGTCCTCTCCAAGAGGAAATGTGGTTGTGCTCTTCCAAGATAATGAAAGATCCAATTCCAACACTGTTCAGGTTACGCTCAAGGAGTTCAAGGCTGAAATGCACAAGGCATGCCCAGTGCTTGAAAGAAGGTGGAAGCTGCTTACCTTCAGGATGGGATCCCCAGAGGCCTTGATCCCACCACCCCTTCCTGTAGCTCCAAAGGCCTTCAAGGGGAGTGGGATTTCAGGTGCTCCCCACCTTTCTGAGCTCTCTACTGGTCAGGTCACATAAGGCCTCACGTCTGTTGACTTGCACGCTGGCAGCATGCGATCTCAGCAGCAGCAGCATCTAAGCATGGGTTTTTTGGGGTGGTTTTCATTGCTTTTTGGAATGCTTGATTTAGTTAAAAGAAATGGGAAAAAATACTGGAATTTTCCCTTCAATTCCCTTCAAAATGGCTTAAATGCAGGCAAATGCCCCGTGCCCCCCTGCCCTTTAACTCCCCTAAAATGAAGGGACACACACCAGTCTGTCTCCTTAGTTTATTAGTACAAACAATGCATACACAAGACT
The DNA here is from genome assembly GCA_013400555.1 of Jacana jacana. Classification (NCBI taxonomy): domain Eukaryota; kingdom Metazoa; phylum Chordata; class Aves; order Charadriiformes; family Jacanidae; genus Jacana; species Jacana jacana. Next base: position 407 of record VZTM01010035.1, on the reverse strand, counting down.
GTATATTGTTTGAAGACTGCAGTAGATTTCTAATGTAACAACTTGGTAACAAAAGTTAACTAAATCTGACATTTATGAAAATATAAATCTCTTGATTGGGTAGGTTTTCCCAACAATACAAAGTTTACGTAAAAACATTCAATATGATCTAGTAGTTGCAAACAAGTTAGGGGGAAAAAAAAAAACCCACAACCCAACCCAACCCAACCCAACCCAACCCAACCCAAATCGTTCGGGTCACTCGCTGTACTCCCTGGGCTTGGACACTGAACACTCACACACTGCACAAGTTCCAGCTGAGCAGCCCCCTCCTGGGCATCGGTGGCACGGGCTTCTGATTGTAAAAACAAGAGGGTTTGGTGAAAACACCTTGAAAAACCCTTCCATGAGGGTTTGTGTCAACTCTG
>VZTM01010034.1:0-78107 GCA_013400555.1 Jacana jacana | reverse complement strand
CTAGTATATAAGCATTATTGTCTGAAGGTTCATAGTACATTTTTTTAATATTCCCCTAAGTGGATTTTCAAGGGCATTACATTACCATGCACACTTCTTACAAACTAAAGAATGAATTGGAGAGATCTGGATTAAAAACATTGGACAGAAGACTATCAAATATGGGACCAACATACTTTATATTCTCCTTTTCCATATAAATCCTAGCCACACGTATCATAGTCAACTCCCCTGGTTCTGAAAGCCTAGAGTTTTCTATGCTTTTTAACACCAGGTATAAATTTATTANCTCACTTAAAAAAAAATAATCAGTGGGCCTTGCAGGAAATGTCAGCTATTGCCAATAGAAAATACATTATGCTTACATGCCACTTGAAAATAATGTGATGAGATGCTATCCTGAGCTGCCTGAAATCAATGGCAATTTTGCAATTGCTTTTCTCTTTCTCATACTCTAAAGAACACATGCTATATGTCAGAAACTAAATGAAAAGCCAAAATTTAAATAAGAGCAAGAACCAAGCAGCTATGACCTGGGATGAGTGGATACAGTCTTTCAAATTTGGGATTCCCATGTGACTAGTTTGGTTAAACTCTTCTTTACTGGAGAGTTCTCTTTCACTATGTTTAACAACCTCTTTCCAAAATGCCTTGACTTGAAACTCTAGCACTCAGCATTTCACACATTTAAGTGTGAAAAACATTACTCAACCAGAAAACACAGTAAACAGTTTGGTAATAAGAGGGACAAAATATATAATGTTTAAGATAAAAAGTTACGAGTAGGAAAAAATGAGGCTGCTATGACACAGATTTCTGTTTACTGAAGCTGCAAGGGATCCCTGACCTCTAAATAACAAGACTGGAATTTTAGCACCATGGTTTTTGATACATAATTCAAAAAACTACAGTTTAGATGAACAGCTGGAGAGATAAAGTGTACTGCTGGAGAGCACAAGTGCTGCCATTTTATTCCTTCTCTCCTGTTATAAGTCTTCTCAAAACAGGCCTGCAATACATCCAGATGGCAANNNGCCCTGCTCCTGGTTATCACCAAGCTCATGTTTCTGGTAGAAATAGCTTCCTGGAGACTATCCCTTTTCCTTGGCTGCTCTCACCCTAGAATCTCAGTTCTTTAGGTGAGAGTAGAGGCCATATCCTATGTAGCATCTTCTCTGCATGCTCCTTTACACAAAGGGAGTTTTCTACAACCAGTTTTCTGGCTGTCTTGTGTTGCCAGGACAGCAGAATATTGCCAGGGCAAGAGTGCCAGAATCCATCTTTCAATACTGGCTGTCAAAACTAAATGATCCCTGGCACTGACGATTTCTTTAATTATCTTCATGGGTCAAGCAGTGTTCTACTTTACTAGCTCTTGATTGTCCTTAATTTTATTAAGGCTGTCCTATAGCTATTTTAATAAATTAAAACTCCCTCAGGTGGTGAGATAAACTGATGGGATTCACACTGCAGCAGCTAAAAGCTGGCACAGTGACTAGCACTGGTTTTCTATGACTTGTAGTCACTGAAGGCACATGATCATCCTAGAAACCACAGTAATATGTCAGAAATTAACAACAAGGCTGTACATAACTGTAGATAAACACTGTAGACCAGTGCCTGGCTCCTGCTATTCCAATGATTTAGGCAAGATACAATCTCTCCGCAATTTCTTTTCTTTCTATAAAGGGACACAGCCAAGACCTCAGCATCGATATCCTTGCACCTTTGACACTCATTTACACTGGTGCAAATTAAATCTCAAACACCAAAAGAAAAGCACAATATTCAAGGTATATCTGTCCATACAAGCTGCAGCCCACATGAAAAGCAGAAAAGCAGACAGTTGCAGTGCCTGCTCTTGGGCTATTTTTTTTCTAGTGTGGTCATTGTCCATGTAAAACACACTTTTTGACATGTCTATGCAAAATGCATACTCTACCCAATAGGCAGAGTGCCTTAATCACAGGGTTGCCCACAGAGTTTGGGCATTTGCCTCAGTGCAAGAGGTGTAATTTGTTTGCTTTCCTCCAGACAGAGCTTCTGAGGTAAGTACAGGCACTACAGCGTTCCAGTAGCCAGCACACTTCCAGGTTAAAAAAGGCACCTGATGAAAATAGGCAGAGAGAATCACAGTCTGGGATATAAGAACCAACTTACAGTGCTGTTTTTAAACATTCTAATGCCACAAAGAACTTTCACTGTGCCCCACTTTTGCAGGGCTAGGCTGTAATTTATAAATCAGCACAGTGAGAACCTGCTGATTTTGTATTCAGATTCAATATAGTGTTCTAAACAGGCTATTTACACCAACACCAAGTGTAATCAATATAATTAGCACAAACAGTAGCTTGCTTAATATTTAGGTTATTAGCATATTTTGAATTAAAACAATATTAAGCAGATTTCTCCAAAGACATTGTAATCGCTTTTTTTTTCTGAGGCAGGGATTAATGGAATCTTTGAAGTTAATTTTGAAAGCAGCTGCAAGAATTTATTTCCCAAATCCTGTTAATTACCATGCCAGCCAAGAGAAGTAATCCCTCTTTTCTGCAGGAAATAGAGGATTTGATCCTGCAAGGCTTATTTACAGGGGTAACTCATATGTGGACGAATAGCTGTCTTCAACTCAGCAGAGTTACTCTCGTAAGTAGAGTTGGAATCTGTGTGGAATTTCCCTAAACTGCATGTTAGGGTTTGTTTAGCAAAAGGGAAAGAGGGTAAAATAACTACAGAATAACCTTTCTCACATCACTTGCTGAAAAATTACCTCAGCTTTCATTTGGACAAGGGTGATACAGCCCGTATCCTAATTACACTGGATATTGATAAAGAGAAGACATCAAGATGACCCAAGAGGAATATTTCAATTACATAAAAAAATTGATCAAGCTAGATGACATAAAAGTGAAAAGCAACTGAGGGCCTGAAGGTGGTCTCTTCCTTTCCCCTATTATTTCATACCTACTGGTAGTATCCGAGTATCAGATCTGGCACCACCATTCCAGAAAGGGCATTTTTGGGCAGGAAACCTGCCTTAGGAACTCCTACTTCCCAGTCTAGCCCAACCTAGCCACACCCTCCCATCCCACAATGCCTTTTTTGATTACAATTGTTTTACAGAAAATAGGAGCACTAAATTTATTCAAGTTAAAAATAACTCTTCATCAGAGCTGTGTTGAAAACAATCACTGGGATTTATCCAGCTAAAAAAAAAATACATAGTTTAATTGTTTCTGTGTATCACTTCAGTAATGTAGTTGATGTCTCTGATCCACAAACAGTTGTACCAGGGTAAGGGAACAGGCAACAAACAATACCATACCACACTGAAATTTTGTTCTGGGAACTGAAAATCAGAGCAAGTCAGTGCTTCATATCACAAAGCATGACACGCTGTATCCCCCTGTGATGTTGCATTACCTCCTAGCAATCTACTCAGCAACAGAGCAAAATGTGGGGCAACATAGGTACACTTGCACAGCCTAAATTATAAGCCTTGGCCACCTAGGCAGGCAATACAGACCATTAATGCAACTGACTGTGGCATCTGATTAGGAGCAAAACAGAACTTTTGGGATCTGGGAAAAACATTTGGGTTCAGACTATCTTGGCTGTCCTTCAATATTAGCATCCCCAGACAGGAAGAGTACCCTAAGCTATTAAAGAGTCAGCATCCTTGCCTAGGCATAGTATAAGTTGTTATGGATGGTGGTTTTGTAACATATATTTACTTAAATTTCATTCCTCCAAACCCTTCCAAAGTTTAGGGTAATTTAATTTGTTGAGCTACAAACCCAGCTGTAATTGAGTTAGAGGCTGTCTTCAAGGAACAGCTTGGGTTATTAATGGAGAAATCTGCACTGACAAATTGCTTCATATCTGGTCATATTGACTATCATGATTAAAACGGGCTGCTTCTTCCCAGGCTGCAAAAATTCTGGCTTTTTTTTCCAATTTACTTGTACAATTTAAAAAAGTTGTTCTCCATTTCTTTATTTCTTTACATATTTCAGAGGTAAATGGATGTCATTACACTGTTAGATTGCACTAGTAACTGGCCAGCTAGCTTTTAAAAAGGTATTAATTATAGCAATTTCAAGTTGCCAGGCAAAGGAACTTTCTGCCTTCCCCCTTAGGGCAAAGCCTTCTGATTTTCCAGACAACAGCAAGACAAAGCTGCAAGGATGTTTATGCATCACTTATTCTACTCCTCAAACCCCTGGGCAGCCAGTCTGGTCATGGAGAGCAACTCCGAGCAGCCCCAGAGCCATCTGCAGTTATGACAGTAACTTCTTTAGGGCTATTCCAGTAGCAGGGGAATCACTGGACTGAGAGCATGCTGCAGCCTTGGCAACGCACCCTGCCCAGGGGCTGCACAGAGATGACGCAAACCTGTTATCTCTGGCTCTGTGCCACAAGGAGATTCATGCAAAGGGAACCCTGAATTGGCTGCTGGAGCTGCCTCAAAATGGGTCCTCACTTGACAGAGGATTTGTCCTGCATTGTTCAAATCTGTATCAGAACTGACCTGCTGAGACTTCAGGGGAGCTGCTGTGTTCAAAATGTGGTGCAGCTCAGAGCAAAGCTGCCTTGGTACTCCAAGTCTTTAACAGCAGCCAAGCGATTAGAAACAACCCCGCCATACTAAAAAGAAACACGGACAGGGCGATGCACAAGGTCACCTTGATTGCCACAAACCAGGGACAGCAATCAAATAGTCATACAGCAAGCGGAAAAGCCAGGTCACTAACTTTGTCTAAGAGCTGGACAAAAATAAGGATTTCCACAAATAGGAGTCTCCTAGGACCCTGTTAGCTTCTCAGTGAAATTGATTCTGCTATCAGTTTCATTGTTAACAGCAGCAGAGATGAAAGCAATTTTCACTGAGCAGTTGTAGGCAGTTTCCAGGGTCCCTGGCCCCATGGCAGACCCACCGGGTTACCTGCCCTAAGACGAAATGTTCCACAGTTCCTTCAGTGCCCTAGCCGAGGAATAAATACAGACTATTTATGGTCACACAGATTCAGCAAGAACTCCCCACATTGTTTCCAACACTCTCTATGGATCTGTTTTCCAATTCGAATTCAATGAAAACATGCAAGTTTCTCCACTCCAAGGGGTCATCAGTCATTCCTTCTGTTCTCAGAATCCAATTACACATCAGGCTCCATTTTGCACTTTCTGCCTTGCATATGAAAAAAATATTACCCAACTAGACATTTTCACCTTATTCACATATGATCATGGCAAACCATCATTCAGTGCTATTAAAAAGGACTCTAATGTGCTCCTCCAGAAACAGTCATGCATTCATTTTGTTAATATTTTAACATACCCATCCCACGACTATACAGAAAATAGGTTCCTCAAGTTTCATGCAGAAAGCAGATAATAACATTCACTTCAGTCCAGCTGTGTAATGCCTGACACTACAGCCAGACAAAACCATTTATTAAAGGTTTACATGGCACAACTGCAAAAGCTATTACTAGAATCCAAATAATTTGCAACTTGGGGTTTGGTGTTTTTTTTTTTTTTCCAGTGTACAACATTAATGCTAGGTCCTCTGCTACCAATGCTTCTGCAGGTCCATCCCATAAATCCAGGTACAGTGGAAATGCACCAAGCTTTTATTCCAAGCAAAGAATACAAGACAGCACTCAGAATAAAAGCCCTGTGACACAGAGAGGGTGTCCTGCAACTTTACTTGGGATGCTCATTCAACTTGGCTTAAATGTTAGTGCTGCCCAGTAGCTTGCAAAGTATGCTGAAGGACAGAAGTGATAGCTAGCCAAGTCTGACTAGCAAACTAAGCTTGGCATGAAGCTAGCCTGCCTTAGGCAGTTGGCTGCCCTGCTTAAACTATGGCACATGTGTGCTGGCGCATGCACATTAAAGTGTGCCAAGCCAACAACGTGCTTGCTCTCTTTCCAGTAGTAAGGGTGTATCTGTCAGATCTAAGAGGAGTAGTGATATGTATGAAGCCACTATGAAGCCATGTCTTGTTTTTCTACTATGTCATCTGCAGAGAGCTGCCTGCCTAGCCATCCCCTTTTGTCTAGTAGTTAGTGCTTCGAATTCATAGCATTTCCAACTTCAGTATTCCTTTTATCTTACATTTTACTAATACGTGTTTGGAATTCAAGGAAACATTACAATGGTATTCACATTCTTTTCATGAACAGCATACAGTATCTCTTAAATTCAAATAAAAGGCATTCTTCAGAGTATTTAAATTAGTGTTAAAATTATGTGCCTAAAGTCAACATCCAGAGTATTTGGTATCTTAATAAAATAATTTAATTCTGGGGGTTTGAAAGAGAAGAATATTTTCTACAAGAGAAAGGGAGAGAAACAGCAAGAATCCCATTACTTAAAACATTCCAGCAAGGTATAAAAAAAACCTAGTAATGAAAGATATGATGGTGAATTTTTAATGAGAGCTATTTTTCTGCCTCTCTACCTCTCCCCTAGTGCACCACCCAAACCTCAACTTCAGCATTTTCAGATGTGTTTTCACATTTAACTAGGCATTACATGCTGGTTCATCACAGGCAAGCTTCTCTTTCAGCAGATTATGCTGCATCTGTCTGATGGAGTCCACACTCACCAGGTTTGGAATTGTTTGGTCCCTTTTGAAGGGGAGGCTACCTTAGAAATCCAAAGCCCAACTCCCAGATTCCCCTCACAGAATAGGACACTTTCCTCCAATTAACCCAACTTCACCCTCCAGCCTATTGAGGGCTTCACTGAGCTGCTTAGTAGACAGGCAAAGGTACAGTAGTATGTGGGTAATGGCACCAGTCAAGCCAGATCAGTTGAATACATCCGGCTTAGAAATACTAATTCATTAAAGCCAACCTATTTGTGAAAAAGTAATGTCTATAAAAATATCCCCACAAATCACTGGTCTTCCTTCATATCCCAAGCATTACTAGGAAAGTCAATATCACCAAAACTCATGAAATCGATGATGTCTTCAGATCTACTCAGCTTTCACTCATCTGCTTACTTTACCCACTTGCCTCAATTTAGGAGTTAGTTATGATCTTGATAGCCTTTTCCTCAAAATGTATCTTTTCCTTTAGTCAGAATGCTGCCACCTACTATTTCAACGCCTGGTAATCCCTCTAGCATTAAATTCTTAAAGAACAAAGCAGGTTGACAGCCAGGTCGCCTGACCAGTGGAACTTCCTGGGTAGCAAGGCTTTATTTTGTATGTCACAAAGGACAGAGCTGCAAAGCATCTCCAGGCATTAGCAATGGGTATTGTCTGCTTTCCAGCACCCTGCCCTGCAATTCTGGAACTATGCAGAAAATCGGAGTTCCTTGAAAGTTCTCCTCCACCTCCTACAAAACTAAGGCACTTTGTGAAAAACTGCTTCTCATGCAATCCTACTACTTCCTACCAGAAATGCTGATTTAACAGGACTGTTCTGCCTGTCTCACTGATTCACTCTAGAAGAGCCTGCTAACTCATGTCAACGTTAACAATCTTTAGTATAACATGGAGTTATCCTACTCCCAGAGATAGCCCTAGTCAGTGCTAGCTTCCGCATTTGAGCTGTGTTCCAGCACTCCCAGAAAAGGTGCACCTAAAATCTTTACAAATACATCTAGACCAGCGCGTACAGCTAGCCAGGATGCCTACAGATCTCTTCCTCACTTTTCAGACAGTCATGTTTTCCTAGTGATTCAACGCAACTCTCCCTTGCTTAAGTTGACAGCACTGTGTGCCTCTTCGAAGGTTAAACCATTATAAACCAAAACCTGAAACAAGTTTTCAGGTTTCTATTGCAGCTTTCTAGTCCTGCTGGCATTATCCAGCAACTGGCTTTACAGCACAGTTAGAATTAAACCTGCCAGCCAAGGAGCAGCAATTTAGGCTCATGACAGAACAGCTCAGACCTTTCCATCAGGCATTTGGACACCAAGACTGTGTTAAAGACACTGAATATACCACTTGCATACATTTTGCCATAACGATAGCTCTGTTTCTTCGCGCATCAGAAAATCTGAAGCCCTCACACCTGGTGCCACCCTCCTCACCAGCTTGCTGTCTCAGTCCAGGAGTCTTTGAAGTCTCTAAAGTCAGACAAGAACACCATCTTTCACAGTTGTGACTTGTTTTTCTTATTTTGTTTCTTACTTTGAACTTTAACAAAAAAGATCTAACATCATTCTGTCTACTGTCACAGTACTCACAGTAACAGCTGCACCACAGTTTCAGGTCATGTTTCATGCACTATATACTAAGGTGACAATGTAAGAACATTCAGTGCCTGTAAAAGAATACTTCTCTTTAAGAGGAAAGACAGTTCATCTGTAACTAATATTCAAGGCATGTAGGCAGACAATTTTAATTTCTTCTGACTAAACTTGTGCTTCTTCCTCCAAATTTCATGTTAGTGCATAAATAAGGCTATATCCTGCTTGGTATGAATTGGTCAGATGAGACAGCACAAGCCAGAGACCTGGCCTATGTGACACCTGCCCAGTTCACCTTTAAATTGACTAGTCTGGTCTCAGAGGGAGCAGATAAGGAAATTAGGGGTAAATTGTGACCTCAAATCCTGTCACTAATAGTAAGATTCACAGTTGCAGCTCTTCTGCAGCTGCTTAGCCTGAGCTTATTCCATCAAGATTGCCATCCATTTTCCTATTAAGGTAGCCTATATAATCTGTCCCTTCCATCTCTTTCCATAAGAGCTAAACACTGATTTTTCTTAATTAAAAGGAGAGGAAGAAGAGGAAAAAGGGATTTGTTAGTTATGATTTGACCTAGTTTCTACTTATCCGCTGTCTTTTTTTTATTTAGAAACCAATGTCCAAACAACTGAAGAAAAAGAAACAGAACACCTTTTCTTAGAAAGGGGGAGAGTGTATGTTATTCATCTTCATTAGGACATCCTATGCCTTGCAGAGAAGAAAGCACTACGTGGCTCAGTGAATTTAAGGCTCTGTTACAACAGACAGGCTAAAGAAAGGTATGCATGCAGCAGCCTTCTCCCAACACTCTTCAGCCAAGTGGGTGTCTCATGGTTTACATACCTAGTGTCTAGGCATAGCCACTCTATTATAGAGGTTCTTCTGTAGCAAAGTGAAAGAGAAGTAAAACATGTAAACACTGAGCCATTTTCCAAGTCACCCCTAAAAAAAAAAAGAGGGATGACAGACAATAGCAAATAGTGGCCTGGAAGTCAAGTATTTTATTCAAATCAATGAATATGCACCTTTAATGAAACAGACACCCCGGCTCCTGCTGAAGTTAACTGCTACTATACACCACATTTTATCATAAGCATGACCTACTTAATGTAGAAACTGTTGGAAGATGACTCTCAAACCTGCCAATCCATGACAAAATTTAGAGACAGTGGACTAGAAACTAATATGCCTTTGCAACTTGAAATGCTATGTTATTATCAAGTACTGCAGTATGAAGCTCAGTTTTCTGCTCTACAAATGCAAGAATTTTTGCCTCAAGTTACTCTTTTACATGGTATCTGAAGCTTATTATTAAAGCTAACTGTCCTTTATTAAAGTGTTGTATTGTTTGAATCTGTTGGCATTTTATACATTGCAAGAAAACCAGTGTGCTTCTTCCTAAACAGCGTCTGCCAGTTTCACCAAATTAAGTGATGTTGGAAATTGACTTAAGTCCTATTTTAGAGGTTGCTTGAACCCACTGAAATCACACTGATGGAAGGAGTAGGCAAAGTGACAGATCCAAACTTATTCTCCTCCCTTCTTCCTCCTCTTTTGAGCTGCAATTTACTACTCTGCTAATAAATAGATGCGAGTTAAAATTAAGAACTGATGTTCATGTGTCTTATCTGTCCCACCCCCACCCTGCAACAGCTGCAGAATTTCCTCCTCCACCATGCCGTGTTCTCACTGCACTTCTTATACCTCTACAGTTTCGTATCTATTGAGAGTATAACCTCAGTGAGGCAGGTGGTTAACAGTTGAGAGTCATGGCAGTATCTGAAAAATGCACCCAGAAGCACCCCCCTGAGACAACTGGCTGGCTCAGACACCCCCAGGGCTACAAGCACCACACAAGACAACAGGAACTCCTTTAAACAAAAATGGTTTCCCCCTACAAACACCAGCTCTTTGATTTAGTACTATCAGGATTACCGGTATACAATCCTCACTTCAGTGTGTAAATACATTTAGTCCTAAACCCATAAATACCATTTCAGCAGAAACAGTTCAACTGAACTCAGGAGAGCAACCTGTGAAAGAACATCAGGTTTTCCATTTAATTACCTGAAGCAGTTAGTTTTAGGCAGAAGCTTGCACAAATGCCTGTTTCAAAACAGCCTTTTATAACAGCCTCCTGGTGACCACGCTTGTCCAGAGTGATAAAGACATGTTCCAGGTTCTCCCTCAAGCTGGAGAGAAGCAGACACCCTCTGTTACTGTGCCAGCTTAGGGACATGCCCAAACCATCAGGCCATGTGGTATTACTAGTTTTGAAAATGCCATAGCAGATAACCTTGGCAATTAGTGTCACTTCTCCCCAGACTGACTGGTGAAGCTAATATTTCAGAAAGCCTAATACTAGGGTCAAAGACTATGTCACCTTTCCAGGGAAGCCTCCATCTTCTATTCAGCTGCCTAAGCCCCTCCCACTGAAGGGGGTTTGAACTCTAAAACAAAGATTCAGGATGATCTGAGCTCAAAACAATGGTTCAGTACTCCAGGCTGCACAGGAGAGCTGCCTGCAACTCATTCTACATGAATACCCTGCACACCCCTGCTACAAGTCAGGCACATAACCTTCATGATCCTTTTGAAGGTGGACATAACACAGCAGTTGCTGTAGGATTCAAGAGCCTAGAGGCAACATGAGGCAAAGGAAAAGCACTTACTGTAGCTCAAGGAAGAAACAAGACCTGGTGTTCTTTGTATTCAAAGGCTGACAAAAAAAAAACCACCAAACCTTGCATTTACGCAGGGATCAAGTCCCCAGTTCTTAGCCTCCCCAACTAAGAGACCTACACTCTACAGAATCAAAACCATGACAGCTCTCCTGTCTGTCTTTGGACTGCATGTGCTTGCTTGTTTGATGCCCATTTCACAAGGAAAGCTAGTATATTCTTCCTACCGTCTGGTAGCTCGGCTGCTTCTCAAACAGAGCCGATGGCTCCAATTTTACCTTAGGTGGTGCACATAGGGACCCTGGTGGTCAGTACAGCTTCACTTGCATTGTCTAAGGCTCTTCTAATGGAAGTTCTTAAATCACATGTGCCTTAGGCATGTGGGCTGATAGGAGAGCCATTCCAGAACTCTACCTAAAGTCAGTCACCTAAAAAACACATTGAAGCTGAACTCCTTCCCTACCCCAGCAACACCACTCTGACTCTTGAATATCAAAAGGAAATAAATGGATCCAACAAGGCAATCTTTGGTAATGCTCTTTTGAACCGCAACTTCTTAGACATACACTTCATCCCTGAACCACTGGAACAGGATCCAGGGTTGTAACTCATTAAGAGTGTTCCTTCTAAAGTCCAGACCAACTTCCTGCTGACAACCAGAATTATTCAACACAGGAGGCAAGAATGGCCGTTACCATTGCAAAAACGTTTGTGCGATGAAAGGCTTCTTGTGACGCTTCATGCCCTGGGAATACTGTCACCACAACCAGACATCATCGGCAAGATGTCAGATAGATGAACAACAGATAAGATGACAGGATTCCCTGTGGTGAATTGAATTTATGCCAACTGTGAGTCTAGAGGGTCACTGGTAAAACTGTTGGCTGTGAACAGTGATTTGACATTGGCCTATAAGCCCATCACCCAAGATTACTTCCTCTGGCTCATCCTATATGACCAGAGAGCTTAAATGGAGGAATGGCTGCATCTAGCAGCTGCTCACTGACAGTAGCTGGTATTTTCCAGCATGACCCCTCTCTCTAGGCTCATTATAAATAATAGAAAGTACCTACAGAAGTAAAGAAAAGGCTTCTTAGGTATTTGAAGACAGATTTTCAAAGCTACTTCAACACCTAAGAATGCATTTCAGTATATAGTGATGTTCCTGAGCCCCATATAGTTAAGTGATCTGCCACCAAAAGCAAGGAGCAGGAAGTGCTACCCATGTTAGGCAATGCTACTAGGTAAACTCTTATATCTCAAGTTCCCTGTTACTGTTACTTACTGAGCCAGATTTCTGTCCAGAAACAGGAACATCTTAAACATTTTCAGCCAAATATTGCAGAGGAAGCAGTGTAGAGTTTTTCTGTGGAAGCGTTCATTATTCTTTTTGAAGAAAACCACAAGTTAACTACTAGAAAAGTACTATAGTCAGATAAATAGCTGCTTCCTGGTCTGCTTTTTCCACCAGGATACTGGTAATCATGGCACATAAGCAGGAAATAAGTTAATTCTTTCTTGAAACAGTAAAATAAGAATCCATGAGAAGTCTCACCAAATAACTTGAGATATGAAAGCACTCTTCAGAGATTTCTGCAACCACATTCCGAGCTCCACTCAAATCCTGGCAATTTTTAACATAAACCGAAAAGCCTTCCCACCCTCCCAACACCATTCGATTTGGGATAATCTTTTGATGGCTCTAGATGAGCCTCTTGTCAATCATCCCATCCTCAGATTTTCTAGTAGATTAAAACAAAGAAAATAAAAATATTTTTCAGTTACAGCATTACAAATGAAATCCACCAAGACCTCCATCCAAACACAGCAAACGGATGTCTAAGGAGCTTGCTTCCTGCTAATCTGTCTCATTTTTTAACAAGTCTTTTGCAGTGAGGTGTTTGGGGGTGGTCCAGTTGCTTTCGTCTGCATTTTGGGAAAATAATAATCTTCCAATTAGTAGCTGACAGGCAAGTAACAGCAAGGAAGCTTTTCTTCACTGGAATTGTGAGTGATAAACTCACCAGTATCATCACTTGAATGACAGTGACAATAGCACGAAAGATACTGAGTGCAATGCCAAGTGTCATATGTACAGGACTTAATGCTGCATCAGAGAATTGAGACATCAATTCCACCTGTGAAGTTTTACTGGGAATACTGTTCTGTGAGGCTCAAGGAAATGTATTATGAATAGAGAACTCCTGTGCTGGTGCTAGGGACGATCATTGGGACTTTTAAAATCCACAACACACAATCTAATTTAAACTATGAAGGGATAATCACTGAGCAAACGAAACCCAATACAGGGCTTTCACAAGAGTGCCTCGCACAGTTACATTACATGCACCAGTATCCCCCCAATCATTACTCCTCACAAGAAGATTTTTCCACAAACACTGACTTTGAGGAGAATAGTGGTGATGCACTTCCATCTAGCACTTCAGCTAGCCTGGGTGACAAAGGGACAGTGACTGAAAAAAAAAAAAAAAAAAGGTGAAAGCAATCCACACTGCATGAATCCTATCCAGTCGATACAAACATCGGTTGCAGTCAAGAAGTCAGAGAACCTGGTCCAGAAAAGCACAATGAGGATTTCCTCTGCTTTCTCCATTTAACCTGACCTGCAAGCCAAGATGTAAGCTTCTCCTTTTAAATCCCTGAACCGGCGACCATGCTACTGCATTACTCTCTCTCAGGTTTATACCTAATGTCAACATAGGGCTGAGTCTAACACTTGCACAACAGCTAGTTCTCTTGCTGCTAAGGTATACCCATTTGTTAACGAAACAGCAGTTCGTGAAATAGCACCCTAAATCTGGGATCTGAGTATGGTGGAAAGACAAGTATCTCTTACTGATTCCCAAAGAAAGAGTGGCCCCAGAGAATGTGGGAGCCAGTGGCTGAACCTGCCCAGCATTTGACTGACGATGCTGTCAAGTAGTCATCCTGCCTAATGACACTTAATAACAAAAATAGCTTGCCCCGGAGAACTTTTCCGGTGAAAAAAAAAAAAAAAAGGAGGAAGAAAGACACAAGCTAAAGTTTTCAGTTTATTTACAAGGGTACAAGTGATCCTCACATGTTTAGTACTATTTACATTTTTTCCTTAATTGCAGCCCTTCCCAGGACACTATTTATAAAGTTTACATCAGCTTCCAACTAAAAGCAGGGCATTTTTTTCCATGAGCTCTGGCAGATAACTTTCACATAACTTAAGTCCTTTCCGCATAAGAAAGCGTTAAGTACATCTTAAATTACTAGGGGTTTTTTAGCTAAATGATTCTCTACTGCTGCACAAGAGCCTTTAAATGGTAAAACATTGTCTTAGCTTAAGCACTGAAGGCGCACAAGCATCTGTGGAGACCCGTTTATGCAAAGACAAGGCTTATATTTCAGGCTATCTATTTCCAACACCCCACCCAGCAAAGAGACGACACCTCTCCCTCATGTCCACCAGTTCCACCGGGAAGCCCAGCAGTGCCTCACCGGGCTGCCAGCTCGGCAAACACCCTGCCCTCCTCACCTGCCCTTCCGAAAGGGACGGATACGTCCAACGCCAAACGCCGCCCGCCCACCCTCCAGCCTCCCCGGCCGCTCTCCCCAGGGACTGCGACGGTTGCCCCAGCGGCTGCTCCTTCACTCGCACGCCCGTCCCAACGGCTGCTCACCTCGCTCATGTCGCGCGGTAGCGGCACCCGGCTCCCAGCAGCCCGCCCTGCCCTGCCCAGCACANGAGAGGGCGCGGCGCCCCCTGGCGGCGGCGGCGGCTGAGGCGCGGCAGCAGCTACCCGGGCCCCGGAGGGGAGGGGGACCCTGTCTCCCACAGACGGGAAACCCTGTCTCCCACAGACGGGGAACCCTGTCTCCCACAGACGGGGAACCCGCCCCCGCCGTTTCTTCCTCTTCATCATCATCATCATCCTCCTCCATCTCCTCGGCGGCCGAGCGGGCCTTGAGCAGGACCTGCCTCAGGAACTGCTGGAGCCGGAACCCGGCTGGACGCTCGTCCTCGGCAACCAGTGGTTAGATGAACCGGGAGTGCTTCTTTCCCCACAGGCCCGGCAACAAGAAAGGCTTCCCCGTTCGGGCCGGGAGGTCGGTCCCGGGAGCATCTCTGCAGGAGAACAGTCACCGAGGGCGGCAGCTGTTACCTCAGCTTGGGAGTTGGGGATGGAGTCGGATGCCCAGGCCGGGGTGGGAGCAACCCTGCAAATAGTGAAAACGCAAATTAAGGCATAGGGATCAGATGAAATGGTCAAAGTTTTGCTGCTCTCTTTACCGCCTGGCTTTGTTCTTTATTGCTGAGGAGCTCAGCAAGTCCTGAAGTGAGTCTCGCTGCCGTTTCTGTTGAAATATATAGCATCTCTTCATCTAGCTGCTTTCACATGTATATGGAAAAGAGTCCTTTTGATGATTTTTCTAAGCAAGCAACTAAACCAAAACTTTGGAAAGTGTGCTGTTATACTCTAGCATCCATTTTTTGATGGAGCACAATTACTATATTTGGCAATACACATTCAGATGCTCTGACTCATGTATCTGTGGAGAAATATAGATTCAATTTGCTCTGGGAATGCATTTAACTCCCTCAATTTTTTTCTCAAATCAATAAAAAAGTTAATATATTATTTTGGAGAGCCTGAGAAACTTGCCAAACCTTTCCACTTCCAGGGACTACCCTGCAGCAGCCTCTTCATCAAAACCCATGTTCAGGGCCAGTCTTAATAGAGACGGTGAAAAAATTTGTGAGACCTTTCTGGAAACCACCTTTCCCCTTTGAGTTGTGGGAGCACAGGCACTGCAGCTTCACCTCCTCTTACCACCCACAAAAAAATGCACAGTGACAGTCAGGCAAACTCCGTGGTGACTGGAAAAATAGGAAACCTCACACCCATTTTTTAAAAGGAGGACTCTGGGAACTATCAGCCAGTCAGCCTCACCACTGTGCCCTGTAAGACCATGGAGCATGTCTTCCTAGAAGACATCAAAACCTACAGAAGACATGGAGGTGATGACAGCCAACATGGGTTCGCCAAGGGCAAATTCTGCCTGAATAATCTAATGATCTTCTATGATGAAGTGGCTCCATCATTGGACAAGGAAAGAGCTATGGATGTCATCAACCTTTGATATCATCTCCCACAACGTTCTTGCTGCTAAATGTGAGAAATATGGTTTTGACAAGTGGGTTGTTAGATTGATAAGGAATTGCCTGAATGGCCACGTCCAACAAGTTACAGTCAATGTCTCAGTGTTTGAGTGGAAACCAGTAATGAGTGATGTTCTTCAAGGATCTGTACTGGGACCAGTACTATTTATATCCTTGTCACCTGCACCTTCAGCAAGCTTGCAGATGACAGCAAACTGAGTGGTGCAGTTGATTAACTAGAGGGATGGGATGCCATCCATAGGGACCTGGACATGTGTGAAAAGTGGGCCCATGTGAACCTCATGAGGCTCAACAAGACTGAGTATGGTGTCCTGCACCTGGGTCAAAGCAATCCCCACGATCAATACAGACTGTGGAACGAAGGGAGTGAGAGCAGTCCTGCCGAGAAGGACTTAAGGGTGTTGGTGGATGAAAAGCTGGACATGAGCCAACAACATGTGCTGGCAGCCCAGAAAGTCAACTGCATTCTGAGCTGCATCAAAAGCAGTGTGGCCATCAGGTCAAGGGAGGTGATTCTTCCCATTTACTCCACTGTCATGAGACTCCCTCTGGAGTACTGCATCCAGCTCCAGGGTCCTCAGCACAGGAGAGACATGGACCAAGTCCAGAGGAGGGCCACAAAAATGGTCAAAGTGGTAGAGCACTTCTCCTGTGAGGACAGGTTGAAAGAGCTGGGGTTGTTCAGCCTGGAGAAGAGAAGACTCTGGGGAGAAATTGTTGTGGCTTTTCAATACTTAAAGGGTGTTTATAAGAAAGATGTAGAGAGATGTTTTACCAGGGCCTGCACAGAGCTGTGGATATGGTGGTGACACAAGCTGGGGCAGGGGTTGATAGCAGGAGGATGGTAGATGTGTGGTTTGCCTCCTGCTTCCTTCAGGGTGCTAGGAAAGCAGAGGTAGTTGAGGGCAAGGGTTGAAGATGGGCACTGCAGTCCTCAGCTGGGGAAGGAAAGGAGATAAATTGTCTCTGGAAAGGAAAGGGTACTGCCTTGTATTTCACTCAATCTCCCAGTTTGGCAAGCCCCAAGCTGCCTACCTTTGTGAATGCATTCATATCTATTTACTTGGACTGGTCAGCATCTTATTGTATCAGCTCAGAAACTTGCTGCCCTGACTTCTGGGAAGGAATGAAACGCTAAATTGTGATTTATTCTTGCTCTGAAGAAACTTGCTGGCTCTTGACAAGACAATTCTTCTCGGTCACTGATATGATTACTAGTCTGAGCCAGCCATTAGGACTTACACAGTCTTGATTTCACAGTCTTCACAGATACCTTGAGGATATCTGGCATGTCCATCTCGCAGGGAGGTAGAGGGGTGGACAGCATTGGGTGAACCCATGCAATGCTGATCCAGCAGCAGGGGGAGGACTTTCATTTGCCCTGTTAAATACCATGGCGTGTTTGCAGTTTGTGACATTATTTGACTAGTATTTGACCTTCAACCTCAACCAGTGTCATGTTTGCAGATATGCATAGTTCCTTTAAAAAACAGTTCACAGCATGAGGTGGTTGGAGAAGAATCACCTCACCAAATACAAGGATGTATGATTTTTAGCTATAGGGTAAGTATGAGCCCTGCCATTTACAACTGGGGATCACAAGACTGCAGGGACTCTACATTTTATGAATTGAANGGGTGAGGCTTCTCCAGATTAAAATAGAGGGGAAAAGACCCCATTTAAATGTCACCTTTGGTCCTCTTTCGTTACGGCAATAATCCCAGGACCTCCACCAGTTTCTGGCATTTTTTACAATTTACATTAATTGTCCCAGCTTTTCTTCTGAGTAGACCAAGTGGGCAATGAACAGCAGTCTGACTTGCAGCCTCAGGAGTGTCAGTACAGCGTAAGGACCCAAAGTGAATATGATGAAGTTCAGGCACTGAAGAAGCTTTTGGATTATGTGACAACATTTTCCAGTGAAAAATAATCGTGCGTACATTGCATTAGTATTCATAATTCTGACAGGAACGTCACTGCTCTGTCAGCTGATGGGCACAAGGCACAATGCTATCACAAATTATTAAAGGGATATTTCTGACCAAAGGGCTCACAATCGCACAGTAAGTGATACAGGCTGCTGAGAGAAAAATCTTTCCAGTGCCCCGTTGACATTGACAGGAGTCCTATTGGTCTCACCTCACCATTAAAATAAATGTGTCAAATTCAAGCAGAAAATCTCCTGGTGATAATTAAGACTGTACTCCACTGGGCACAGAGAAACACATTAGCAGAGAAGGTCCTTTGCAGTAGATTCAGCAGGGGAACATGTAATGCTTTTATTTTCTGACTTGTTTTGAGGAGTTCACAGCTTCCAAGAGAAGCCCACTGGGGAGCACACTGAGCTATCTTTGAAGAAGCCCAGAGGTCCCATGGTACTCAGGCCCATCACCTCACTGCAGTGCCCACCCACTGCAGGACATCCCTGGGGTACCAGTTCAGTACCTGTACCCAGGACTGATGTGAGCTGGCGTTTTGAGGAGTGAGCTGCTCAAATTAGCTAGTGGGAAAAGTGGAGAAGCGTGGGAATCCCTCCCTTTCAGGGCCTTGTGTTACATTTGAGTGCATAGCCAGGTGCCGCTCTTTTCAAATACACCATCAGGCATGGTCTCTTCTTCTACATCAATCATGCTGATGGTGCTGGCAGTGCCTTCCATGCAGTGACTCTCTGCTCTGAGGACCAATTGCATTTATTGCAGCATGCAGTCACAGTTTAAGATACCTAAGCCACCCTCAGGTGGGTTGCTGAGTGAGCAGATGACGCCCCTCTCCCTGATGAAAGCCCTTGACGGTTAGAGATGCATCTGTTTCTCTCTCCCTTTCCCTCTGAACAAATCTTGTTCCCTGCCTCCCAGGTTTGCATATCATACACTGGAGAAAACTTCTGAAGCCAGCCAAAGCAATCTACATATAAACTGTGGGCTGAAGCCTTATATGGCCCTCCTGCTTCTTAGTGTGGACCTAATGAGCTCAGCAGCTCTTGTACGAAAGCAGACACACAGATACTACATCCTAATCTCGGGTACAGCCTGAGCTTTGACATTTGAATTTGTGAGCCAACTTAGTTTGATATATCTTGAGTTCTGGAAATGCATCAGCAACTTGAATTTTTCAGAAGGCTTTTAGAATAAAGATAACCTCTGATATTTGTTTTATTTATATTCTGTCATTTATGCTGTCTGATGGCATCAAGTTTTAGTTTTGAGGTAGCCCTTTGCTGGCAGCCTTTCTAACCTATGGCAATCCTTTAACTTAAAGGTGCCCCAAAGCTCAGCTTTTACTTAAGTGCACAGCTAAGTAGTGACACTTCTAAATAGAGAAGATGTTCTAAGCTAATCTATTTTCAAGAGCTGTTATACTCTGAAAATTGACTATTAAAAAACCACCTTCTTATTCATCATGTCTGCACTCAGTATCTGTTCAATCTTGTCTGCTGGCATATGACTGCAATTTTACTGCCTTTTACTCCCACGTACCTGCAAAACTCAGCAGAGAGGAGAGCATCTGAGTTGGATCCCGAACCAGAAGGGCTCACAGGCTTCCAAGGGGTTTCACCTGCCCAAGGGGACTGAAGACAGCGCCCCTCTGCAAGACCGAGCAATCCCTAATTGGAGAACTGTGTTGCTTATAGGTAACAAAAGAGCTAGTTGTACCCTTGGTCTTTGGATCTGGCAATGACACATGACTGCACGCTCTTGCTTCACCTCAGACCCTGCCATTGAAGGTAACTAGTAAGTGAAGTGGTTTTATTTAGAAGTATGGTTAGCTGCGGAATTGCTTCAGAAGAGGCACTGAGACGGGGCGCAGAGGAAGATGACTGCTTAGGCTGCTATATTTTTCAGTCAAAATTTGATTCAAATCAAATCCAAAAAGGACAAAATAAAAATATGGCTGTGCTTCGAAAGGTGTTCCATATTCCATCAGAGTAAAGCCACCCTGTTTGGTAGAATATATTTGAATTTTCACTGTGACTGCAAGAACTGAAGTTTCCCAGCACTTGAGATTGGTACACTGAAGTGAAACCTGTGCCTCTTGCTGGTTTTACACTCTATGAATTTTTAAAGAGAAGGAACAATTTCACACAAACTTTCTGGGGGAAAAAAAAAAAAGTCTGTGTTGCAGCTGAAATCAAGGATGTTGATTTGAAACGGAAAGCTTTCATTTCAGAAAGATGTGTGTCTTTGAATGCTGGAAAATAGAAGGGGATTGGAACATGACTTTAATTATAGAGAATAGGATCTAATTATAGGCTTTGGTTTGCTCCTTTATAGTAATAGATTTAACAAGCATAGCCCTAGACACTCTGTGATGTATGACTGGCCATATCATACATATCAGCTAATTTGCCCAAGTCAAAAAATTAAAATGTGGAAAAAAGACAGTTTCCACAGGCTTAACTCCCATTAGTATGCCTTTTTACCTTCTACTTAGGAAGCTAAGAGCTGTGGGTAGTTAAGCAACAAAATACTTTTGAAGATCTGGGCCTTAAGGCCTTTGTTACAATCTAACCTTTGTTCCCATGCAAGAAGAGTGAGTCAATGGTTCCAACAAAATCTTACCTTTGTCAGCATCACAAAAATATCAAATATAATGCAGAAAAATTGAATCTTTTCTCGGGAGAGTTGCATGACATGACTTACTGTGCAGTGTGAGTCATCTTCTACCCTAAAACCAAAAAACCCCGCCCAAATGTGCGCGTTGATTCTTCACTCTGGCCAAAGACTTTTGAAGGATGTAATTCACCTAACTGTCCTTAACTTTGGTGTGAAGAAAGCTATTCTCAGTTTAAGCCAAATTCCCTAAGCCTTTCAAAGTCTGAAGAGTGCTGTGGGTTTTGACTTTCTGACTGCCTCTGTTTTGCAGGAGAGGAGCAAAAGGATGTGAGAATGTATAGCATTCACATGCTACTTGGCACTTACCCATGGCAGTTAACTTTTTAATTAAAAGGTAAAAAGACATAGTAATTATCAGTTAACAATTTTCAATCTCTGCACAGACAAAGGAATTAATGTGATTATAAAGATCCACAACAATTATAACTTGCAGTATGGAGAGAGAAAAAAAGTTTAAAGTATAATCCTTCCCTTACTTTACTTCAGTGACTTTGGGGAAATTAAGGTTAAGGGAAAATTCTCTGTAGTCAGCATCTCTTTCTGTGCCCTTTGGATTAGACAATGGAGACATAGGACAGTCTCATTGCTCCCTGACCATTGCACGAGAATCAGGGCTCAAGAGAGCCTTTCCCCTTTGTATACTCCCTAAATCCTTATTCAGCTCAGAGCATGGTTCTAGAAGGCTCCCAGCTTCTAAAGGGCTAAAGTCTACTGTAAAGGTAACATCTCTGCCAGTATTAACCTCTGCATGGAACTTGGGGATCACAGTTTTCCTTCCAATACAGCTGCAGAAAACTGATTTCACCAAACCTGAAGGGTAGTGCTCCAAGATCCCTGCCACTGGGCACCACCCAGGACTGCTGCTGGGACTGCTAGAGCAGCTACAGGGGTTTTAATTATTTTTTTTCTTGGTCTCTGTAACAGTATAAAGCTGAAGTTCAGAAATGTTTCTGCCCTACTTGCTTTTCATCTTTAGACAGAGAAGAGGCTTCAAAACAATCTCTGATCTTTTTTGTTACAGCACTCCCAAACTTCACCAGACGTTTTACAGGGAAAAATAAAAAGCCAGGACATTCAACCCCTTTTTTCCCATTTACCCCAGAAACCTTTTTAGTGCTGTTTAGTGCTGATGCTAATTACACAGAACATATTGCAGTAAAAGGGAGTTAAAGTCACCAGGTCAAGTGATCCATAATTAGCAGCTGCCAATGATGATACCAGTGTGAACATACTTCATCTCTGCTCTTCCTTCATGCAAATGCACATTGGGGTTCTTCACTTTCTCAGAGGGCAGGACCCTGCCTCTGCTCCACAGGGTGCACCAGCTTAGGGCATGGATCAAGACTGAGCATTTAACTGGCAAGGGAAAACCTTATCCATGTTAGGGCTCACACATAGGAAGGTCAATAAAAAGGAGGATTTGTCTCTATTAATAAACATCTTCTTTAAAATATATTTGTGGATTGATATGTGAAGCTTTGGAGCTTGGAGTTCTCAACCTCAGCTTCTGGGGCCTTTTCACACTGATGTACCTGGTTTTTAAAGGGAGCTGATCAGAATTAACATTACATACAGCATTGGCTGGAAGTAGGAAGCAAGAAATAGACTTGATACTTCAAGAGGTTCCTTCTAGGCCTGTTTCCTATATTGAGTTTATTCACAAAGTGGAATCTCTTCCACTTATCAAGGTAGAGATATTTACTTAATTTTCAGAAACCAAGCTAGTCAAGGAAAATGTAAGATCAGCAACTTTTAAATTTCCAAGCCTGAAGGACAACAGACTGAGACAGATCGTGCTGGCTTCTAGAGATACCCATTTAGTAATGGGCATGTTCAGAGGCCCAAAGCCAGGAACTCTAACACAGCCTTTTCCATGCCACTGAGTTAAATGTCTCCTTTTAGCAACAGTTACTTTGCTGAGAGGAGTATGAGGCATGGAAAGAAAAGGAGATATAAAGTATGCAAGAAAAAAACAGCTCTGCGTGTTCAGCATCTAGAAACCTAAGCCGGTGAATAGGTATTGCTAATTTGGCTGAATCTCTTTTTAAATGAAAATATTTGCACCTTTTAAATCGAAAAAAAAAAAAAAAAGGAGATGGAAATAAAAGCAACTCCCAGCTGACTGATGGGAATGGATGACCCCTCACTGAAAGCACCTCACTTTTAACAGAAGGAAATGCTCAGTTCTGTTTCCTTCATCTTTCTTCTGCAACATCTGTGTTATCAATAATAACACCTCATTTAACTGTTTCCTACGGGCTAACAGTGACATTTCAGTCTAATGGCTGATGGCTTTCCTGAGAGCCCAGTCCACCTTCTATCCTTGCTAGAAAGTGCTCTCTCTCTGACCCAGAATCTTTAATTCAGGTTTTATTAAGTAAACGTTCTTGTAAAGGTCAGCATAATTCTAAAATAGATTCATGAACACAAAAGAGATGTGATTCTCTGTCCTGAGTCACTGCAGTGCCATTTTATTCAGCACAGAGTTTTCCTTGATGGTATTTCAGAAGCACTGCCAGAAGGTGAGCTTGCAAGGGCTGGGGTCTTGGGGATTCCTCTGTGGACCATGAAAGGACAAGTTTCCCCTGAGGGAATTTCAGGACACAACTGACCAAATTGATTTATGTCCTAGTAGAGCATCTCATCTCTCTCTCTCTCTCTCCCCTGCTGCCTCTCCTTTAACTTTCTAGTTAGATGTGGGAAAGGGAAGCACCCAAAGATATTTTTTAGCCATTGTGGATATACCCCTAAACTCGGGAGCAGAAGCCCTTCCCCTAAGTCTTCTACGGATAGCAATGTGGGAGGATGAGAACAAGGCCAGGCTGTGGGATCCCCCCAGTTCCAGCCTCACAAGCCGTGTGTCTGGCACTGTGCAGCTTCTACAATTTTTCCTTCTTATCCTCCCTCTTTAAAATGCAAGCTAGGTCACATGTAGCTTGTTTAACACTCGCTGCTGCACAGAAATTAAAAATAGCTGCACTGTGTTACTTAGGACTAGAAAAAAAGCACAGTTAGATTTAATGCATTCTTGTATGGTTTGTTTGTCCCTGTGCAGCTCCAGTGCAATAAAGCATAGAGGGGTCCAGCATTTACCTAGTACGCTATGGTTTCACCAAAACAGAACTCCACTATGTGGTCCCTCAAATGAAGAGAAAGAAAATAATTTTGAGTCAATTAGAAGCAGTTCAGGGACTACTGTGGACTTGGCAGCATGATGGAGCACTGGCTGTGGCCCTAATGGACTAACCGGCTCTGCCCTCAGCTGCAGAATTCAGTGGTAGTCCTGGATTTACATTTTTGCAGGCATTTTGTTTTTATGAATAATAAGTAGGGTCATTTATATAAATTACTCGAAGGAGTTTGTGAAGGTCAGTGGAATCTAATCCGAGGTTCTCTTAAATATTTAGTTCATCATCTCTTTGTATTTAAAGTTTCAAAAGCTGAAACTTTAATGATGTTATGCAACTATAAGCAGATGAGTTCACCTGATACCGAGGAAGGGAAGGGTATTAAATAACATACCTCTTATCCAGGAAAGGCCAAAAACTTGCTAGCTTCTTTTACAGAGGACATTACCATTTTGTTGAGCTTTTGTCTACCTTATTTCACATTTCAAACAGACTCATAGAATCAAATGCGAGAGACCTCTGGAGTCATCAGGATCCCCAACTCAGTGCAGGGCCAGCATCAGTGAGATCCTTCCATTGCCTCAGGAACAGCTATGAAAAAACGTCCCACACAAGGAAACACAGTGCAACCATCTGATATAAATTTCTGGACACCATGTGCAAGGGATTCTGACCTAGAGCCTGGAGATTTTTTATTTGTTTGCATGTTTGTATTAGCTTTGTCAACAGCGTATTGTTATGTAGCCAGGTGGCGTGGAATTAGATATGTGAAACTATTTTAATACAAATTTTGGATGAGTAAAGAGAGCTTCTGTGTATATAGTAAATAAAATAGTTCGCATCTCTAGCACAATTTCTGTATTTGCAGGAACATCTCAGTAGTCCTAATGCACACTATCAGGGTTCCTGCTGCCACCTGGTCCCACGTTGTTCCTTGGGTGGAGACATATCAGAACACGACTGTGCTGATCTCCCCCTGCACATGCCTCTTATTGGTGCATCTCTAGAGGCCACAGCACTTCTTCAGCTTTGGAGTATGCCCGGGTTTTCTGGGAGGCAGAAAACCTTCAAATACAGGGCCTGGCAAGGGCTGCCTAATGTTGAACCTCTCTTACCCACGTGGAGGAGGAAAACCTTGCCAGTCCTGGACAAGCCTGTACGTCTGAGTCAGGATTTTTAATGACTTCTGAAACTTTACTTCCTAATGGGATTTTCTGTTGTTGTTTGTTCTTGAGAGCTCAATTTGATGAGGCACCGATCAGGGCAAGGACTGAGAATAGGTGAAAGCATATTGTATACGTATCCTCAAGCTCTTGGGTGATACTCACTGATACCTCATTAAGCAGGATGGTTAATTACACTCACAGTACTGCATCTGTAAACAGTTTGCTACTTATCTGCTTAGACCACATTTAGATTCAGTATTAAAAAGCAGTGGCAACATACTTTGCTAACCTGTGCAGCATATATCAGCGCTACATGGGGTTCAGTGGGAAAAGGCAATTATGATTAGTACAAAACTGGAAAACAAGTAACGCAGGATTTGACTCCTGGGAGAGCCATTAGCAGAATAGGCCAGTACCTTGTGTCAGTCACTCCAGAGAATCTCCAATGTAGCGTCTTTAAACAGAATTGTTTAAAATGACTGAAGCTTGGTTTAGCTCAGCAGAAAAGACATGTCAGCTTCTTTCTGCTTTCTGCTGCTGAAAAGTAACTTTCCCTCCCTCTCCCTGTTCACCTTCCTCTCTCACTGCTGAAAGAGGGGCAACTATTTTGGACCAGGACCAAGAGCATTGCCAGAGTTTGTATATTGTTTGTTGCAATTAATAACATGCAAAGAGATGTGCAAGCACATAAACATCCCAGCTCAAGTCCATTTCCATATTAGATGTTTCTTTCCCTTGTTCCATTATGCACATTCATAATTTAAAGGAGGACATGACTGATGCCTAGAGAACAAAGTAACCATTGTGTCCTTTGGAGGTTTTTGTGCTATAAATTATCTTGGCCATAAAGTACATTAAAAAATTTACCTGGCTGTTGAGAATCGCCATGCTCTGTGCATTGAAATGCCAATTCTAACCCAGGGGAAGGAATCATTAATTGGGTAATGAAATTGAAAGCCTGATAATAGATTTATTACTTAAATTGTTGACTATGGCAATTGACCTTTTAGTTAGATCTTTAAGCCTTCATGAAGTCCTCTTGCTCCTTGACAGGAAAAAACCAACAACCCCGTGCTAGCAATTATATTCATTTGACAACTGTGTTTGCGAAGCAGAAAGCACAGCAAATGGAGCAAACTGAGTTCAATGAACTCTTACCTATGAGGTCTCCAGAATAACATCAACTCATGCAGCGTGAGCTGAACACTGTGCACCTGCGGTAGGAAAACCAGTACAGTTTACAGCTGGGCACCTATGTGTAAATCCTTGCAATTACAGGCTATTTAGTTGATGTTCTGAATTAACTTGGTCAATGACCCAAGAGGATGCTCTGAGGGCAGTGCTTCCCTGGAAGATAAACACAGAGAAAATAAGAGATGGCGTGCACTTGCCCACTGTAAACTTTTGTCATTAAGCAGCTACAAAGGGCACAAAAGCCACAGGTGTCTGTTAGGCAAATCTGACCCGGTGGGAGAATTAACAGATACAAGCAAAGGAGTGACTTAAGCAATGTAACATTGGTAACCATAGCTCATGGCTCTTCTTACAGTTTCAATTTCAGAGCACCATCAATGACTTCATAATCATCTGACGTTAATTGTATCCACCCCTGCCCTATCAAAAGAGATTAGCAGTTGAAATTAAGGAACTAAGGCTTTGTAACTTATTACCCGTGAAGCTGCTGAGTGGAGCAATATAGCAAGAGAAGAAATAAAACCTCCCTGATTTGGTGGATGATCTTCCCAATATGCATTAGAAAGTCTTCATTAATTATTTGTGATTGGGTTCATTGCAATAATTGAATTGCATCTGCAATGCAGGGCAAAATTTGTCAGCGGTCTGGCCACTGAGGGTAAAGGGATAAAGATTTCCTTCCTTGTTATTTCTGCGGTCCCATGTAGCTGCTCATGGAGCTTCACAGGCAGCTGAGGAGACAAGTCACCTGCTGTGAAGCATTTGGTTTCCTGATTAAACAAGTAAAGCTGAGAGGTGGCAACAAACTAAGGGCAGAGGGAGAGAAAAGAAGCACCTCCCCACGCCCAGAGAGGTGGTGGAGTCACCATCCCTGACTGTGTTTAAGAGTAGATTAGATGTGGTGTTGAGGGATACGGTGTTGGGGTGAACATTGTAGAGTAGGGCTGATGGTTGGACTCAATGATCTCAAGGGTCTCTTCCAACCTATATGATTCTATGATTCTATGATCTGCAAAGAAGGGGAAAAGGAAAACTTTTCTGTGTGGGAATAAACCAATATTTGCAGTAGTGCAGCTTAGGTGTGCGTAGTCCAGATGTGATTCTGTTGCAGGTGCTCAGCAGGAAAGAATTTGCACCTCAAAAGTTTCTGGTCACAGCAAATTTTCCTTAGGCATCTGCTTAGGAGCAGTGCTACGGTGTGACATCCTATACTGCTGTGGAGATTAATGAGGGCAAATAGCTTCTCTTCCCTGTATGACCACTTGGTAGATTATTTGTGCTTCCATGTTGTGGGACAAAGCAAGTGGCTGCCCAGCTTCTTCATTTGGGTAAAGGATGCTCCCTCCTGTGACCTGGGAGTGATGTAGGGCAGCAGCAGTGCTGTTGGTCATTGCAGAAAGGGCCCCTGTGCCTCGCTGCCTCATGGTGAGAGTGTGCTTATGTCTGCAAGTAACTCTGTTCCTAAATGGGTGGACGAAATGGAACACTAAATTGGTTCCTAAATGGTTCCTTGTTGTAATGTGCAGCCACTGGGAAACTGAAACTAGCTATTTTGTGTGTGGCATCTGTAAAATAACTTTTAAATCTGCCCTCAAAATAACCTGTTCTACAACCTGGGAAATACCAACAGGTGTTTTCCAGGAAACTGTGGACTTCTACACAACTCAGAAAGAGCCCAGCAGCAGCACATGGTGTAAGGAGCAGCAGCATGGGGCTACTCCACCAGGCAGGCACATTGCAATCTGCTAGGGACAGCAGGCCAGGCAGGGGCAGGGTCTTCACAATGTGGTACATAGCCCCATGGGACCCAGGGAAGAAGAACCAAGCAGCTCCAGTGACTATCACCAGGTCAGCCAAAAGCAGGTCATGGCACAGCTCCACAGAGATAGGCAGATTCAAAGTCCCACCAGCAAATGAAGACAGGTCAGGGCCAGAGAGGTGCAAGGGTTGGGCAGCGTACCTGCCTAGGTGTATCCCAGGGTGGGTAACAGAGCTCTCAAGCCAGGGAGCATGGGGTGCACGAGCAAGGGTCTTACATGAGACTTCTCATGGCTCTTTCCCACAACTCAGGTGTTTTCACAGAAGCATGACAGAAAGATAGACAGCACCACCATGTTAGAGCGGGGCTCAGAGGCAAGCAGGTAAACCCTTAGATACATGGTGGTGGAAGAAGCTGTAGAGGAGGACTGCTGATAAAGGTGGCTGGCTACAGAGTCTGTTGACATATTGAAGGCCTTGACAAGCTTCTTATGAATGCTATCAAAATCGCATATGACATCCAAGTCATCTCATTAGATGACTCTCAAGACCTCAGCTATTAGATATCAGGTCAGAGGAGTGGAAATATCTGCGTGCTACCGCAGCCACCTTCCTCCTTTACCTTGTACGTTCCAGCCCTCGCACCTTCCTGATGTTCCATCCTCTTTTGTACATGCATTCATAAAGACATTTAATGCACACAGCTAATCTTTATGCATTGGGAAGAAAAATATAAAACATGGAAGCCTTGGAAGGAGTATGTTCATTTGGAAATCTGGACAGTCCTACCTAATAAGAAAGGTATTTTAATTTTAAAACAGACTTACCACATTGAAATCAGCAAAGATTTTGCATGAACAAAGGGAGTGGAATCTTGATTTGTGTTTTAATATAAAGATATAAAAGTTCCTCGTACTTGGTTGCACAATACAATATAGAATGTCACAATTCTTTTCAGGATCTTAAGGTGAAAGGTAATCAATAATTAGGTGTTACACTCATAGTGCTGATATTTCAGTTAATTATACTCAGCTGAGGTTTCTTCACCAAAACACCACATTCCTGGTGACAAGCACTTCTATCCTTGTCACTCCTCTGTGTTTGTCCCCTGCTCTGGCAATGGATAAAAGGATTAGAGGAAAGTAACTGTTCCTCTGCCAGCTCAGATGCCTCCCCAATTAATTCTGATGGCTCTGCATAGACTCTGCATCTCTCTTTGTCCTCTTTGAGTTGTTCATTTCACAAATGGAAACTATGAAGCAGTGATCAAATTTAAAGCCTTTTCTCAGCTCAGGCTGAAGTATTGTCTCCTCACAGGCAGTGTTGAAGGGCTTACCTGATAACGCAGGTACCAAAAAGACTGCTCTGTACCAAAAAAATAACACAATCCAGAGTACAGAAGCCTAATTTTCAAGCAGGAATTGCTACCCCATCACTTTTTTGGCGTGGGCCAGCAATCATCATGAAGATTACTGGCTTCTGCATAGGTGCTGCAACATGCAAAAGTGCTGGGGCAAAAGTAAAAGGCATAGTATTCATTTTAACAAAGTTGTATGGCTTTGTAGTAAAAATAAATAAAAGTATTTCCTCACCAAGGGGTATTTGATGTCTGTTCTTTAGAAGGACAATAGGGTAACTT
This sequence comes from Jacana jacana, assembly GCA_013400555.1. Taxonomy (NCBI): domain Eukaryota; kingdom Metazoa; phylum Chordata; class Aves; order Charadriiformes; family Jacanidae; genus Jacana; species Jacana jacana. The sequence continues at coordinate 48,544 of VZTM01010034.1, read as the reverse complement.
CTAAATGAAACCCGATGTCTCTGAAGAGTATTATGGAACAATCCCAGCATCTGGCAGCTCGTGGCACCTTGTGAATCCTGCTCCTCTGGGAAAGAAAAATACACCATCTCTGACGGACTGTCAGCTCTGGGGCAGGAGGTCTGAACCATGAGTCTCCCTTGGTCCTTTCACAGTTGGTCTAGAATGGATAATAACAACACTGCTGTTTGAAGCAGAGAGACCTAGGGTTCATGAATACATGGTCCAAGAGAGTGGACCTGAGACCGCAGCATCAGGATCTGTCTGGAAAGTCACTGGGTCTAAGGGGATCAACAGCACAGATGAGTTGATCCAAGGTCAGAACAGCCCCTAGGGTTTTTGTGATGGAAAGCTAATGAGTTGGAGGCAGAGCTGAGATGGATCTGGTTGGCTTCTCTGATAAAAACATCTCAGTATTGTTTTCCCTGGATTCTGGCATTCTTTCCCCAAATCAAAAACAAACAGAGTGTTTTGCTGGAACATGATTTTTTTTAAAAAAAGCACTTAGTGTAAGCCTCATTTCAGGGAGCGATCATACCTCAGTAGGAAATAAACAATATAAATAACATCTGTGCGACATGTGTTCTGCTCTGAGAGCTAATGCCTAATGACACGGGAAGCTCCCAGACATTAGTTCTCTGCGCTGAAAAGGAATAGCCTATTGCAATACGTCTCCGAGCCAGCAAATATCCATATTCATTTAAATGACTATCTGTGCTAATCTAGCATCAACAATCCGTGATTTCTACGATAATGTAAAGGGGGTTTTACCAACCTGCAACTGCCAGGGAAGAGAGAGCAGCGTGAAGAACGGGTGAGAGAAAACTGAATTCCCCCAGGTGGAAGGGCAGGAGCCTCATTGAGAGCTGTTGCTACAGACTGCAGCAATGCAGAGAGCTCTGGTCAAATCCCACCTTCTCAACAACACGAGTATTTTTTTTCCTCTGGCTGAGGAGGTTTGCTGCAGACATGCCAGTATGGACCCGACTTGGCTTCTCTTTTTCGCTTCAGTTTTTCCCGACAACAGTTCAGGAAGGTCAGTTGAGATATGCATAGTGTCCTCCTGACATGCCAGTGGGTGGGATGATGGAAATACACAGGGTGTGTGCATTAGGATGGAGAAAGTTTGCAGGTAGAGGTAGTATGTTTTATGGGATCAGCTGGTATGCTGGAATTATTAGGCAAACTTTCAGGTATGCAAGCCCTTATTCAGGTCTGAAATAGAAGCAGCAATTTTCAGAGCTAAATGCAAGCTGAGAACAAATGCTCAGATGTTAATTAGGTATGTATCTATTAGGCTTTTGTTTAAAGAGAAGATATTTGGTAGCTGTGGAGAAGAAACGATGGTAAGGAGTGAGGAAAGTGAGAGACAGAGAAAGTTAAAGTTAAATGAAGCTGCTTGTCACCTAGGGGGAAGAGGAGACAGGTAGTTTATAGCCTGAGGAACAAGAGTTGATTGTGGTGAGTAGGAGGAGAGTCTAATCATAAAAGTCACATCTACTGAGAGCGTGCTCCTCCATATCAAGTGGCTTTGTGAATTTGAATTCTCAGCCTCATCTTTAGAAGGAGTTTTGGAGGCTGTTTGGAAAAAGAGTACTAAGATGCCAATCACATTTTGGGAGCAGTGTTTTCCTACTGGCAGCCAGGGTGGTTTTTTATAACGGCTTGACCATGAGACCATTTTGGTCTGTACTGATTGCTTAATTTTACACAGTTACTGTGAGGCCATTGGATTAATTTAATTGTATTTCTGGGAATGTGGGTGTGGGATTTAGAGAAATTCGGGGAGGGAGAGTCAGGGTGGGCTCCATTTCAGATGGGTAAGATCTGTTTGGGTGGAGAAAGAAGGGTACTAAGATGAGTTATTCACAACGCTTTGAGAGAATTGTCCTGTAGTTTTCCAAGAGCTTCTGCTGGGGAAGCTTGTAGGAAGCTGTATCCTTCCTACCTCCTGCAGGATCCTTTTGAGGAAAGAGACAGCAAGGCCAGTAACCAAAAAGTTCCCATCTCTGTTGCTGCAAGGCCCAAATGCTCAAGAATGGTGTATTTCAGGTGAGCAGCATGACATATTATACACTCTACCAAATAAATATTGAAACTAGAAGTTCTATTCAATCAGATCAGTAAGAAACCAAATGTTTAGTCAATATTGTGAGTACCCTTCAGTAGGAGTTCATCTGTTGTTTCTGCTCAGCCCACACAGACCTGAGGTGCTTTCTATTGTAAAAAGAAACCTCCACATGAAACCAGTGTTATTTTGAAGAGGTTTTTTATTAAAGGTAGCCTGAATTTTCTGTGAAATACAAAAGTGGTGAGACAACTTTAGCAAACCTTACTGTAGAATGAATCACTGTTTATCTCCAATGCATTTTTTCCCCACATATACATGTATGGAATTCAAATCAGAACATTTTGTATGGAAACATGGAAGGGTTTTATACTATTAAACCATGCACAATTTGTGAGCAGTAAAAAACTAGACACGTCTAGATTACTAAGATGTCCCTCAAGTCATAATTATAAATCAATATGTGTGTGTACAAATGATTGGTGTCTCCATAAAGTGGCTGAAATTCAATATTTTTAGTCTACTGTGTCTTCTGAAAGTGCCTGCATATTTTTTATTCCCTGTGTGCTAAAAATTGTCTCTATATTTTATATATTGTTATTTGTGGAGCTCTATTTGCAAACATAAGTAACAGCTAATACTGGAGATGATATACAGGATGTATAACACGCCTGAAGAAAACAAATCTGGTAGTGTACAAATGCTCCCAACTATAAATTTCAAGGACACCACAAGAATTTTAAACCTGAATCTAATGCTGCTAAGAGTATATATACCATAGCTGTGTGGGATGCATTCTTGTAACTAGCAGGAAGGAAAATAGCTCCAGACTCTGGTTAACGCACACGTTTCCATGGTTGTGGTACCTACCGGTGCGAAAAACCTTCGTTTGTTTGAGTCAGTGGGGTGTAATTACTATTGCTGCTGTGTGTTGGCCACTGGCAATCACCTGCTGGCAAGTGGTCTCCGAGGTAAGAACAGCACGATGGAGCCCTTTCCAACGGCAGGGCAAGGTGTGCTGCTGAAGGCTGGCTGCCCTGAGACAGCTTGAAGCTGTCAGCAGGGAAGGGGGCTCCCACACAGTTCCCAGATTAGGGGTCTCACGTCAGGTCATTCATTCAACAATGTCCCGGTTTGAGGGAAAAGAGAACCAACTTTCTGTTCCGTAATTTGACATCTCAGGTAGGCCTCTTCTAAGTCTCAGCAATTAGTAGCCTGTTGTGGAGAAAACTGCTCGTTCTCAGTGACAAGACCAATGTTTGTACTTCATGCCAAGGGGTGGTGCAGAGATGCCCTTGCTTATACTTATTGCTCTAACAACCAAGGTCAGTTAACTTCGTTATCTTGCCCATTGGAGGGCTGGAAGCAGAAAAAGCACAGAATGGTCCCATCTGTGGGGAGGAGCGGACAGCACTGGTGACTCAGACCTGACCAACTGGGGTATTCCATCCCATCTGCCCCATGCTCAGTGTAAACACTGAGAGATGAAAGGGTCATCCCTCATTCTTCAATGGCCAATGTCCATAGAGGTCGCTGTCTGTTCATCTGCCTTTGATCCCAATCTATGTGTTTCTGACTCGAGCACTGGAATCCAGTTCCCATCCATTGCTGAGTCCAGTCTGGGACTTCCCCAGTGCCTGCCAGTGACATCATCCTGAGAGCTTGATAAGGTTTTTTATGTATTGTATCTATTTCAGTATTTCCTTTTTAATTTTGAAATTAAGATTTCATTAAAGTAGTTCAGTTCATTCTAAACTCTTCAATCTCTTTATCTCTCCCCCTTTTTCTCCTGAAGCAAGAAAGTGGGGAGAAAGCATCTGTCACCGTCATAGGCCAATTCAGCCTAAACCATTACAAACAGCAACACTGGGAGGTCTTTTGCCCAACCACAACCTGATAACCAATTTGGGAAGCACTGCTGGTATCCTCTGAAGAGCTTTAAGCACCAGGTAGAGCAGCATAGAAATCTCAGTGGGAGAAACCCCAGTGATGTGCGAGTTTGCCTTTTATCTCAGAGCATGTGTTCTCTTTCTCAAGTCATAGAATCATAGAATCATTTAGGTTGGAAGATACCCTTGGGGTCATCAAGTCCAACCGTCAGCCCTCCTCTACAAGTTCGCCCCTGCACCAGATCCCTCAACACCACATCTAATCTACTCTTAAACACAGTCAGGGATGGTGACTCCACCACCTCTCTGGGCAGCCCATTCCAGTGACTGACCACTCTCTCTGTGAAAAACTTTTTCCTAATGTCCAGCCTAACCCTACCCTGCTGCAGCTTGCAGCCATTCCCTCTTGTTCTGTCGCTAATTGCCCTTGAGAGGAGACCAGCACCAACCTCTCTACAGTGCCCTTTCAAGCAGTTGTAGAGAGTGATGAGGTCTCCCCTCAGCCTCCTCTTCCGCAAACTATACATAGTCCTCAACAGAAACAATTATTTTATTAACATGGAAGGATATAGATCAATCAGAGAAAAGGTTTTGTTCACTTCTGGGTTGGCTACTTAACATGATGCTAAATAAGATTAACGCTGAGAGGTTTGAGATAAACACTAGCGTACAGTTTGATTCCTTTTCAGAACAGGTTCTAATAAATCAATATTTTCTGCTGGGATAGTACTGCTTTCATGCAGTTTCCTTTTTTTGTTCTGTAGGGTCCCTTTTCAGACAACCCAAAGGCTTGCTGACCACGCGCACGCTCAGAAAGACAAACGTCCAACGTTTTTTATCCCCGATCCATAGGTTGGTGTAACTCTGGGCCTGTCTCTCTCACACCGTGGACATTGCTCTAATAAAGTGGATTTTGGTTGGTGGTTAGGTTACATCAAGCTGCGGGAGTAACACGGAGATGTCAGCAAAACCAATGCTTGTATCAGAAGAGGGTAGATGTTTCTCTCAGTGCACGATTATTTCAAGGAAAACCCAGATATTCCCCAATGTAAATTGCTTATATTTTCTCAGTATAACACTACAGCTATTTACATACCAAACTGCTGGTACAACTGCATGCAACGGGGACACATTTCAAAGCTCCTCCTTAACCAAACCAGACAGAAAAGAAGGTAGATGGCCAGAATTTGAAACAGCTTTGTATACAATTGCATATGGCAGATCAGTAATTGTTCTCAGCACTTGGTCTGACAGACTGACTGAAAACGCGGCTAGCGGTGCAAATTCTGCTACTGCTTAACAAGATGCCAAATGCTAAACGTGCAAATGAACTGAGACCAGGTTTCAAGTTTCCTAATTTCATTGCAGAGTTTATCACTGAAAATAATTCTATGGAGCAGCTTCTCTCAGCACTCAAAGAGCACCTGCATTGGTTCGTACAAAAGTTTAACATGCAAAGCACTGAATAATTCAGAATGCTTTGAGTGGGTAGAAAGATGAGCACACTGAAAATAACTTGTTTTTCTGGAAGAAGTTCGCCTTTTTGTAAAAAAAAAATAACAAGCTTGCATTATGAAATACTAAGTTTCAGACAAAACATGTCACTAGAAATCATCGTCTGTAGACTGGGAAGGCACATATAGGGTCCATGTGCCAGAATTGCTCAAGTAATAAATAGGTTTGCCTACTTAACGTCCACTTCCCCATGGTGATTATCAGCTCTGCCCTTGATGAAACAACAGGGTCCAGCAGGAACACCAACAGCCGCCATTTCCTGCCACCCAAGTCATCTGGCTGTCAAACTACGCCCACGAGTAACACAGAGGCACAAAACGTTCAAGCAACAACTCTTAAAAGTCAGAGTTTATAAACTTTTGCACTGCAATCAGAATGGGATTTCCTTTGGCCAATGGGTAATTGTCTTTTATTTAAAACTGGAACATCAGATTTAAGACAAATACCTTTAGAGAAAGAATGCATTGAAATGAAACAAATTCACTTCAGATCCAAAGATGGTTTTGTTAGGAATTCTGAAACAGCCCACGTGAAAACTTCCCTTGATTTTATTACAGAAAAGAAATTGAAAAAACGGTATTGATCTCTAAGTTCAAGATGATCAGCTGTACATGAAGTACATAAAAAAAACCCCACAGTAGATATTGTAGTAACCATTATTATTATTATTATTGTTGCTGTTATTATTATTATTAACCAGTTCTTCTGAACTAATAAATCTCTTGCAGTTCCAGCTCTTGATCTTGCTGTGTGTAACCTAACATTTCTGGCTGATAGCAGCTCTGTTGATTTCTTGGGACCCGACGCGTGGATTCCTGTTCTTGTAGAGTCCCATCGAGTTCATTGTCTCTGAAGTCAAGGCTGTCTTTTATGTCCATTATCTTGCTGAGATATCATGTATTACATTTTAAAGATTGCAATTTTATTTCATTACATGAGAACAAAAAGAAAAATAGCTTATAGCTTAAACTGAAACAAGTGTTGTTACCCTCTCTCTATTGCACAAAGCCATCCGAACGGGTAAAATGCAGCCGACAGAGGAACTTCCTGGAGAAGCACATCCTAAACAAGGGTCACATTTCTGATTTTCTTTGGACTGATCGGATAATCGGTACGTCTTTGAGGTCTCACCTATGGGACAGTAAAAGCAGTTATAGAACTGAAAGAAATCCTAGAAAAGCAGTCTTGAAAGGGTACTCAGGAGGTCACCTACCAACACCCCAACCCAAAGAATCATACCAAAATGAAATCTATCACCAGCAACCCACTCAAAATCTAAATACAAAGGAAAGGATGAACAGCAGAAAAAAACAAAAGCTTCACATGCAACACACTTAATGGCAGTTCTGGGAATTCATTAATCAGTCTTCAGTTATCCGAGAACTTTCTGTGTACTCTGCAGTCTATATTCTTTTTAGCACAACATTATGTTGGGCGTTTCTCCTCTGGTTCTCTTAAAGAAACCACTCATTAAGCTGTAAGAAAAACTTAACATCTGACGTTGCTTTCCAAATACATCAGAAATTGCAGCAAGAAGCGTGCCATTATTTCATGTGTCTGGAAGACCACTCTCAACATCTGAGTGTTTATTCAAGGCAGGCTTTTTTTAGGGTTCCCACGACTGGCATGATTCCACTTCCACTGACAGCAGCCTGTTTTCAGCCTGACCCCAGTGGGATCAGCGCAGGGCAAATGTTTTGAAAACCCTATCTTCATTTGAAATCACTGCAGTGGATTTCCAGTCCCTATTATTTATGCGCTTTGACAAAATATCACTGCGGAGGAAAAGACAAATCATAGAATCATAGAATCATTCAGGTTGGAAGAGACCCTTGGGATCATCAAGTCCAACCATCAGCCCTACTCTACAAGTTCTCCCCTACACCAGATCCCTCAACACCACATCCAATCTACTCTTAAACACAGTCAGGGATGGAGACTCCACCACCTTTCTGGGCAGCCCATTCCACTGACTGACCACTCTCTCTGTGAAAAACTTTTTTCTAATGTCCAGCCTACCCCTCCCCTGCTGCAGCTTGCAGCCATTCCCTCTTGTTCTGTCACTCATTGCCCTTGAGAAGAGACCAGCACCAACCTCTCTCCAATGCCCTTTCAAGCAGTTGTAGAGAGTGATGAGGTCTCCCCTCAGCCTCCTCTTCCTCAGACTAAACAACCCCAACTCCCTCAATCGATCCTCATAAGCCTTATTCTCCAGGCCTCTCACCAGCTTCGTTGCCCTCCTCTGCACTCGCTCCAGCACCTCGATATCTCTCTTGTGCTGAGGTGCCCAGAACTGGACACAAGACTCAAGGTGTGGCCTCACCAGTGCTGAGTACAGGGGGACAATCACCTCCCTACTTCTACTGGTCACACTATTCTTTATGCAAGCCAGGATGCCATTGGCCTTCTTGGCCATCTGGGCACACTGCTGGCTCATGTTCAGCTGCCCGTCGACCAGCACCCCCAGGTCCTTTTCCGCCAGGCAGCTCTCCAGCCACACTTCCCCAAATCAAAATTCATTCTCAAACACACCCAAGAAACACACACTCTGGATATTTAAATGTAGTAGGGAGACCTCACCTAGGTAATTACAAAGCAGCCCTAAGGAATGAAACTTTTTTCCAAAGTTATAACCAGGTGCCTTTGCAGAGCTTCCTAAAGGTAGCTCTACAGGCCAATGTTTTGCTGTGGCCAGCCCCAGCGTTGGCTTTACCTACCTCCAAGTAAACGCAAGCTGCTGGCTACTGCTCCTTGCAACTTCCCCACCTGGTCTCAAGCTCTTGGAAAATAATAGAAACTCCACTGTTCTTCCCAGGGGAAATTTTTTATCCAGTCCAAGCTGGTTCCTGATGACTGACCAATCTTGTTGTGTGTGTTTTTTTCTGGAGCATTAATCATGTACGGTCTGTATTGCCTTGGTATTCTTCCAGTATTAAACATATTAAATAATGCATTTGGTACATATACATTATTGAGTAAGCCATAGAGGAAAATGTTAGATAACAAATGTGGACAACACGTCTCCAGTATTTAATGAGCCCCAGCACCTCAAGGAAAACCATGGGATAAATATAACTATCCCAGAATCATTTCATACGACAGCTGCCTTCTGTTTTAAACACAACCCTCTTTCTGGCTTGCTCCCCCCCCCTCCCCTTCCCACCCTTTTTGTTGCTAGAACATGCTGCTGTTTTCTAAATTTACCCTTCTTTACTGTTTATTGCTGCAGAGAGGAGAGCTGCTCTGGGAAGTTGCAGGATTGCCTGTCTCTGCTCAAGAGACCTTTTTCTAGATCTCTCTGCTTCATGTAATTTCTTGCAGTTCAGCCCAGAGACCTTACTGGTGTTCAACACAGACATCACTCATTGGTTTCCAGAACACATCAGAAGTTTCCTCTGGTCTGTCTTACCCTGGAGATTAATATATGATGAGATTTGCTCCATTTATGGCAGAAGACCTATTTGGCATTTCCTGTCTGCTCAATTACAGGTCTGTTATGGCAGGCTCTCTCACTGGGACAGAGGTTTTGAGAAGCTCTCTGCTACTGCTCCCCACCAAAATAACAGATTTACAAGAAGAATGGAAAAAGCAATCTAAATAAAGCTGAAGGCAAGCATTGTGTTTGTGGAAAGTAAATATTCCCAGATACTGTAGGCTCTCCTTTCAGTATAAAGTATACTGAACTAGTTAGCACACTGAATAACCAGAAAGTTTCAGAGGGTGTCCAAGAGTATTTCCTTGAATGCTGTCTCTGAAATTTCTGGGAATAGGTCATTATTTGAATCCCATGTTTGGCAAAATACAGGGGTGGGAATATTTCCCAGACCTTGTTGCACAAAAATACTGCATTGCACCCAGATTTACTAAAGGAAAAAATGCATTAATCAGAAAGTTTATCAAGTAATCTTGTTGAAAGACACCATGTTTGTAGCCATTAGTAGGCAATGCTTACTGGTGATTTTGGTTTGCATGTGATTTTGAATAGGAGAGAGACAGAGGACTAGCACCAGCTGGATCTAGACTGACCTATTCTTCCCTGACAGCACTGGTGAAACTCTAAACCAAGGATGCCTCTTTTGCTCTAAATATCTCATCTGCAAGAATGAGCCTTCCTGCCCCTACCTTGTCATGCTGCTTCTCAGCATCAAAGGAGGAACTGAGCCTCAAGTTTGTCCCTGAGGTGGGGGACTGTGCCCATGTTAGTCGACCTCTGCCCTGCTGCATCTTTCAGAGTCACTTCCTTTAGCACAAATGCCCTGGGTTACTTATATTTTATTCTCACTGAGCTCTGATACCAATTAATGAATAATTTCATGTATTTCAATCAACTCATGCTGTGTAGTGGCCCATTTTCTGTGGAGCTTTCTCTGAAGCAGCATGGCCTCACAGAGGTTGCAGTTCACCAGATGTAACTTCACTGAAATGGAGGCTGCTGCTGGCAGCTGGTCAATGACCTAAAACTCATTTTCTGATGCTATAGAAGATCTCTATAGAAGACAACACATTACAAATAAAAACCACCGAAGAGCAGGACCACAAAAACCATTTCATATTTAAACACCGTTATTCAGCAGCTGCTAGAGTCTCTGCTCTGTTTTGATTTCAAAGTTGTTCCTTCTTCAGATTAATTCAGTGCCCTACACATCCCGTCAGACTGAGAAAAAATGGTTTCATTATTCATTACATCCTACATAGGCAGGAACAACAGACAACTCTCGGGGTTCTCTGCACAGCCCAGTGTTACAGGAGAGAGTTTCTAAGGTGGTCCCCTCCATCAGCAAGAGTGCACTATCATCCACATTTCTTTTATGTACTGTTAAATCTCTTTGCACTATCAGCTTGGCATCTGGTTAACCATGGATAGTTGACAGTCACATCTTTCAAAGCCTGCTTGTTGACTTATCATCTGCCCTGCATGCCTTTTTATAGAGATTACTATAAAGGGATTATTGTGCTGGGAAAAGCTTTGCATGGTGTGTTGGTTTGGTTGGGGAAACGTGCCCAGATCTTTCCTGCTCTTGAGCCAGAGGAAAAAAAGAGCTAGCAAGACATGGATGAATCAGAAAGTAAAATGAGTGTGTGTAACAGCTGATTTCAGGGTTGAATCCTTCAGTGATGTTTTGAATACTGATCTTCAGTCAATGAAAAGAAGGACTTCTGCTATTACAAGTATGTTGTAGTAATTTCTGCAACCCATATGACACCAGTAATATGAATGATGAACACACATCTGGCGTTATGAAACAGGGCTCTGATCTTTAAACTGATTTGACAGATGGCAGCTCCTCACACACTGACGCTATGGAAATGTGTGATAAACTGAAGGCTTTGCCTGCTATTAGCCAGCCAAAAAAAATACAAGTCTAACAGCATTAGAACAAATGGCTGAAATTAATGTGGTAGGAGTACTTCCAAATGTGTGTGCATGCATCACACGTTTAGCTAACTGTCAGAACAGAAAAAAAAAAAAAAAAACCAAACCAAAACCAGGGAGACCTAGATTTCTGTTTCTGAAGGTTATTTTTCACCCTGCCCTCAGTTTTTAAGTCTCATTCCAAATTCACTGCATTTACAGGAAAACACCCACTCACAAGTTCTGGATACCCTCATAACAATTTGGATACACTGTTGCTTCAAATAGCAAATCAGTTCCACTCTCCCAGCTTTTCATACACTCAGCTCGTTTCCCTGTCCATCAATAGACATTCAGACGAGAAATTCCTTCTCATTTCTTCGTGAGTTAATCCCACTCACTCACATAACTTCACTCCTCCCTCCTTCCACAGACACTTCAAAAAATTATTCTATAAACTGCACCTGCCTTTTCTATATCTCTAGCATCAGTATTTATTGTTCTCTTAATCAAGATATGCTGACCAATTGATATCGTACCATGACATACTCTACAGTACATATCATCAGTACGGGTAAAATTATTCGCCATCATTGGTTTATATTTCTATTTTATTGGCCTTTTAATTTGATTTTGATAGCTTAATTTTTCTTCTCGAACAATCCTCAGAGTCAGAGCAGTTATATACAGTGAAATAAATGGAGTTACAATCCATCACTCATTTCCTTCCCAGGATAAAACCACAACCACAACTAAATAATATTTCCAGTTTATAGAGTGTCATTTGAAGTAGTTAAGAAGAAAAATAGATCCTTCCCCATTAACAGAGCCATGACTCACTCTGGATTGGAGAGGAAGAGTGTGGCTATGGTGGCAAGTGCAAGCCTCATGTGGCTGTGCTGAAGTCAGCTGAATTACCCCAGGGATGAATCCGGCCCGCTATAAATGAGCACTCACTCCTCTGATGAAATAGCCTTCTGATTTTTCACAGAGATATTTATGGCATATTAAAGGGACTAATTACAAGGCTTGTGTAGGAGACTGTCCAGTCCTGCAAGATTCTGGGTCCTCAGAGTTCCTTTGGTACCAGTGGGACTTGAAAAAATGCAGTTCCTTGGGGGTGGCACTCAGGACCTGTCTGAACTGGTCCAGTGGCCCCTGTTCAGGCTAAACTGTCTGTGGGACTGCCCCAAAAACTTCTAGAGCCAAGGTAAGGGATCCCCTTCACTGCACTTGGGTTTTGGAAGGAGCTTTGTGGAATGGATGAAGGCATGAGAAACAGCTCCCCTAGGAGGGACCTTGGTCCCTAATGCTCATTTGCCTGCAGCTCAGCTTTGGGACTGGAAGCAAGGATCACTCTCCTCCCATAGCTGACAGTAATAAAATATGCAATTAAATAGAAGCCTGTAACTCTACTCTCCATTTGACCTTTTCTTAGCTAATGTAATCAGAATGAAGACCTCCCAGCACCCTTGACTGATGCTCCTGGCCTCCCCTTCCAGTGGCTGGTAATTTTTTCCTCAGCTCAATAATTTAGTTCAATATTCATCATTTTCTAAATGTCTCACACACCTTTTTTCCCCCTTCTCCTTCGCTGAGATATTAGTTTTCCCTAAGATGATTTGCCAGATCTTTTGTTCATGTTGTGAATTGATCAGTGCAATTGCTGCACAACATTTATCTTCTGTGAACATTGTGCATTAGTTTCTAATTCAAAGAGGCTGAATGGCCAATAGCTGACCTAAGGGATTTTCTGTTGTCCCCTTTCACAATGAGACCCATCAGATATTGCAGGCTTTGTACCCGGTTGGGTACCTGGGCAAGGACTTCTGAGGAAACAAAAACTTTGATACAGAGTCTCCCTTAATCTCTCAAATTATTTAAAATTGCAACTTTTTACATATGCAACAGAAGGGATGAGGTTGGAAGCTGATAGTCTCAGAGACCCCGGGGGAGACTACCTAATGCCCCTGACCTGTGCTGAAACTTTCCACCCAGTTTTCTCCTGAGAGTGGTAGGAATGGGCCGTGTAGCAGGCATGATCTCCTGTCAAAATGCTAACTTGAAAAATCTTCATTCACTTCAATTGCCCTGCTTTTCATCTCTTCCCCACAGCCATGAGCTGCTTCTAATTTTAAAACTCCCCATTCAAACTTTGCCCGTACGGAACTACTTTCTTGCCTTATTGCTGTGGTTAATCCTGATCCCATAAGGTGACGAGGAAACCAACCACAAAAATCCTAACCTCTTCCACCTTGCAGAGGTGGAGAGACAAGGCTTTAAGTCTTCAGTCTCTGTGACTCTTTCCATCAGTAGACAGGCTCCGTGTTCCCTCCCCACCCTGCTCCTGAGGGAGGACCCGAGTTCTTCACTCCTTCTCCACAGAAGCACTGCAAGGATGTTTGCTCATTTTTTCCTGATTACCCAGGGGGAGAGAGGCAATTTGCTGGAGTCCATCTTTTTATGACCCCCTTCACTGTGGAAAAAAATTCTCTGGATAACTCTTCTTCCTCCTGTTTTGTTTACCTTCTATTTCTCATTACAAAGTCCAGAAGAATAAAGATGAAAAGCCCCTGGGAATGTTTCCAGTACCAAGGCAGGGAAAGCCAACTGACAAACACAACTTTCTGTGCTCAGAAAATGCAATGGTAGAAAAGCAGGTCGTTTCTGAAGAAATTGTTTGATTGAGCATTAATCAGCTATCAGTCAAATGGCTTGCCATCTGATTTTTCCTACTTGACAAGAACTCTATTATAATGAAAGAACACCATAATGTTTATTATGCAATATTATTATATAATATTATATTGGCAACAGCGGTGATTGAAATTTATTAAAATGCATCCATGTCAGAAAACTTCTATTATGCAGTTAACAGGGAAGGTTACGAACATAAAAGAAAACCCCTTTTTTTTTCTTCCTGGAGAATGTTTTGCTATGTTTGTGTATTATCCCATAAACTTCAATTACAAACTGCAAATGCACAATTGAAGGAAAACCTTCATCCACCTATACTAGCTCTTGTACATACAAGATGCAGCCACTAGAATATACTGAGAAGCCCTGCTCCAACTGTGAAATAGTTCACTTTCACAAGCCATTCTTAGACTGCTAGGTACTCCTTCAACGTATTGAAAAGAGTTACAAACTATTTTACCCTCTAGATTATCTCTTGATATTTTTCAAAAATATGCATGCAATTACTGACGCAGCTAGAAGCTGCTGTAACGTACTTGTACCAAGTATTGCCCAGGACAACTGATGTAACAGAAACAGTTCAACTTTATGCTCTATGCCTCTGATGTATTTCAATGTTTCCTTAGCCACTAGGCTGCAAGGGGCCACCTAGGCCATCTAATCTAGCATTTGACATGGAGGGCTGCACCTACATTTGTGTTTCTGTTTACTCAACGCTGGTGAACCCAGCCTCTCAATGGACCTTACTCACAACACTCTCATTCTCCCTCTGAAGCTGTCTGAGAGCACCCAAAGTGGATGCCTTTTAGATGACACCAAACAGCTTGATGCCCCCTCGGTGCACAATCAGTGCACCCAGCAATGAGCAACCAGTCAGTGGGAAATGACTATAGCTAACTGAATTTATTGCCTTCCCCTGACGTGTACAGGGAGGATACAGGCTCCTCAGCACGAACTCTTTTGCTTCTTGAAGCAAGCCATAGTGTGCCACATGCCTCGTGCATGCAAATACAGCCAGTGCCTTATAATCCTGTTCATAAGCATATCAAACACTGTCTGAAACTGTTGCTCGGGGTTATAGATCCACACTAAACCCTCAGCTGTCTTGTACACGCTATTCAGCTTTGCTTTAACGGTATTTTGTCTGACAAGTAATTAATGTCAAATGTAATAAGTACCAGCCACAAATACATCAGTATCATTGCTATTATTTTTACTGTTATTATTTTCATCATTGTTTTAATCATTGATTGAGTACATCCTAAATTTCATTGTGTGCCAAAAGAACTAGACACACTCTGCTATGATTTATATGCAATGTCATCCCAAGACAGATTTCTGCATTGTAGATGTTGAAACAGCTCTTCAAAAATAAATGAGTTGTCACTGTCTTGAGGAGTGAACTCAGTACCACGTTACTGCTGCTTTCCCCAAAGAATATTGGCAAAACCCATCATGGAGGTGCTAAATGCATTTTACAAATACGTGGCATAAATTAAGATCCACAGTGCCGTTGTAGTAGGAGCTAAGAGAGCCCTTCAGAACAGAGGTAGCAGAGAATGGAAAAAGTAGAGGAATAAACACTGAGCTTTGCTTCTTTACATGTTGGACAAGTGGAAAGGGGCCAAAACTCTAGGGCAAACTGGATGTTAGCTGCACGCTTCCCCTTCCATCATTTACTGCCCAGATACCAAAAGTCTTTAAGACCAGTGTACAGTTCCTGATGAACCAACTTCTGCAATGTGGAAGTGTATTTGGGAAATAAAATCAAGAAATGACCCAGAGGAAATGCACACTTATGTATTGTATCTGCACTGGATTTTGTTTGCAAAGGAACTTCAAACCTCACCTTCAACAGTGCCTTCATCTTATATCCACATGTCCTCTACTCTGGCAACTGGTAAGAACAACAAAAACATTGCAGACCTCCACTTTGGCACAGGCACAGCTGTGCCAGAGTTATTACATGCCCAGAGCAAAGAAAACCTCAACATTACAATGGTTTAATGTATAATATACACAGAGGTAAATTCTCAAAAGCCAAGCCAGAGCTAATAAAAAAATTAATTAATGGTTAAAAACTGGCTTTTGAAGAGAGAGGAGACTTTTAACGCCAGGAATGATGAAATGACAATTGGCTTTACCTACAGGAAGTCTGTCCCAGCCAGGGCTACCCATCACACTGGCCAGCAGAAAGGCCTAGATGACATTTGGAGACAGAAAGAGGTGAAATGCGATGGAAAGGAAAGAGCAGGCACTGACAGAATGCCTCTCCGAGTTCAAGGAGCATCTGGATAATGCTCTTAGTCATATGGGTTAGTTTTAGGTAGTCCTACAAGGAACAGGGCGTGGAACCTGGTGGGTCCTTATGGGTGCCTTCCAACGTGAGACATTCTGATTGTATGAATATATGAGGAGAAGTCTGTGACTTTGTAACCTTAGTCTAGGCGGTGAGGAGGGTGATGGAGGAGGGTGTTGAGGGGAACAGATGTGACAAAAGCTTCATTAGACATTTCTTCCAAATATCAGGGCTGTTTCTCCCTCATCCTCCATCTTCTGCCCAAATTAATCTAAGTCTGAAGCTAACACCCAAGGCACTGATCCTTATAAATCAAACATTCAGGAATGCTGAAGGGACGTTCTATGTACACAATTACAGCTGTAATTGACTTATAAATCTCTACCTCCACCCAAAATCTATATTTGGGTATAGTACGATGCACACAGTGTGAAAAAAAGGTCAAGATATCAGCATTACAATTACCTTTGGTACAGAACTGGTATGTAAATCTGCAGCAGGAGCAGTTAACTTTGAAGACACTAGGGAATAAGATGGAATTCCTGTAACAAGAATATACAAGATTATCGTTACTTGGTGTCCACCATGGCATGAACATGTCACAAGCCATGCAGAAATACAGCTAAACGTGATTTGATATTGTGAGGCAAACTCTAACTAACTTGTCTTGTTAACACAGCAAGGGGTGGGGTTTTTTTCGGGGGAGAAGGGAGGAGGGGGGGCTCACAGGGGTGATTTCTACGAGAAAACACTTGGAGCTGCTCCCATGTCATAACCAGTTCCAACTGGTCCCAAGATAGTCTTGCTGCTGGCCAAAATTGAGTCCATCAGTGACACTGATAGCACCTCTGTGATGACATATTTAAGAAAGGGTTAAAGATGCTGTGCAACAGGACCTGGGAATGAGGAGTGAGAAAATGTGAGAGAAATAGTCCTGCAGACACCAAGGGAAGTAAGTGAAGAAGGGAGGTGAGGATGCACTCCAGGTGCCAGAGCAAAGACTCCCCCACAGCCTCTGGAGAAACCATGGGGATTCAGGTTATCTACCACCCTGGAGCCCATGGAGGACCATGGTGAAGCAGATATCCACCCTGCAGCCTGTTGGAGGACCCAATGCCACAGCAGGTGGATGTGTCCTGAGGGAAGCTACAGCCTGTGGAGGGCCCACATGGGAGCAGGCTCCTGGATGGAGCTGTGGCCCCACAGAGAGAAAACCATGCAAGAGCAGATTTTCTGGGAGAAACTGTGACCCCATGAGGGACCCACACTGGAGCACTCCATTCCTGAAGGACTGTATGATGGAAAGAACCCATGCTGGAACAGTTCTTGAAGAACTGCAGCCCACAGGAAGGACCCCCATTGAGAAGCTGGCAAAGTATTGCATCTCCTGTGGGAAGAACCCACACTGGAGCAGAGGAAGAGTGTCACGAGGAATGAGCAGCAGACACGATGCGTTATGGACTGACCAGAAACCCCATTACCCTTCCCCTTGCACTGCTTGTGGGGAGAAGGTAGATGAGCTAGGAGGGAAGTTGAGCCTTGGAAGAAGTGGGGGTGGAGGTGGTGTTTTAGTTTTGCTTTTCTTGCTCACTATCTTATTCTGTTATTAATTGGCATTAAATTAAATTCATCTTCCCCAAGTGGAGTCTGCTTTGCCTGTGGCAGCAATTGGTGAGTGATCTTCCCCTCCTTATATTGACCCACAAGCTTTTCCATCTTACTTTCTTCCCATCCTGTTGAAAACAGGGAGTGATAGACTGAATTGGTGAGCACTTGGTGGCCAGCCAAGGTCAACCCAGCACACTAATGAATATGAAAGGACCCCCATCCAGGACCCAGTAGAATCCATTTGTCCAGGTTTACTTAGTTCTCCTTGTATTTTTTTGTAACCGTTACACTCTACAATACTGCATGCTCTTGAAATCTTTCCACTGCACTTATTTCACAATTTATTTGTTAGAGAGAAAGGGATGTATGCCTGGATTATAGACTGCACGATAATTTTATGTCATTAAGTGTTTGATTAAACGTTTTGATAATAATGTGGTTATAAATGCAAGTAGTGGGTAATGATTTGGTGGAGATTTACATTTGCTTTTGAAGAGTCTTTGTGCTTAAGGATGAGAATTTATAATGCCTTAGTCATTTATCAGTAAAATCATAGTTCACTAACTGCCTTTTTGTTTTTTCTTTCCTTTTTTTTTCCTTTTGGTAGTGGTGGAGGAATTTTTTTGTTCTAAGACACCAACTGCAAAACACTGTCAAATTGACTACCATACGGAAACACAGTACTCACACGTTTGGCCCAGAAAATATTTGAAAGAACATAGGTGTTTTAAAAAAAACAAACCCAGGACTAGAACTAAATTCAACTGCAAAAATCTTCTTTAGCGCTTTCTCAATACTTTTGAAGGACCATACTCTAGCAAATCCAAAATGTTCTGAAGTAGGCCAGGCCAAGCACAAGTCCTTCTAGAAAGTATTGTGAAATCTTGTAATGCAATTGTTTGACATGTTGTCCAAAATGCCCATGTTGAGAAGCAGTTCAACAGAATGTGATTCAAAGGCTTAGACTCACTTGGGATGTCTTCTGTGTTCCACAGTTCCTCTGGAATGTATCCCTGGTTTTCACTAACATGCCTTTGCGTGTTTTTCAAATCGCCATCTGTTTTCTTCTCAGCTGAAACTTTTCTAGAAACAAAATGGTCTGTCATTAAAACTTCATTATGATATAAGAACTCTTGGGTAGTAGGCTACAGAGATAAAATTTTATGTCTTACTTTGGAAAAAAAATAGGTGTGAAAGATATCTGGGCCTTACAAGTAATTAGATGGTACAAATCTTGTCCCATATAAGCATTACCTCTGAAATTCTGTATAGAAAGTTTCCATCACCTGCGTTATCAGAAAGCAGGAAAATGAAGTGAGCAATCTTCAAAAAGTGAAGACTGTTCCAAATCATAGGTTTGGTAGGAAAATAATTTTGTTCTGAATAATAATAATAATAATTCTGAATTATAGGATATTCAGTGGCCCAATAATGGAACACCATCTATGTCACTTATGATAGCTCATCATTTTTGTGATTTGAGCCCCTCTCCCACCTGCAAAAACATAGAAGGATAGAAGCATAGAATGGTTAGAGCTGGAAGGGTCCTTGAAGATTGTCTAGTTCCAGCTCCCCTGCCATGGGTAGGGACACCTCCTACTAGACCAGGTTGCTCAAAGAGCCATTCAACCTGGCCTTTAGCATTTCCAGGGATGGAAAATCCACAACTTCTCTGGACAGCCTGTTCCAGTGTCTCACCACTCTCACAGTAAAAAATTTCTTCCTAATACCTAATCTAAATCTATCCTTTTCCAGTTTAAAACCATTACCCACCATCCTTTCACCACACTGCCTGATAAAGAATCTCTCCCCATGTTTCTTGTAGGCCCCCTTTAGGTACTGGATGGCCACATGTTATCTCACATCACCACAGTTAGCTCCTAAGTTAATCTTTCACTTCGCAATTTACTTTACAAGTGAGCATAACCACAACAAAGATGACAGAATGTCCTTGGTTAAAGTTACACACCTCTGAAGTTCCAGACTGGTGACCTGCATAGCTGCACAGCTAGAAAGGAGTGCCTTGTTACTCAAAGCTCTTTTGCTAGAAGAGATGGTACTATTCATCTGTTCCTACCATGGACTCCTCTCCAGGATAGTCCCAAGTACATCTTTGCCTAGGTTTCTGGTGTGGTAAGCACAAAGTGATGGCAGGACTATGACAACCCAGGGATTTGCAGAAGAAGAGGGAAATATTCTCAGTTAGCAATATTTGTAGAAACTGCTGCATTAACTTTTTTTATGTTTAGTAGGAACTACTTTGCAGGCCCATAAAGCTTCAAATGAGCCTTAATCATGCACACATACGTCTGACATGCCAGCTATTACTACGTGGCTTTTTTTAGGAGATGAACATGTTAGATACCAATAAGAAACCTGTTATTCTTGCTAGAAGACAAGAGCAATTGTTTAGGAATACCACCTCCACAGGTGACATGATACTGCATTGTCTATTTTGTCTGATCCTTAGATCTCAACAAACTCAGTGTAGTAGCCAAATTGAAAGCAGCTACAAAAAAAGTGTGGGAGGTACAGAAATAAAGCTAGCCAAGTCAAAAATAAATGTGGGAAGTAACGCGATATATCTTTGGTTTCACCACTTCTTTAACATTGCTGGAGCACAGCTTCTAAAATCTGGACAACCACCATTCTTTTTTTCTGCAGGTAGGTTTCCCCCAAGAAAAAAAAAAAAAAGAAACACTGAACCTACAAAATCTGTAAGTGATTGTAAATAATTCCTGTGATTTCAGTGTTGGTGTTTACAAACGCGAAAACTTTGCAGAACTTTTAGCACCGAGTTTCTAAGTCCAAGCTGAGGCATAGGGTCTGGACTCATCCAAGTGCTTAAGTATTTGCTTAACTGTCAAAGTGTAAGCAATGTTTATGAAGTCAGTACAACAGCTCACGTTTAAAGGTAATGGGAAAATAGGAACTTTACTGCACGGAGACCTAAATCACACATTCTGTTTTGAAGATATAATTGTCTTTGTCCAGACGAGATTCAAAGGCATCGGGGAAAAGCAATGTTATGCCCTATCGTGGACCTGTTCAAGTTGTCTGAAAGAAAACAGTGTTAAGGCCCACATCAGCAAGGCAGGGTCCTGGTAAGGACATGGATCTGGCCTTACCAGTCCCCACATGCTGGGCACGCTCCTGCATATTCAATTGATTTTGCCTTAGCAGGGTTGACCCTTGCAGAGGGCTTTTGGCAGAACCAAGCAAAAAGGCTTTGCAGTGCTTTATTCATAGCAAAAATGATATGTAATTTGTACCTCCCATTCCCTGCTCATCTAATCCTGCCCTAATTATATAGTTGCAGTTGGTAAAATGATCAATTTCGCATTACAAACTCAGAAATCACGTGGAAATGTACCGGTATGGCACAGCATAATTAGCACCATTTCCTCAGGAGAAAATACTGTTTACCTAACTTCACTATTTTGTTTTGTTTCAATGCTGCTGTATAAATGGAAATCCGTCAACAGACCTTCAAACAATTTCCCCTCAAGAGGCGTTAATGAAGGTAGGTATTAGTGAAGTGCAAGGCAAGGTGGTGTAACGTACTGTAAACTCATTAAGAGGCGGGGAATTAGAAGCCCCACAAGCAGAGGCAGAGTATGAATTTATAATGCTCCCTAGAAGCTTAGAAAAAATAACTCCAGATAACCCCGCTGAAGCTGCTGTCACAGCCACTCTGGCACCAAGAAATAGCATCTTAATGCTGATAACCACCGGCTCGTGTCTTTTAACGTTTTCCAACCCGATGCAATAACATATCAACCAACATCTTTGCATTCAGGTTGCATCCGATCAGGCGTGGACACCCACCACCGGGGCAGCTTGCTTCCTTTATTTCATTTTTACCAGTCTAACGCTAGCGAACCTTAAAAGAGCCGGGGAGACGGGTCTAATTTGCCCGCCGATTACCTTGCGGTAAGGCTCCTGGTCGGAAGGTCCGGGGATTCCTCCCCACTCCTTGCATTCCTTCCCTCCTTTCCTCCCTCCGCTGGGCCGGCAGCCTCAGCAGCGCTGCTGGGCTCGCAGTGACCCCCTGTGGCGGCGCGGGCAAACGCCCGGCAGGCTGCGGGCAACCAGCCTTGGTGGGAGGGAGGGCTCCCTCCCCGCCTCCCCCGGGGTATCCGGGGGGGTTACAGCCGGCGTTGTAGGTGTTTGCGGTGCCCGTCAGCCTCTGTAGGGAGGTGTTTTCGGCTTGTCGTTGCTGCGCGTGGCGAGTCAGAGAGGGAGCGTCTGCGGGATTTTTATAGAATCATATAATTGTTTGGATTGGAAGAGACCTTTAAGATCATCAAGTCCAACCGTAAACCTAACACTGAAAAGTCCAACATTAGACCATGTCCCTGAGCACCACATCTACACACCTTTTAAATGCCTCCAATGACACTCAACCACTTCCCTGGGCAGCCTGTTCCAATACTCGATAACCCCTTCAGCCAAGAAAGTTTTCCCCATAACCATCCTAAACCTCCCCTGGCACAACTTGAGGCCATTTCCTCTTGTCCTATCACCTGTCACTTTGGAGAAGAGACCCCACCTCACTACAACCCCCTTTCAGGTAGTTGCAGAGAGCAACAAGGTCTCCCCTCAGCCTCCTTTTTCTCCAGGCTAAACAACCCCAGCTGCTCCTCATAAGACTTTTTCTCTAAACCTCTCACCAGCTTTGTTACCCTTCTCTGAAAACACTCCAGCACCTCAATGTCCTTCCTTGTAGTGAGAGGTCCAAAAGTGAACACAGCATTTAAGGTGGGGCCTCACCAGTATGGAGTATGGGGGGACTATCACTTCTTTAGTCCTGCTGGCCACACTATTTCTGATACAGGACAGGACTTTGTGGTTTTTTTCACCCAGTTTATTGTGGAAATGAAGTTCTCAACCTGCTGTGAGCTGTGGCCCTTGCTTTTTGCTCCTAAGGTCAGCCTCCTTCCCTGTATACTGGTCTTTCCCCTGCTCTTCGTACAGAAACAGGCAAGGTCACACAGCAAGGCAGCACCCACGCATCCTAGGAGTGATGGGCAGTGGGGTATGGAAACTAGCACGCCCCTCTCACCATTCTGCAGAAGCCTGAAAGAGTTCAGTTAAAAGGAAAAATTCTCCCACCTCATCCAACTTACCTTACTTCAGTTTGATACGTAGATTCTGGGAGGGGAGGGGAAAGAAAAAGAAAAAGAAAAAGAAACAAACAAAAAAAAGCTTTTAAAATGCAGGAAAATAAAATGTGACCTACTAGAGAGCTTCTCTTGGAGCGTGCACTGTGTTCCAGCTACCACATGGGCATCTCTCCTCCCTGTTTACAAAACTATGTGAGACCCTTGTAGAACGCCTACATTAAGACTGGAAATTAGGCACACAGAACTGAAAGTATGTTTCAACAAGGAACCTCAGCATAGGAACTAAACGTCACTGAAAGTTAATGTACTCCTGACAAACACGGCCCCCTTGCAGTTAAGGTGAATGGCTGACACTGATTACTTTCGAACCAATTGATAAGAGACACAGCAAGGTGAAAGCAAGGAGCGTCTTAACCCAGGTCGTGGTTAAGAGCGGGATCTGTCTGCTCACACTTCAGCTTACAGGCCTTTGCACAGCACCAGAGCTGACACAACTAGGAGATTTATATCTAATCAAAGATACTTTTTTAACATATTGACCAATGGTGAAGGTCCACTTACCTTTTTTCTTTAGACAACAGCAGCGTACGACAACCGCAATAATAATAATCAGAAGAATAAGACCAACAAGTGAAAGCACAACTGCAAGTGCAATAACCCACGTGCTTCTGCTGTCTTCACTGAAAGCATTTTCTGTTAAATTAAATGGAGAAACATTGCACTATCAGAGCCTCAAAACACCCTTTTCAGGATACATACCTTTTCTGTGAGAAGCTATTAACAGCTTGTTGATTATTTAACAAGGAGTCTGTGTTTTCCAAATGTATTTATGGATGATGCCCAAGAATTTATAATGTTTCCGAATGTAAATTCTTTATTGCACTAGTAACTTTTCCCTCAGCTACTTCTCTTCTGAAAAACGCCGGGTTGCAATCTTCCAACCCAAACTTTATATTGTAGGTACGCTGGGCCTCCTGACACCTTTGGAGGCATTTGGGGTTGGGGACAGGGGTTAAGATTGGATTTACTGTTCTATACTGCAGGTATTAGTTGTCTTGCCTAGCTGCTCTTATCAGTGGAAAGAAAATAGCTATTTTGGGCTACAATTCATACACAGCTCTCAAGAAGCATCCGTTTCTCCCCACAGATCACAGCAATAGTCTTAAATGACCATTACAGATGGAGACCTCTAGCCTGTAGATATGATTTTCTGATGAATCTCATCTTGAGATTTCTTTTTCACTGATTTCAGCAGATGTTTGATTTTGGTAGGGCATCTGTTAGCTGCTTAAAGAGCAGCGAAGAGCAAAACCTGTAAAGAGTAGCAGTGTTTTGGGAATATGCAGCTCCTAAACCACCTTCACTACTGATTTTCTCACATTAACTTATTCCTTTGTCTATGCTGTAATCCAGAGTTAAATGAGGTGATTTAAAGGCTATTTAGTGTCTTGTTGAAATGGGTTCCTATGACTGAAGAGTTTTTCTACAGAGCTCCCATGTAGAAAAATATCTCATATTTCTCATGTAGCTGGATGCAGAGGAACGGTGTTGGTTCTGATTGCCACATCATCCTGCCCTTTGGTTTTGATCAGAAGCACCTCTAATTTGGCTAGCCTTTGAAAAACAGCCCCACAAGAATTTTGTCAGTTTTTTAGAAACAAGCTTCCAATCCAAATTACAGGTGTGAGGCACATCCAAACTTGACAAAACCCACTCTGTCACACTGGGTTTATCATTGTCATCTTTTCATTAGAGGTCTCAGTTAATGACTGCGTGGCCACATTTAGCTGACAGCCTCTGGAAAAGATAAGCAGCAATGTCAGTGTCCAGTAGCTGTGCAGTGTCAGGGCTATTCCCCTGAAATGTGAACCAGAGTACCTGCTGGTTTACCTGTGGTGGAGAATAAAGTAAATCCTTCCTATCTACAACTTTGCCTGGGCATCTGTTTGGGATTTGGAAGTTTCAGGCTGCAAAGACACAAGACCAGAGCTTGCACCTCTCTTAAATCTGCATTCTCCAAAGCTCAGATCATTACAATCAAGCAATTTGTTCCAGTCTCCTCTAATCCTGATGCTCAATCAGCATGTTTTGAATTTCTTCTGACTGTTAGGGAAAACAAGCACTCAGTAACTTGCAAACTAGTAGTTAATTCTATATGCTTTAATCAGTTGTGGTTACAATTGATTATGAACTTTTTCATATTTTTCCTCTAGAAGTACTGCAACAAATATCTCTATTTTATCATATTTTGTTCCATAAAGCATGCCACAGGGATTTCAAGATGTCTAAAATATGCAAGACAGCTATTTAGCTGTGGGGGAAAGCTTAATCTTAGTGTGAAGGGAGGGGCTAAACACACCTGCACTGGCCCATACCTCCAGGCTGATGGTCACACCAAGGTATTTCACCCCCTGTCAGGTTCAGGTTACATGCCAGAAGGTACATGGAACTGAAGTGAGGACAGGATACAACACAAACACTCCCAGCATTCAGCATTGTAGATTCTCCCTAGGTTTGGAGGATCAGAGTGAAACTGGAGCTGGGACCAGCATGTATGAACGCAGGAGCTGCCAGCTCAACATGAAAATAGGGGTGCAAGAGAGGGCCATAGGGCATGAGGGCATTAAATGCCTTTTAGCCTTCTTATTAAATCCACATAAAGTTACATGAGGTGCTTGGTGCAGACAAAACCACTTCCTTGTTCTATAGGTCCATCTTCTGCTGTTCTATGGACCTCTGGTTCCTCCCAAAGCTTCCCAAAAACTAACTTGGGCTAAGTATCTGCAGACAAGAGAATTTTCCCTGGCATGTTCTGGTGACCATCAAGAAATGAGAGACTGGAAAAAACTGCATGTCACTTCTTGGACACTTCAGAGCTTTCTGGCTGATTTAAAAAGAAAAGGAAGATCTGCAGGCTCATGGCAGATTCCCTATCTTCATCTTGTGTAGGTCAAAGGCCACATGAGTCAACGTTGAAGCCAAAGAGAGGTTGGGCCCAGCTAAGGGACTGCCATAGGCTCCATTTCCTGATAAGAGGTCTGTGAAAGCATTTGTTGGAATAACTCCATTGGAATTCCCAAACGCGAGGCTCAGCCAAACATCACTGAGAGTGAGGTAACTCTGGAGGATGAATGACTGACATAAAAATGCATCACCTTGTATGGAAAGGCTTAAGATTAAGACTGATCTAGAGAAAGTAGGACATTCATTTTTCAGGAGATAGAATCATAGAAAAACAAGGTTTGAAAGAATCTACAAGACCATCTAGTCCAACCATCCTCCTATCACCAATACTACCCACTAAGCTACTAAATCATGTCTCGTAGCACCACGTCCAAATGCTTCTTGAACACTGCCAGGGATGGTGACTCCACCACCTCCCTGGGGAGGCCATCCCAGTGTCTGACCACTCTTTGGGAGAAAAGGTTTTCCTGACATCTAATCTAAATCTCCCTTGGTGCAACTTGTGGCCATTCCCTGGAGTCCTGTCATTAGTTCTCTGGGAGAAGAGGCTGACCCTCTCCTCTTCACAACTTCCCTTCAGGAAGTTGTAGAGTGTGATGAGGTCTCCCCTGAGCCTCCTCTCCTCCAGACTAAACAACCCAGCTCCCTCAGCCTCTCCTCATAAGACTTGTGCTCCAGAGCCCTCACCAGTTTTGTTGCCCTTCTCTGGATATGTTCCAGGGCCTCAATGTGAGGGGGTGAGGGGCCCAAAACTGAGCACAGTACTCGAGGTGCGGCCTCACCTGCGCTGAGTACAGGGGGATAACCACCTCCCTGCTCCTGCTGGGTGCACTATTCCTGATGCAGGCCAGGATGCCATTGGCCTTCTTGGCCACCTGGGCACATAGCCAGATGGCTGGCAGAAGGGGGCTCAGAGTTTTGGTTGCAGTTTTTGTGAATAGATAGGTATTGCTTCTGAGGAGCACGGAGGAATTTGATTTCTCAAGCTTTTAAGTGAGGGCTGAAACTGATATTACAGTAGTTTTGGGAAGGACTTGTTAGACATTCTAAGCTAGTCATATTCCTTCCTGACAACAGCTAGCTAAGGCTGAGTCCATATACAAAAAGTCAGAAAAGCTGTGAGATTTCCAGTGTCATATATACACTATATATGTTCTTCTGTAATAAATGCTCTGTCTTTATTTCATTCTAATAATTTAAAGGGTTCATGTTCTCATATCCTGACAAATTTCGAGTGTCTGCTGTTGCACAATGATTTTTCCAAAGAGAAATGAATGATGGTGCTATACAATCCCAAATCATGCCTTAATTGTGCTTCATGACATCTGTTTTTCTCTTCTTCTGATTTACAATGAGTAGCTATGGAAACGGAGGGTGGATACCTCAGTGCTTCACAAATGAGTAGGCAGTGTAATTTATTAATTTCCTCAGGATAGTTCTGTTTTGCTTAGTTAGTAATTAGGATCAATGTGAATACAAAAATCCTGATAAGAACGGTGAAATGACCTTTTTTGCCTGTACTACAAAGCAAGTATTTCTGAAAAAGGCTTTCGAATTATGACTCATACTTAAAATAAAAGGCACAGTTACTCAACCTCCTCAGTTGTTTTATGTCTAAACTTCTATACCAAACCCCTCATCGATCCACTATAAGAATGTCTCTGCATGCCCTGTGTTCACCCATTACAGGGTGAAGAATCAGTTCATCAGGAGAAGCTGTGAGCAGGATTATAGAAGTTCATGATGCTCAACACATCATAAAAAGAAATGTAGATTCGAGGCCCCGCGTTGTGCAGAAAACAGCTGGGGATGCACTGCAAAAAACTCCATATAATCAATGCATTTCCCTTTACACAGGATAAGGCTAATAAAAGGGACATCACAGTAAGGTGAACACAGTGAGGCAGCGTATCTACACCCAGTAACCTCATCTCCATGCCGAGCAATTAGTGCTTCAAGTTTAGTTTGTCTTTAGATTCCGCTACCTGACCAGTTGAGACACTTGGCTAGTCCCAAGAGAGGGATGGTTTGGTACCGTCTCCCTCATCTGCATTAAATACTACTGATCCACAGGCAGATAGTTCCTTTTACTTGCTTTTACTGTGTTACAGTTTGGAAAATAAAACTGTTTCTCATCGGATTCTGTTGGATTGTGAGACAGAACTGTAGTCATAGCCCCACTTGCTTTGTTTCCGCAGACCAGATAAAATCACCCTTTTCCTGATGAACCTCCTAGTATGGTGAATGTGTTAAATTACAGAATTTTATTTTCATAGGATGTCAGTGAGACCAAAGACTAGCAGCATTACAGAAAATGCTGATGACCTTCGCAAAAATATTTAAGGTTATCAAAGGTCTTGCTAACCGTTTTGGGGAGATTCGTCCGACATCCATGCTTGGATTAAAGCAACTTTGTAGTTCCTAAAATAAAAGGCAATAGAAAGCAGCCAAATGCACTGTCCAAAGAATTCCACATATATTGCTGCAGGACACTTTTTACCTTCCTTTAAGATGCAAAATAGACCATGCTAGGAAGAGGAAAGCAAGCCCAGGAGCTCTTTTATCTAATTAGACTGTGGGATAAGGCCCATGAATATGCAGCTTCTCTTGTTGACATGATTCTTGTTCTGTAAAAAGATGTTCTTATAGCACATTGGTGATAGGTTTATGATATATAAGTTCCTACACATAAATGCTACCATCTGCAATTAGGTACCAGCCTCAGAGCAGCCATGAGGACTTTACCACTGTACTACAACAATCCCATCATATACAGTCACTGCTCATACAGAGAACTTTCTATTTGCCCCTGAAGTGCTAGTACAGAATCTATTCTGGGCTGTGTGCAGAAACTGGGAGTAAACCCCTGTCCTGGATTGAGGTAAAACAAACCAATTTCCTGTTCAATAGTTTTAATTTTTTAGCTAGGCCTCTTCTAGCTAACTAAAGTCTGAAATTAACAGCACATTGTTCAGAGAGTGTTTCGTCTCACAGTGATAAGACCTGATTATACCAAGGGATGGTGCAGAGAGGCCCTTGCTTATACTTATTGCTGTAACAACCAAGGGCAGGGAATTTTGTCAGGTGACCTAAAACTGGCCAATTGGGGTATTCCATCCCATCCGCATCATGCTCAGTAAAAAAAGCTGAGGGATCAAGGGGTTGTTAGTTTTTCTTCCTTCAATGGCCAACGTCTGAATGAGGAGGACCCTGTCTGTTCTTCATCTGCCTTTGATCCTGATCCGGAATCTGAATGAGGAGGACCCTGTCTGTTGTTCGTCTGCCTTTGATCCTGATCTGGAATCCAGCTCCTGCCAGTCACCGAGTCCAGCCTGGGACGTTTACTGGTGCTGCGATAGTCGTCCTGGGAGCCTGATACGGTTTTGTATAGACTGTATACTTTTTTTCTTTATCCTTTCTTTTATACTTTTAAATTTTTCTTTTTATTGTTTATTATATTATTGTTATTTCATTAAAGTAGTTTAGTTTTTATCTAAACTCCTGAATTCTCTTAATCCTTTCCTCTCCTCTCTTTTCCTTAGGGGGGGGGAGGAGGGGTCATCATCTGTCCAGTTGGTCAAAACCACAAGAGATTTATTGGCGCCCAACGTGGGGCTTGAACCCACGACCCTGAGATTAAGAGTCTCATGCTCTACCGACTGAGCTAGCCGGGCTGTCCGATTGGTCAAAACCACGACAAGCCCACGTTTTGCTCTCAAGTAAATGAAAAAAACATCATTGAATACTAAGGAGAATGATTTCACCTGAGGGTTTGGATTTGAGTAAATGAGGTCTAACAACTTATGTTAACACAGTAGGCATGGCCTAATCAAGAATATTTAAGATCTAAACCCATGAGATGTTTACCTGGCCAAGGAAAGTAGGCTGGTTTTCTTAGGAGTGAATTCATGTAAGGAGTCAGTGGCAGATGTACTGCTTTGTTTGTCTTGATCAGTCCTAGATGTTGTTCATTACACTTGTACCAGTCCTCTCACAAAGGTGAATTTAACCCTATCTATATATCAGGTTGTGACTACTGGATCTGAGTTCTATCACCTTTGCACATCTCATAGTATTTCTTTTGAAAACGAGACTTTTCAAAATAAAACAAAGCAAAACAAAAAGCATAGTCTGAGTATAGGCAGTACAGCACAGGCACTACAGTATAGGCAAAGTGCAAGAAACTTTCACTTACCTAAAGTAGAGTTGACAAAAATACAAGTTACAGTTGCGTTTTGGGGGTTAGGGAGTGCTTCTATGTCAGCTAAACAAGTCAAAATCTCAGTGTCCGTCAGAGTCAAAGTTAGGATGCTCAGGGCATCATGGAGGCCATTAGATCCTTGGCTGTGCTGGGTAACATACTTCGACTTATCAATGAAAGAGTCATTTGTCATCCAGGTAATATCTGGAGCTGGAGCCCATCCCAAGGCTTCACAAACAATTTCAACTGTTTCGTTCTCTTTTACTGTTAAGGTGCTATTTTTGATGTCTAAAGATCCATTAACTGTAGGAGGGAAAAGATGTTTTGTTCCTTTAGAATATTTGGCTGCATTGCTTTCCTGCTAATAGTTTGAAAACTTATCTGCTACCCAGAAATAGCTATACCTTGAGATATGAAGTCAAACCCAATCATTATGAACACAGATATACCATAATAATGCAGATATTGCAACTTCATGGACACATTGTCCAGTATGTTCAAAGCATTAGTCTCAGCTTTCAGTGCCTTTCTAATAAAAAGCAGGAAATTATACTTTTTAGCTATCCTAATGTATTTCCAGCTGAAGGACAACATAATGAAATAACAGCATTTCTCTCTAAGCTTTAAGCATCCTCAGGTTTTACCAGGAAAGGTTTATGGGTAGATGATGAGATGCTCTCATTGCATGAAGCACTTCTTTGACAAATGGATAGCGTCTGGTGGTTAGATCTTGCTTTACTGACTGCAGTCTGCCACTATTGATGCTTCAGAGAGGAAGAAGAGGTCTCATCTACAGGGGTTTTATACGCAGGAACTTTTTGTTCCATGGAAATGGTAGCTTGCAGCAGCAATCATATGAAGAGTATCACCTTGTGTCTCAAGGGCTTTTTGTCTACACACCATTAAATTAAATTCAAATAAGCTGGATACAAACTGGTTTCTGAATCAGAAAGCATGAGGGAGATCTGCCCTAAAGATAGCAGAATGTCCATATGCACAGGTGTGCGTAGGGTTAATCCATACAATTATCTAATAAAAAGATAATTTTTGACTGACTGCTGGTGGGCCTAATATAGCCTTTGGGCACTTTAATGCAATCCAATAAAGAACGGGAAAAAACAAGGGCAGTTACAACCTTTGTCAATAGCACTCAATGTGACTCTGAAACCTGCTTTGATAGTAAAATTAAGACAGGGAGGACAGGAGGCAAAGGGTGGTGAACGAAAGCATGTATTCCTTCGCGGGGATAATTTGAGCAATTTCTCAGAGGATTCCTTAAGTACAGTAAAACAAAATAGCTTTTTACTGGTGGCTATACACACCTTGAACAGACAGAAAAGCAAATCTGCTGTTAGCTTGCTGCACGCTGCACTCAACTTTCCCAGAGTCGCTCAGCTGGGTGTTGTGGATGATCAACTCCGAGGTAAACCCATTGCTACCTGTATAATTTTGAGAGGTGAAGCGGTCTGATGTTTCAAAAGGTCCTTGAGAACTGGAGATAGTGAGGACAGGACTTCCATTGGACAGCCAAATGAGAATTACCCAACCTTCTGACACAGTGCAATTAAACCGGGCTTCTGAACCAGCAAGGACTGTTGCATTAGTAGGGCCATTTATAATAGAGTAACAAAAGGCAAGACCTGGAAGGAATGAAAACACATGGTCTGTAAATGTACATACAACACCACCACCAAATGTCTTTGACTTAATTTTTACTGTCAACTGTTTAAGACTAAAAAGCTAGGCATCCTGGTTCCAGTAGGATTATTCACTAGGAGAATTGGGGTATTAAGCACTTCGACACGTATCAGGAAAGTCTGTTGATTCAGCTGGGCTGCACTTCACCTCTGACAGTCATCGGTACCCGACACTTTCAGGAAAAGATTCTTGTCTCATTTTCTATAATGCCTGTCAGTTAAAGATACATATGGTGAACTGAAATTGCAGCTGAGTAATGTTAATCCCACAGCAGTAAACAATGCTGCATTGTTATAATGGATTCCCAAACCAATCATTACAAACACAAGAAGCACAAGTTTATACAGATTAAAATATCTTCAGCAGTTCTGAGATGGAGATGTACAACCTAGTCTTCCAACTCCAGCTTAGAGTAAAAGGTTCTCTTTGAAGATGCATTTGATTTTTGATCTCCCACTCCAAAATCACCTAACTTTCTCTCTTCAGCAATTCCCTAAACAGCTGACTTACTATTTTGTTGAAAGAAAAAAGTTTCACTTTTAAATAGGAAAATACATGAGTTCTCTAGACTTTAAAAAAAAGGAGTATGTACCTGGTCCCTGTTCCATGCCCCACAGTGCCACTAGTTTTTTGCAGCCTCGGCATACATCCTTCCATCCTTTCCCCTATCCACCTGCCTCTTCCTTTATTTCTCATGCGTACATCACATATATCCTTCCCCACCTTCTCAGGCTTTCTGTTAGCCAGGGCTGCTGTAATTTGTGAGTTTTTATTCTTAAAAGGTACTATGAATTTTGGCTACTGCTTGTCAGAACTGAAGCTCCTTGCTAATGAAGGCATTCTGTTTTCCTTTCCTCCTCGACAGACCCAGGGCCTCCCATGGCCCTCAGAGGAATGAATGTGCAGCTGTTGCCCAGGCAGATGGTGGATCCCCTGTGTGTGGGAAGGCAGAAGCACTTGCTTCTACCAAGCAGGAAGTGAAGGAAAGATGAAGGCAGAGACTTTTTTTTTTCCAAAGCAGCAGCTGTGACTTCAGTCCCTGAAATAGCTAGGGGAAATAGGTACAATTTTAAAGCTGGGCAAATCTTAAAGTATTTTTCAGAGTCAGAGCATCAGATACCCTAGTCTTCCCGAGAGATGAAATTTCAAACTGTAAGAACAACCCAGATTATGGGGTTGATGTCTTAGGGAACAGGAGTTGAGAGAGCAGTGTTGTGTGAAATTAGGAACATGCTTTCTTCAGTCTTTGCTCTTTGTGAACCTGTTTGTGTTTTGGCTCAGTTCCCCAGAGCATGCCATGCCCGTGTGAAGTAGTGCAAAGGAAGGGGTACTATTGATGCCTTTCAAGGAGGAGTAGCTGACCAAATGGCCATTGAGTAATTCAGGTTGGAAGTGTCTTCAGGAGGTCTCCAATCCAGCCCCCTTGATAAAGCAGGATCAGTTCTGAGGTTGGACCTGGCTGCTCATGGCTTTATCCAGTCAGGGCTTTAGAAACTCAAAGGATGGAGAATGCACAGCTTC
This sequence comes from Jacana jacana, assembly GCA_013400555.1. Taxonomy (NCBI): domain Eukaryota; kingdom Metazoa; phylum Chordata; class Aves; order Charadriiformes; family Jacanidae; genus Jacana; species Jacana jacana. Next base: position 15,587 of record VZTM01010034.1, on the reverse strand, counting down.
TCTGAGCAGCCTGCTCCACTGCCTGACTCTTCTGATGGGGAAAAAGCTTTTCCTTTTGTTCACTCTGAACCTCTCTTTTCAACACATGCCTCTTCTCTTTTGTCCTCTGTGAAACGCCTGGCTCCATTTTCTTCACAACCTCTTTGCAGGTACTGGCAGGCTGTCATTAGAGACTGTGCCACTGTCTCTTCTACACACTGAACAAGCCCTGCTCCATCAGCTGCTCCTTTCAGGGCAACTGCTCCAGCCCATTACCATCTGGGTGGCATTCTGCTGAACTCGCTCCTGTTTATCAATGCCTTTCCTGTATTGAGGAGCCCAAAATGGTACGCTCTCATAAGCCATTCCCTTAACTAAGTCACTGCCACGCACAGCCCTGATTGTAGGTGGAGTGGAGGAGGAGGGAGAGGACTGCCATTGCAGGCTCTGCTTTCAGTGAGGTTCATCTCAGGGAACTGTCCATGCTCTGCACACATCCCACCAGGCTCTTTCTCATGCTCCACAGCTGCTACTGTCTCTTCACCTGTCTCTGAGCTCGGGTCTACTCCCTTTTGGCCTAGTGCTTACCCACACCTCACTGTGAGAGAGTTGCTCTTTGATGGGGGTGCTGAAAGGTTTTGGTGACAAGAGACCTCAGGAAATCGTTAGCCCACCTCTGTGCTCCAAAAGCAGTGCTAATTTCACAGTCAGGTTACTTGCACAGGGTCTTGTCAAATCAAATTTTTAATGTCTCCAAGGATGAGGATTTCACAAGCTCTCTGCAGACCGGGCAGTCTTGCCAGTGAGATCTACCTCAGCAGTGAATTTTTCACCACATTCTGGAAAACATTAATGCTAAGGAAGCACCAGGGCTGCCAGTGCTACCCCTAACCATTCAGGCTGTAGTCTGCATGATTACAGCAATTTAATGCTACAGTCCATAACAGTCTAATTAAAACCCCATGTCTGCAAATTTGGCCTGAGCGTAAGTGATCAATTATTTTCCAGGAGAAAGTCTGAAATGGCCATTACTCCCTTGCTAAGAGCATTCAGGACAATTAAGTGATTTTAAAAGATTTCATTCAACCCAGGTTTTGTACATTTTAGGTAGTTTATTCATTAATGGATTAATTATAAATTATTGAAGAATTAATTTTTCATTCAGTCAATAACTGATGTGAGATGGGGAGAATGTGCTGTATTGTTTCACTCAAAGGAGGCGTTTGACAGTTGCATAAATGGAACCAGAGCACAACCTGAGCCACGGTGTTGCAACCGGACCCTCAGTGAACTCACCCAGGGCACAGGGTCTGTAATCTCATTGCTCCAATGTCAACATCATTTTCTGATTCCCAGCTCACATTTAATCCCAGGCAGTGTATATCTAGCCAAGTTTGTGCCAAGAATTGTTCTTTAATATAAATAGCTCCTCTCTTTCCTCCTACCCGCCACAGAGGTTTACAGACAAGAGCCTTTTCATTCTTTGTTTTTCAGGATTATACAAACCTAGCTCTCTCTGGTCTTTTGTATGATTGACTCTGACTTCTCCCATGTTTACAAAAACGTTCACAAAAATTTTCCACCTTCCTGAGGTATGTTACCTCTGCCATGCACCTCATTCTCCAACAGATATCTGTGTGTGAACAATAAAACATTAAACAAAAAGCAAACTTAAACTCTACTGATAGTAAAGCCAGATAAGATACAGTACAGCATATTTCTGTTCAACTTAAATTTTCCAGTAGCATTTATTCAGAGCTCTTTTCAGACCTGTAAAGGTGAACAGAAAAACTTTAAAACATGAAACAGCTTGAGGATGAACTCAGTAATTAAATCTATGTGCATACCTCAATACAGTGCTTTATAAAGAGTTAATCCAACAAAATGCCTAAAAGGCATTTAATCCCTTTTCTGTTTGTCACTTTCTGAATGCAAGGGATTGGCCACATGTCTGTGGATGGCATCATTTACAGAGCTATGGGTTTTCTAAGGAACATGCACCAATGAAGTGCATTCTAGTGAGACCATTTGTCACAACATATGGCCCTATTTCCTGGTATTCAACATCCAGTTGTCATGATTTCTATTCATAACTTACAATACCAGGGTTGAGACACTGTCCTAAACTCAAACATGACTTTGAATTATCTGCTTCTTCTTAGAATCATAGAATCAGATAGGNCAGGATGCATTGGCCTTCTTGGCCACCTGGGCACACTGCTGGCTCGTGTTCAGCCGCCTATCGACCAGCACCCCCAGCTCCTTTTCTGCCAGGCAGCTCTCCAGCCACACTTCCCCAAGCCTGTAGCGATGCATGGGGTTGTTGTGGCCCAAGTGCAGGACCTGGCACTTGGCCTCATTGAAGGCCATGCCATTAACATTGGCCCATCTATCCAGTCTATCCAAGTCCCTCTGTAGAGCATCCCTGCCCTCAACCAGATCAACACTCCTACCCAACTTAGTGTCATCAGCAAACTTACTGATAGTGTTTTCTATGTCCCTATCAACATCATCAATGAAGATATTAAAAAGGAAAGGCCCCAGTACTGAGCCCTGAGGAACACCACTTGTGACTGGCTGCCAGCTGGATTTAACTCCATTGAGCACCACCCTTTGGGACCGTCCTTCCAGCCAGTGCTTGATCCAGCAGATCGTATGCTCATCCAGGCCATGAACAGCCAGTTTTTCCATGAGAATATGGTGGGGGACAGTGTCAAATTCTTGACTCATATTGTAGACAGCCTTTGCAATACTACTCCCTGTACCTCTGTGCTGTCTATAACATGTTCAATTGCTGAATTTGTTTATTTTTACACTTTGTTTGAATTCTTCTACTTCTGCTTGAAGTAGGCATAAAGAGCTACAATGATGAAAAACACAGTCATGAACAAACTTCCTTAGATTTAACACCAAAATGCATTTACTTGCTCATGAAACAGGAGCCGCAGTACTTAACCACACTACTCCTCTTAAAGCAAACTGATCTCTGGGCATTTGTAACTTACTTCTACGTGTGTGCAAACACTTTTTCTTTTTACATGGCTTGCCATGGCTCTGAACAAATGATGTGACTTTTAGTACAGTGTTGGCTGTTAATTAATCATTTGCTATGAGATCATGTCTGTGAGTTCCATTATAGTCTTGAAATTTATCTCTAAACATAAATAATCAGTGATCATCTGTTTTAAAAATACATGACTAATAATGCTTTTGTTTTCTTCAGGCAGTCAGGACAATACAGACAGGCAAGTATGAGTTATTCCTTCTTTTATCTAATATAATAATTTTTTATCGGTCCATAAGTATGGTGGGAACTTCCACCAACCCTATCTGCTGGAGCACCAGACAGTCTTTCACTGACTTCTGTGAGCTAAGGAACAGGTCCCTAAGCCCTGTATGGGGTTCCTATGGGTGCTAAGAGGACTGAGGAGAGGGGCATAGCTCAACCTTGCCTCCATTTTGATTTCAGTATAGCCCAAACCAAAAAAGGAGCTTCATGAGCCTCTCCACCTGCTGACAAAACATTTGCAGTGGTTTTAACTTTGCATCTTTATCTTTTTGCTTTTATTTTTCATCCTTCAATAGCACGTGGAGTCCTGAACTAACAGTGTGTTCCATTGTCCAACCCATGTACAAACACTGATAAAGTAACTTGTGTAAGGTCAAAGAGGACATTGATGACAGAAATGGGATCTAAAACCCACTACCAGTGCTTTAAGCCAGTGCCTTTTGCTGGGCCTTGCTTTTTGCAATACAGAGAAAATTAGTGCTAGTTTCATTTACATACTGCTTTGAAAATACTTTGCAGATGGTTGCTTTTAGACAAATTAAGGCCTCAGGCTAGATTGCCATTGCACTTTACAGGAATTACGTGTTCAGCTCTTAACAGCTGGTTTAACATCTGCTTCCTCACATGCAACAAGTAAGAAATCCCACCCAGGCAAATATCCAAATATCTTTGCAACAGGGTAATGCTAGGCTGTCTTCATGATATTGCATTGCCCTTCACTTTTGAAGAGCAAAGGTGAGTTAGGACACTTTCTTTAAGGCATATCACCTATCACTATATGTTTATAGAGCAGTCACCAGTGGTGAAAGGTAGCTTAAACTTAAAAGTACTTATGGTATATAAGTTGCTCAGTCCTTCCCAACAGCATGCAGAGTATGCACCAACAACTTTGTGAGCTGGTTATTCCTTCCTCTGTCACACGAATTCACTGTCACATCACTGAGGGTTTTTAAAGAAACATAAATGCATCTTGTTCCCTGAATGATGCCTGCACAGAGGGAGCTTCATTTGCCAAAGAACTGCCCTTGCCCCTTATCACCAATGTTTTTTCTTCCCTGTTTGAACTAGCTCTAAAGAACCATTTTTTTTATGCTGAAGGTTTCAGCAACAAGGGCATTTGTGGCTACCTTCTTTCCCTCTCTCCTCTCCTTTAATGACTCTCTTTCCTCTTTTACAAGTGACCTATTCGGATGCAGTGCAGTGAAGGACAGGATGGACTTACCCTTTTGCCATAATGGTTCCTTTTTTTTCAGTCTCATTCTCATATTTCAAAATAATCTCCCCCTCTATACCCCTATCACCCTTCCATAAACCCTGCCTTTTATCCTTGTTCTTGCATCGAGTCTATCCTCCTCCCTTCCTTCCCTGATATTTCTGTCTGAATTTCTACATTTTTTTATTTCCAGTCCGCTTTAAATTCCTTTTTCTTTTCACTCTTTTTTATTCTCTTGCCCATCCCACCTTGTCTTCTGCCTTCATTGCCTCATCACTAGCCAGCAACAGCTCAGGAATAAGTTGGTTTGGATTTGGTAAGATTTTTCATCAGCACATCTCAAGTTTATTTCAAAAACCAACAGCCCTGAGATGAGCTTTTTGAAAACCGAAATAGGTTAGAGCTTGTCAAAGCCTGCAGAAAAGGGTTAATTTGTTTGCTTACGTTAACAAGGCTCCTTAAATGCTTATAGGGATGTTTCTTTTAAGTAATACCAGTCTGCTGGTACTCAGCAACACGTATTTCCACCCACTTGCACACAAACCTCTCCACAGCCCCCAAGTGTGTCTTCCCATCTCTTCTCTTCCTTACTGTTTGACAGCTGTCCCTGGCAGCCTCTCCTGACTCTGCTGCTGGACTACTCCCCCTCTCTTCCTGCACTATCTCTTGTCTCCAGTGGTGAGGGTCCCCAGGCTGGGAGCATCACAGTACCACAATATGCTGGCAGCAGGCTGGGACCCTGTATTTTGTGCCAGCCCTGCCATCTGCAATGCTGTCACTGCCAAAGGCCGTACTGTGCTTGCCCAGGGGGATGCTCACACTGGCTGTGGCCATGCAGCCATCTTGGCAGCCTAGCCACACCACCCTGGTCCTTGTGGCTTCTGACATCCTGAGAGCAGCAATACTGCTTTCACGAGCAGCACCTCTTTCTCTGCAATGCTCTTTTCCTCTCTGCTTTGGGGTGTGCCTCTGCTGCTGCACCACACATCGTGGGCAACACTTGCTACCCCAGTACAGCTCACAAGTGGGGCAGTAAAACACCCATTGTTTTACAGCATGCTTGACCAAAAGCCTTAATGAAGGCTAATAGAATACTTCTAAAACACATAGCATTCTGCTCTGGAGGCTTAAGAAGACAGTGTGAGAAGCAGAATAAATAAAAACTGAGGCTTCCTTGTTATAACTTTTCAATGTCCAAAAATAAGAGATCTAGGGACTTTCTGAGCCCACAATTGCATCTACACCTATGGATTTACCCTCCATGATACTTGTTTCTGGCATTTTTCAGCCTATTTATAATTTGGTATGCCCCGTATCCAGTGACCACAAGCTTTACTGTTTAGGTACTATGAGGAAAGTACATTCTTTGGTTTGCCTTAAAAGGTCTTTCTGATAGGTTTACTGGCTGCCACTAGTTCTTTCTGTTATGAGACATTATGAATAACCATTTCACCACTCACCTCCATATAATCAATCATTTTTAACAAAATTTTACTTCTTTTTTGCAAGCAGAAAAATATTGCAGTCTAATGAAGGCCTCCTCATGTCTTTGCTAACTCTGTCATACTTTATACCTTTCTCAGAACTAATAGGACTTTTGAAATGGAAAGACTAACAAACCATCCAGTATTCAAGACATAAGCTTTCTGCAGATTTATATAATGTCAGGTTTCATTGTATTTCCCCTGCTGAAGACACTAAGTGGTGAGATTTTCTCTCTTTTTCAGCAATTTCCAAGATAACTACTCTTTTCCCCCACTAGACATCAGTTAAGTGGTGCTTTGCATTGAATGTTTTCTGCTCCTTTATTACTTACTCACTTGGCATCGTGACATTTTCTGGCAAATCTTCCTAGTCTCTTTTTGGATCTGGCTGCCCTAAGTAATTCTGCACCACCTGCAAAGTCTGCCACCTCACAGTTCACTCCTCTTCACTAGGTTGTTTAAGAGCTTGTTGAATGCCACACATCCTGTGTAACTCCACTAGAACACCAACTCAATATTTATTCCTGCATTGTTTCCTTTCACCAATTATTAAGCCATGACAATACCACTGTAGGTTCCTCCTTTAGAGCCTGTGGTCTAGCCCCAGCTAAACTATAGTAAAAAAAATCAGCCTTGTCTCTGTTACCCAACTAGTCACTTTATATTCACATTTTCTTTAAAGCTCTCCCACCAAGATACCTTTTATCTGAATTCACTTTGAAACTTAGGCATATGAAATGTAAATTGGAGGCAAATTAGCAAAATTGCATGTATTTCTGGAAGCAAAATCAGCTGCTGATATTGAGGTCTCTACAGGTGCCCTCTCAAAAGCAGTGCCAAACTGACAGGAGGAAGATGAGTGCAAGGAAAGAGTGGAATAAGTGGAACACCTCTGCTCACCAGAATCATGAGAGGGCAGCTTCCCCATCTCCTCCCCACTCCATCCACTGCTCACACCTGCATACTGAAGCCCATCAGATTCTTCAGGCTTGAAATGCAAGCTTAACCATTTCAAACAATTTAAATAATCCCTCTCTGGGACTGACTGTTCAATCTGATATCACCAGTAATTGCCATTTACACGGCTTTAAAATTAGTTCATACATTTTGTCCACAGTGGCTCATTTCATGAGTTATGAATGTGTCCTACCTGGTAGTGAGGCAGTTAAGATGAGAGGAAGTAAAGTGAATTTCTGGAAAATCTCCATTGGAGCATTCTTTCTTGGTCCCTAAGGCAGAAAACCACCAGTGGTCACTGCATACTTGAAGCTGAAGGACAGAACTTATCGAAAAACTTGGTAATGAGCTGTTGCTTTGCGTCCTGTGATAAAATGTGACTTCATGTGACCTGCATTACCAAGAAAGGGAGAAAATTAAATGAGGGAAGGTTTGGAGGGAGAGCAGTATCTTTTCTCAAAACAACTGCTTTAAAAGAAGTAGAGGAACCTTTTTTTCAGCAGAGAAGCTTCCCCCTCTGCACCTTGTGCCCTTAGTCCCTCCTGGTTATTACAACTCCACTGCTTCAGGATTGACCCTGTCGGGGAACTCCACCTGCATCATTAAAGGTAATCATGAGCAGCTGGGAAAAATAATTCTCTAAGCTGCTCTCAATTGCACAGGTATTGTGGGTGAGACAACCATGCTACCGGTGGTGTCCTGGCAGGCTAATAATCCCTGTTCTCCATCACTCACTGTCATGCAGGGTGCCACAAGGTGCCAGTCACCACCCTGGTGTTGGAGGGACCCAGGCCTCCATTCAGAGGGGTTTTTACCCCTCCTTGGGAAGCTATTGCCTCTTGTGCCAGGCAGTTTTCGGGAAGGGATGGAAATATATCCCAATGTGCTGCTACACCCAAAATGTTTGGTTTGATGTTTTCCTATGTACTTTATTCCAATACCAGCATTCCTATTCGTACATTTCCAGGGAGAGCCTGGGTACCACCACTGCTGTGGCAGTCCCATCAGGCCCTTACCACACAGGGGCCACTATAGCTGGGAAGAACAGCTACCACCACCCTAGGTTCTCCATCCCAACTGCCCTGGGGCAAGGATGAGAAACACCAAATCTCTTCCCAGCTCCCCAGACTGAGTGCTTAGAAAGCCTTGCCAGTGCAAAGATGGTCTTCAGAATTATTCCTCTGAAACTGAGAGTGCCTCTTACACCCCAAAATAAAAAAACACCATCTCTCTACCACAGTCAGAGATATGATACAGAGCTTGGGTAGGAGCCATCACCTTGCTTCTCCATTCTCTGCTTTTCCAGGATTTGTGATTCACTTGTGTGATATTATTCTCCTCCCCCTCAAAATATGTGGGAGAGAGTTTGACAGCGCTGCTTGGTTTATGAACTTCTCAGCTGGGAAACTAAAGCTTGCCTTCATGCAAGAGACATGGGGTAGAGCATGCATTTTTGTGGTCAGCCCCAATTTCTTGTCAGGACAGTGGTTTTGCTTTCAGGAGTGCTCTTTGTTGCAGCTCTCTACAGTGCATAAATATGAGTATCACTACAGAGACACCTTGAGTTTCCTGTAACAACCATATTTTTTTTTAACCATCCTTTTGCTGAAACTAAAACCACACCAAGGCACAGAACACAAAAGCCCTGGCCCAGCTGTTTTGCTGCCTGTAAGCAAGCAGATAATTATGCAGTTTTGTGCAAAGACCTCGCATTAACTCCCAGCACGGTCTCACTGGTGGTGGGATGGCACAGGGGTGGGTGGCAGTGCCTCTCAACGGACTGCCTGTGTAGGAGAAATGTCCTGCACCCAGACCTTCCCTGCCCACTTGCAGCACTACAACCAACAAATAACATTTTTGCTGTCTTTCCAGACATGTTCAGCTGCTGCTGATAGCTGAGCTTTGTTCACTGCTTGATGCCTTAAGCAGGCGGTACGCTGAGTTTGCTGCAGCAGTTGTGACCTGACCAGCTCGGCTTGGCTGGCAGCTTGCTCTGCATTTTCCCGTTTTGCAAGCTTTCAGTTTACCTTGAGAACTTAAGGGGTGGCTCTGACGACTAATTAACGTTTTAAGCCAAACCTGTGGGCTGATTTCTTAACCTCTGTATTGAGGAGGGGGGCTAGTTTGTAGGCTGATTTGGGTTTTGCCCAGTGCTGCTATGTTTGCTGTGTGGAGTTGTCCCCAGCAGGCAACCGGGGCAGGAGTGTCACCATGCAGGGCTCGGGGGGATATCCCCTCACTCTGTCACTGTGAGAGCTCTCAGCATGTACACAAACCAGTCAGTGGTTTTTGAGAGTTCATATTATCTATCCCATGAAGTGAAGCAGCCCAAGTAAAGCACCAGGAAACAAATCTGATAGTCAGAGCCATGTCACATTTTCCAGGAAGCTGGGATCCCGGGCAGGATCTGTAGCGCTGGAGGGGACCTCGCCAGCCCGGGCAGCAGCCCTCATAACGCCCCTTAGGAATCCAGCAGCACCAACACAGGCTGAGCCCAGTGAAGTTTTATGAAGAAGAATAAACCTGCTAGAATATTATGCCCAAATTCAGGCCAAAATCAGTAAATAGCTTGAGGTGAAGTAAAGCAAGAAGGGAAAGGAAAGGATCTGTAACATTCTGTTTCGCTTCATTTCAAAAGGGACTTTCAAAGGGACAGGAAATATTACCCGATCCCCAGACGAAACAGGATATTTTAGCCGACAATGAATTAAATACTTGGGGTTTGTGACTTGCGTGGCCAGCACTGGCGTGCAGGGGCCAGCACTGTGCCCCAGCCTGTGGCCCCACTCTGAGCCCACTCCCTCCCACCTGAAGCAAGGGGACAATATCAGTAATTTCTCCCTAAAGGAGCAGCAGCCAGAGCCAGCCCGGCACAGCACAGGGCTCGGATGCTTTGGGCACCCTGCGCTGCAGGGGACACCTGCCCTGAGAGCCAAGGGTTGCTGTGGGAGAGGAGAATGGTGAAACAGCCCTCCTTGCCCCACTGCCACAAGCCCAAGGCTACCTTCCCCACTGTGGCAGCACCAGGGGAGAGAGTTAAATCATCTTTCAGTCTCGAGAAGCAAATAATGGCTGCAGAGGGGTTACCTGGATGGCTTCCCCAGCCACCGAGAGGGCGTCTCCAACCGCTTTCCCTTTGATGACGGCCTGGGGGACGCAAGAGGAGGCCTGAGGGACGAAAGAGGAGGCTGGCAGCATTCAAAGCCAGGAGTCCCAGGCCAGTCCTCACCTCCTAGCCCCAGGGAAACCCTCCTCTGGTGGTGGGGCAGCTGCCTGAGGTGTTGCCAGGAAGGAACGCCAACCTCTGCTGTCTCTCAGCAGCCGGGCCCTGGGGCAGATGCCCGCCCTGACATTCGTTCCTGGAGATATGGTGAGGAAGGGATTGCCTCACCCCTTCCCCCCGCCCAAATACGCCTGTCGCTGTGTTAATATTTAACCGGTCCTGCAGGAGGAAGTAAGGTACAGACGATGACACACACATGCGGGAGCAAACTCCATGCCACTGTCCCAACCCGAAAAGCTGGATGGGTGCCACCACCTGATGCCACAGCAGAGGACAGTCATGACACCCTTCTGGGACAAGGTGCGGGGCTCAGCAGGAGGCACATGATTTATTTTCCCCGGATTATAACTGGGCAGGTGAGTGCATCTGTGCTCCGCAGGGCGGCAGAGGACAGAAGCACCAACCTGTGAGCTCCACGCCGCCATCTGTTCCCCCCACCAACGGGGGCTGTCACCCACAGCTGGGAGTGCTGAGGTCCATTGGCCATCTCCAACAGGGTGAGGGGCTGAACCAGGGATGATCCAGAGGATCCACGCAAGAACTGAAGGAGATGGGGCCAGGGATAGGATTAGTGAGAAGACCCTGGGCCACGGGGAGGGTAGGGGAGCCCCAGAGGGGGCTGCGAAGGGAGGATCCAGACCGCTGGTTGCCCTCAGAGCCTCAGCAAAATGGACCCTTACTATGAATTGAAAACTGAATTGATTTGCCAGATTTTAGTGGAAAAAATGGTCACGGTCTCCAAGGGATTTTTTTCCCTTTTTTTTTTTTTTATTTTCATTTGCCTTGCCTCCTTTCAGTTTTCATTTTGAGGATTTTTTTAAGTTATGTAAAGAAAATGCTCGTTAAAACATTTCACTTAGTTCTTTGTGTTTGTTTGCTCAGTTAAATCTCACCTTTTCCTACCACTTTGACAATTGTGTGTGTCCACCAAAGCTGCTGTGCTGCCTCGTGAGAGATGTTCTTTCCATAGCTGCAGCCTTTGTCTTCCTCTGAGAGCTGAACTGCATCCTTCACATTACACCATTGTTGGTCGGTGAGTTGAACTTCTGTGACACATCAGATTTTTATCATGGGTCCATCTGCCGGGAAGCTTAAATCATAAAGAAGGGACATATGACTTTCTGAACTATTTTTTCTACTAAGCGCAGTAACAGCTCTAGCAAGTAGAAATTAATGCCACACTGACTCAAAATCACAGAATCATAGAATCATCTAGGTTGGAAGGGGCCTTTAAGATCATCGAGTCCAACCATCAACCTAACACTGCAAAAAACACCACAAAACCATGTCCCTAAGAAACATGTCTACCTGAAAATGAAAAGGGTCAGTTAAGCAAAGGGAAATGAAACATTCTGCTTGGGGAAATTTGCTCAAGTTCCAAAATTAAATTTCAAAAATATTGCTTCATTAGAAAAAAGTATTGCCTCAACTTGCTAAAAAAAAACCCAAAAAAACCCCAAACAAAAAACCAAACCTATGAAACCTGTAGGACTTTTTTTGACCAGTTATAACCCTTCTTTTTGCTTCCTTCCTTTTACGAACATCTCTTTCTTTAAAGTTTGAAATCTCACACTCCTGTTCCACCAACAGCCCTACTTTCATAACAGTATTCTTGAAATACCTTCTTTATAGTTATGTCCAAATAAAGCCAGAGGAAGAAAAGAGTAACATCTAATAAGCAGATTCCATCTTCAGTTGCCCAAGAAGGAAAAGTGTAGAAGGTTAAAATGAATTGACTGGCTTTTCAGCTTGAATTAATAAAGATAACTCTTTGTAAAAATGCTTTGGAAAGGATAATAGCTGCTTTTAAAACTTCTACAAAACTATCATCTGGCACTACTGAGAAGAGATTGGCTCTGTCATCCTTGGAATTTCTCCTCAGGTGGATGTAAACTCCTATTAGATCATCCCTTAACCCCTTCTCTGCTAGACTGAAACCATGCTTGCTCAACACCTCCTCACTGGTGCTGTGCTGTAGATTTTTGTCCACTTGATATCCTGCCACTGGACCCTCTCTGGCTTCTCTACATCCCACTTGAACTGAAGAACACAAAACCACACATAGCTTTCCAGGTCTGCTTTGTAGAGGAGAATAATTGTTTGTTTGAATTTGCTGGCAACAATTCTCTGAATGCTCCCTAGTACATGGTTTGCCATACTTGCATTGAAAGGGCATTGCTGGTTTGTATTCACCCTGGTGTTCTTTTCACCCAGATAACTTCATCAAGATTTCTACCCACTGTCTCTTAGGCACTACCACTGCAGCCTATGCCTTCAGGTTGTTGCAGCTAATGTACAGAACTTTGTGCTTCTTCATGCTGGATTTCATGATGCTTGTGTTGGCCCGGTCCTCAAGCCTATCAAAGTCCATTTGGATGCCATGTTGCTGCACCTGTGCTACAGCTGTTGTTCTAACACTAGCTAATCACAGGCTGATCTGCTATCACTTTACCACACGGCAGTCTGTCATGGTCTGTATATTATCCATATCGTTAAACAAATACGCACGTAAAGATACATGCACCATTTTACTGGCCCACATCACAGGCACTGCATTCCCATCCTTTCAGCATAGAGAGGACAGGTTGAAGCGCACAGTGGGAACTGGGTACACTGTGTCCTAGAGCATCCACTGTGTTTATGTCCTGCTCCAGATCTGACCCCAGTGGGAGTCATCAGGAGAGCACCTGTCACCTCCACCCACATGCTTGCTGGTTTGGCTTCATCAGCTGAGATCCTTCTGGATGAATCTGGTGCACAGTGACTGGATTCAAATGTCCTTTGTTTTCCCTGGGGCTGCTTAGGCAACCAACACATATATTAATATTTTATTAATTATCTATTACTGCCCTTCTTGGTTCCTTCCTTACTTTGACTTTCCTAATGGACTGTGATAGTGTGATGAATACAACCATTGGCATCGGTTAGGATGTGCGTGGGATATGACATTACACAGCATGGTAAAGTGTCCCAGTCCCCAACTGCTGAGAACAACGTGCACGTACAAGGTTACCCATGTTCATGACTGTTCAAAAGATCAGGTCCTAAGTTTGTCAGTCTGATGCTAATGGAAAATCATTTTGTGAATCATCAGCTGCATACCAGGCAGATTCCTACCTCCCACTCCACTTTCTCTAAACACTTCTTTCCAATTCTCCCTTTTTCTTCCACTTGTGAGTAGGAGGATTTTTTTACTGGATTTTTTTTCTTCCCCAAACCTTCCAAACTATATTTTACACACTGTATCATTTCTTCTGTATGATGTGTAGACTGTGTAAACTGCTGGAGAACCCTGGACATTTTTTGTTCTGGGGTGTGTTAGTCTGAGACATATGTCTATACATTTTGCTGTGCAAAGCCACACAACAAGTTCCAAGTGAAATGGACTTTCTGAGAGTCTCTTAGTGAAACTGTTTCTCATTGTCATTGTAGCCTTAAGTGTAATTTTTATTTTCGTTTCTCACGGGAGAATTGAAAAAATTGTCATGATGGGAAATGAAATGCATTTAGACACCTTCACTTGTAAATTAAAGTGAGAACACAGCAAGGGAAATCACCAGTCCCTACACTTCTATGCTGCAATTTAGCTTATTTAGCTGAGTCAAAGAAAGTATGATTAGAGGATACAAGCACTAAAATAGCAGAGAAGAGACATTTACAATATTAAAGCTGATTTGAGGTCAGTCTTAGAAACAGGAATCAAATTCTTAATTTCCCCATGAAAACTGGTTTGAAATGGGGTTTGAACATTACAATGATTTTGAGAAATGGCTCCCTATTAAAAAATAATTGTTCTTCTCTCTAGTGAAGAACAGGAGAATTGAAATCTCTCGAAAAGACTAAGATGACCTAGTGACAAAATTAGCTGTCTCTGTCTTGAAGCCTACAGGACATTTCTCTCTAGTAGCCAATCAGGCCAAAGAGATACTAAGCCATAACCTTTCCAGCTCTGCCTCCTATTTTTTAATTCTTTCTGTTCTCTTACTCCTTTCCTCCACTGTTTACCGAAGTATTTGGTACTCTGAAAGACTTGTTTCTCATTCAAAACAGATTTTATTAGTGTTAGCTATAGAAATCTAAGTGAAATATAGAGACCCTTCTCCTCTCACAAGCTTTAGTTTTCAAAAGCTTTTAATTAATTTATTAATATATTGAAGACTCATCATAGTTTTAAGCTTTAATTCACATTTTTCTTTAATCAGAACCCTAGCTCCAGAAATATCAGGGCTGTGCTGTTTCCTCTTTGTATTACCTATGTGAATGTCAAGATGCATTTTGGCCCACATTGTTTCCACTTTGTAGAGTACGCTTTCAACATCAAGCACAGTGAAGACTCGGTGCTTACTGTCTGCTGCATATATATGTGTGTGTGAAAAATTAGGATACTTCAAATGTCCTTACCCAACAGTGTCCTAACCTTTGTATGAGTTTTAAATGAAACCTCTGTTTCTAAAAGATGGTTTGCTGATTGAATAAACAAGAATTACTGGACAGATATATTAGCTATCTGAAAGATACTGATTGCTTTCTGTGACATCTCCATCGAATAGTTGATCTTCATCAAGATTTCTACCCACTGTCTCTTAGGCAGTACCACTGCCACCTATACTTTCAGGTTGTTGTAGCTAGTGCCCCCACAAAGTGACTCTGTGGAGGCACCTCCAGAGGAGCCACAGTCCCTGTGAACACTGGTAACTATATGCAGCATGCAGGACACCCTCTTCAGTTACTGTTCACCAGCTAAGACACAGGCATCAATCCTAAATTATTTATCAAGGGGTGTTTTTCTGTAGTCATTAAAGATATAAAAGCATTACCAGATGATATACCTATTCAGATATAGGAGTCTAAGGAAGGCAAGATATGTCACCCCTTACTGAGTCCTGCCTGATTATCAAACTGGGCTCCCCAGAGAAGAGCCTAGGGGAACAGTGCTGAAGCTGGGGGTGAGGCAGGTGTTCCAGCAGAAGTGCATCTACACCAATGCACGCAGCACAGGCAACAAGCAGTAGGAGCTGGAAGTGACCGTGTGGCAGGCTAACTATGACCTAATAGCTGTAACTGAGATGTGGTGGACTGCTCCCATGACTGGAGTCCTGTGATGGATGGCTACAAGCTCTTCAGAAGGGACAGACAAGGAAGGAAGGGCGGTGGTGTGGATCTTTATATTAAAGAGTGTTTTGATATTGAAGAGCTTGGGGTTGGGAATGATAAAGTTGAGTGTCTATGGATAAGGATCAGGGGGAAGGCCTGTAGGGGTGACATCTTGGTGGAGGTCTGCGACAGACCCCCGAAGCAGGATGAAGAGATGGATGAGGCATTCTATGAGCAGGTCACAGAAGTTGCACGATTGCCAACACTCGTTCTCATGGGAGACTTCAA